>CAWUFW010009900.1:0-270000 GCA_963921515.1 Calotriton arnoldi | reverse complement strand
AACCCTAAAACACTACCCCCAGCACGACTCCCTACACTACACAAACACCACTCGACTACCCTAAACCCTAAAACACTACCCCCAGCATGACTCCCTACACTACCCAAACACCACTACACTACACTAAACCCTAAATCTACCCCAGCATGACCTCCCACACTACACAAACATCACTGCACTACCCTAACCCCTAAAACACTACCCCCAGCACGACCCCCTGCACTACCCAAACACCACTGCACTACCCTAACCCCTAAAACACTAACCCCAGCATGACCCCCTACACTACCCAAACACCATGCACTACCCTATACCCTAAAACACGACCCCCTACACTACACAAACATGACTGTACTACCCTAAACCCTAAAACACTACCCACAGCATGACCCCCTACACTACACAAACACCACTGCACTACCCTAAAACCTAAAACACTACCCCCTACAGTACACAAACACCACTGCACTACCCTAAACCACTATCCCCAGCATGACCCCCTACACTACACAAACACCACTGCACTACCCTAAACCCCCTACACTATACAAACACCACTGCACTACTCTAAACCCTAAAACACTACCCCCAGCATGACCCCCTCACAACACAAACACCACTGCACTACCCTAAAACCTAAATCTACCCCCAGCACGACCCCCTACACTACAAACACCACTGCACTACCCTAAACCCTAAAACACTACCCCAGCACTACCCCCTACACTACCCAAACACCACTGCACTAACATAAACCCTAAAACACTACCCCAGCACAACCCCCTACACTACCCAAACACCACTGCACTACCCTAAACCCTAAATCTACCCCCAGCACGACCCCCTACACTACCCAAACACCACTGCACTACCCTAAACCATAAAACACTACCCCCAGCATGACCCCCTACACTACACAAACACCACTGCACTACCCTAAACCCTAAAACACTACAACCAGCATGACCCCCTACACTACTCAAACACCACTGCACTACCCTAAACCCTAAAACACTACCCCAGCACGACCCCCTACACTACCCATACACCACTGCACTACCCTAAACCCTAAAACACTACCCCCAGCATGACCCCCTACACTACTGCACTACCCTAAACCCTAAAATACTACCCCCAGCACGACCCCCTACTCTACCCAAACACCACTGCACTACCCTAAACCCTAGAAAATAAACCCCCACCCCATGCCCAATCCCCCTTACCTCTCACTCCTCGTGGTTTCTCACTCCTCGTGGTTTCTCACTCCTCGTGGTTCCTCTCTCCTCGTGGTTCCTGCTTCACGTCGTCTCTGAGGGGCGGTGCACGTCGTCGTGAGGAAACGGAACAGCCTCTGTTTCCTTACAACGACGTGGATCATCTACATGTTTTTTAGAACGCATGGTCATTTACCATACATATAACCACAATTCAAAAGAGGGAGGGTAAGGAGCTGTTAGAAAAAGGTCCTGTACCAATGCTCCTAAGGGTAACGTAGAATACTATAAAAGGTATCAATTCCTTGAACAGGATAAAGAGAGAGCGCTCAGCAGCCTGAGTCGGTTGCGAGTGGGAATGTTTGTCTCCGGAACTAGGGATGTGTATGCAAGTGTGGGGAGTGGTACTCCTGTGTGTCTCGTGCCCTCACACACCCTTGCGAGTGTAAAGCATCATCATTGGGCACTGCTCCTTGTGGGGGTGGCGCTGCAGTCCCCCACGGGCCCTACTAGAGGGCTCTTTGATGGAGATCTTTTAGGAGTTGCCGCACTTGTGCATGTGGGTGTGTGGGCCAAGTGATGGGTGTAAGTGAGACTAAAATAACCCGTTGGTACCCTAATAGGTTTTATTGGAGGGTCCTCTGGGGTAAGCTAAAACCTAGACGGGGATAGAGATGCACTTTAGGCAAAAATATGGAGGGGAAAAAAACAATAATATTCCCGCTGCTCTCAACCCGTAATTCAGTGTAAAGGTGTTATTAAAAGTGAAAGATGGTCGACATGTTTCGCGCCGTCAACGGGTCCCTAATGGATCCCTACGCGCTTCATCAGGACCGTGAAACAAGGTGGAAGAAATGGGAATCAGGGGGAGACACCCTATATTCCCACCGTACCTACAATGAGGTCAAATTAACGTATTACGTTTGAGACACGTCTTGTTCGTGTGCTCAGGACCAAACCCTCCCCGTGGTGGAGTAGGGCCGCATCGGCGGTTACAGTCAGGTGGAGAGTGGAAATTATTCGCCCTCCTTCCTGGACCTGAAGACCTGTCACTTGTTGGGCTGACAGGTCTTCAGGTCCAGGAAGGAGGGCGAATAATTTCCACTCTCCACCGGACTGTAACCGCCGATTAGGGACCCGTTGACGGCGCGAAACATGTCGACCATCTTTCACTTTTAATAACACCTTTACACTGAATTACGGGTTGAGAGCAGCGGGAATATTATTGTTTTTTTCCCCTCCATATTTTTGCCTAAAGTGCCCAATGATGATGCTTTACACTCGCAAGGGTGTGTGAGGGCACAAGACACACAGGAGTACCACTCCCCACTCTTGCATACACATCCCTAGTTCCGGAGACAAACATTCCCACTCGCAACCGACTCAGGCTGCTGAGCGCTCTCTCTTTATCCTGTTCAAGGAACTGATACCTTTCATAGTATTCTACATTTACTATACATACCTTTACAACAAAATTCGTTGTAAAGGCATGCGTGGTAAATGACCATGCGTTCTAAAAAAATGCGTAGTAATGACTTCGCGATGTACAACGCATGCGTGGTAATGCATGCGCTGTAATGGTATCGCGAAGTAAAAAAGTCGTTGTAACGGCTGCTTACCGATCGAAGCTGGCCCCTGTTCTTCAGTGAGATGTTTATTTGATTAATTAGGAGGAAGGAATGTTGTTTTTTTTACCGAAAAGTGCATTTCCGGCTGTTGTATTGTGAAAGTGTCCGCGTGGCCTGGTTTCACTTCCGGTGAGAGAGTGAAAGAGTCTGTTGGGATCTAAAGGAGTTCTGTTGTTGGACGGGGCCGGCGCGAAACGTCATCAGAAAACATAGCTAATGGAAAGCGTCCTCCCTGAAGTGTGGAGCAGTGCCATGAGAGGTCAACGAGTGTGCGTCCCACCGCAGTATGACCGTACCGCGTGACCCATGTGCCGCCTCCAGGGTACGGGAGGCAGAAGCGGCATCACAGGTCCTCTTGAAGACCGTTGTAGCACTAATTCTACATTTTGGTACTAGGGCATTTTAACTTCGTTGTTCCTGCCAGATACAAAGAGAAGATCCTGGGTTATTCAGTGCCCTCGTTACCTTTTTTGTGGGTTGTGGTGCTTGTCACTTCGCTGCCCCGCCGGTGCACACGACTAGGCACCCCTCCTCGTGTGCCATCTGCAGGGCCTCTGCCCTCTGGTTTTGGTTTCTGGAGTGGCAACATAAACAGTTGCTCCCAAAGGACTAGCCTGAACACTTAGGTGAATATCCCCTGCACCAGCATTCCACGGAAATTCTTTCCTAGCTCTCCCACGTCAACGAGGACAACATAATAGCACGGCTCCGCTCGCGACACCGTATGACGTCATCGGAGCCATAAGAGGACCTCGTCGGCGTGCCGTCAGTTCCACCCATTTTTTCCGTGCCACCGAGGCAAACAGGAAGACCGAGACATTTTCACATGTATACATAGTATAATAAATATATATATATTCACTGAAAAAACCATAGGTTTCAGGCACGTTATAGTTAGAAATTAGCATTTAAAAAACCTTAGAAATTCACTGAAAAAACCATAGGTTTCAGGCACGTTATAGTTAGAAATTAGCATTTAAAAAACCTTAGAAATTCACTGAAAAAACCATAGGTTTCAGGGGCGTTATAGTTAGTTGGACATTTCACTCGTACAAAACCATAGAAATTCCCCGTTATAGTTAGTTCAGCTAACTATAACTCGCGCGCCCGCAATGCACTTGAGATGTCATCAGTGATGTCATGAGTGATGTCACTGACCATGTCATGAGTGATGTAATATGTGATGTCATCAGCAGTGCATTGCGGGCGCGCGAGTTATAGTTAGCTGAACTAACTATAACGGGGAATTTCTATGGTTTTGTACGAGTGAAATGTCCAACTAACTATAACGCCCTGAAACCTATGGTTTTTCAGTGAATATATATATATATATATTCACTGAAAAAACAAAGGTTACAGGGATGTTATAGTTGGGTAATAACATTTGTTTTAAACTTAGAAATTCACTGAAATTCACTCGCACATCCACGCACTCACCCATATAGTTACTCACACATCCGCTCACTTACTCACTCATCTATACAGTCACTCAGACAAGTACATACTCTCCCATACAACCTCTCTCGCACTCACTCACTAATACAGCCACTCACAGATCCATTCACTCACCTATACAACTACTCACACAGCCACTCACTCACCCATATACCCACTTACACACCCATTCATGCCCCCATACATTTACTTATATACCCTGTCACTCACCCTTACAGACATTTATGTACCTACTCAGTCACCCATTCAGCCACTCATGCACTTTCTCACCATTTACAGCCACTGACATACCCGCACCCTCACCCATGCAGCCACTCATTCATCCTCTCATGCACCATTACAGGTACTTAAACACCAACTCACTCTCCCATACAAATACTCACATAGTCACTCACTCATACACCCACTGATTCACCCACTTGCTCACCCATACAAAAACACACCCACTCTCTCATGTATTTAGTCTCTCACAAACCCACTCACTCTTGTATAAACCACTTACACACCCACTCATTCACCCATATAGGAACTCCCACAGCCACTTACCTTAGTATATATTTTTAACACTAAGTATATTTAGAAAACACTCACAATCACTGGATGATGTAATCAGTGATGTCATTTGCGCTGCCATGAGTGATGTCACTGACCATGTCATGAGTGATGACATATGTGAGGTCATTAGCAGTGCATTGCGGGGGTGTAAGTTATAGTTGGCTCAGCTAACTATAACTGCTGAATTTCTCTGGTTTTGTACGAGTCAAATGTCTGCCTAACTATAACATCCCTCTAACCTGTGGTTTTTCAATGAATTTCTAAGGTTTTTTTAAACTCTGTTTCCTAATTAGAACGTCCCTGAAACCTATGGTTTTTTCAGTGAATTTCTATAGTTTTTTTAAAACCTAATTTCTAACTATAACGTCCCTGAAACCTATGGTTTTTCAGTGAATATATATATATATATATATATATATATATATACACACACACACACATATATATATATATATATATATATATATATATTCACTGAAAAACTAAAGGTTAAAGTAACGTTATAGTTAGGTGAGAATGTCATTGAAAACATGAAAGTTTTGAACTAAAAAAAAAACCACAGAAATTCAGCAAAGCTAACTATAACTTGCGCCCCCGCCATGCAATGTTTATAACCTCAAATATTACATCATTGGTGACATCTCAAATGATATAACTGATGATATCTCAAATGACGTCATTGACATCAGCCAAGCTTCTTTTGTACATGTTGCTCTATAAACGGGTATGGCATTAAATCTATGAAAGTAAGTGCAAAATAGCTTAGAATAATATGAAGCATCATTACTGTTATCATACATACATACAACCCCCATAGGGGAAGCAAGCATGTGTTATATGCACCACTAACCCTATGCCATACACTTCATGAGTATCTGAGTTTTTCTGACTATGAACCACAGATGACAGGGTTAGCCTGTACTGCACACTGTGTTCAATCTGTATATAACTGTTCGGGGGAAACCACGTTCTTCAAGATGCTCAAGCCCTGGTACATAAGTAATGCCCTACTCCGCCAGTCTTTATCTGTATCAAAACCCTGACAGTCACTGAAAGTACATTGAGAAATGAAGTGGATAGGAGTAGAAAAGTGAATACTGCTGACACTGTTTACTCTATAGAGAGATTTTGCTCTGTACCACTCTGTTTGCAGATAATTAACTCTCATAAGAAATACACCAGAGAGTATTAAAAAGTATCTACTAAGAACAATGTACACTCTATGCAAAACTTGTCCAAAGGCCGGCTATTCACTTAAAATAATGAAGGTCTGAAGGTACTAAAGATCATACTACCTGCAGCGTTCATACTGTGGTAAAAACCTAACAGATAGCCTATCTTCTGAAGCAAAGCAAGCACATGTACATAGATTACTAAGGGGTGCACGCAGTCTTCTGTGCTATGTATGAACTGCCATGCTGAGACAATTCTGTCTAATAACTCAAGGCTGCCTACAATACTTATGTTTTACGTAGAATCTTTGCCCTGTTGGAAACTTTTTTTACAGAGCCAAAAAACCTGGGAGGAACAAGCTGAACACAAGCCGTCAACTGTCACCTGCACACTGAGTTACTCTTTAATAGAAAGATTTATAACATGTTCAATAACTCTAAACCACTATGATCCGTTAGGAGCACATGCGTTTTGTAAACACTTACACCCATTAGCTGGATACACGCTGTACAATATTAGGTAGAAGAGTAATTTGGTAGTTACGCGCCACTATGTAATCTATAAAACAAACTAACACACTCTTTGGATGATGTAACTAATGATGTCATGAGTGATGTAATATGTGAGGTCATAAGCAGTGCATAGCGGGGGCACAAGTTATAGTTAGCTCTGCTAACTAAAGCTGGTGAATTTCTGTGCTTTTTTGAGTTCAAACTTTAATGTTGTCACTGATATAATCACCTAACTATAACGCTACTTTACCCTTTGTTTTTTTCAGTGAATTTCTAGGTTTTGTTTTAACGTAAAGTAATACTTTATTACCATACGTAAGGCCAACCCCTGCTGCCCAATGGCTAACCACCTGGAGGCAGCCAACCTCTTACCCACAGGCAGCCAACCCCACGCTGCACGCAGCATTTCGTTATGCATGGTGCGTGTTTGGCCGCACTTGCGTCCAACTCCCTGCAGGCAGCCATCCAGAGGCAGCCAACCCCAAGCTGCGCACAGCCTTTAGTCGTGCATGGAGTGGGGTTAGTCTTGCAGCCAGGCCCAGTTTCAAAATCCCTGCAGGCAGCCGACCCCATGCTGCGCACAGTCTTGAGCTGTGTGCAGATGGGGGGTGGCTACAGGGCTATGGCCAATCCCCCACCCGGCTGCCAGTTCCACACCGTACACAGCTTTTGGCATGAGCTGCGTAGGGTTTCTCCTTCGCGCACCATGACCCCATCCCCAAGGGTCAAAACATATATTAAGGGGAGGGTGTGTGCCCCCCCCTCCCTGAGCCTAATTAGGCCCTGGGGACCCCATCCCCCGAAGTCAAATTAAAATAAAATTGGAGGGGGCGTTTGGCGTCCACCCCGAGCCTTTTTGGACCCCGAGGACCCCATCCACAGGGCCAAATTTTTGGGAAAAAGGGGTGTGGCATGCAGCGCCCCTCCCGGATTCTTACTAGGTCCCGTGGACCCCATCCCCCGGGGCTGACTAATTAATAAAGGGAGGGGGCACGTGGCCCCATACCTGAGCCTAATTAAGTGCCGGGGACACCATCACCCGTGCCAAAATGTAAATAAAAGGGGAGGGGGACATGAGGTGCCCCTACCCAAGCCTTTTTGGGCCCCGGTGACCACATCCGCGGGGCCAAATATTCTTACCCTGTCCCCTTTTGTTTTTTTGTGGTTTGTTTGGGATTGCGGCTCAGTCCAGAGTCCCAAGATGGCTGCCAACACTTCCTGGTTGAAGTGCTGGCAGCCAATCAGATCTCATTTTGAGATCTGTTAGATCCGCAGACCCTCCGCGTCCCTAGATATACAAATTTGTTTTTCCTTTAATAACTCCTGAACAGATTTACACCAAATTACAAAAAGGACTCTTTCTAGATCAAGATCTACCATTCTGCAAAATTTGGTGTAATTCTGTTTAGCGGTTGAGCTGTAGTCGTGTTTAAAAACTGCAAAATCCCCATTGACATTGAATAGGGGAAAAGCGTTTTGGGACCCCTTACTTTTTCTCGGCCCCCGACTTGAAAAATCACCCGAAAACGTTCCAGACAGCAGCTGACCTAACTGGCGTAAAAGTTTTGAAAAATTAATTAAGATTCGTCAAACGGCGGCAAAGTTATTAGCAAAACAAAAAACGCTTCATCTATGGGAAAAGTTGGTCCTAACTATAACTAGCTACTGGTGAATACCAGTAGGTAATATATATATATATAATTAATATATATATATAATTAAACATTCCTTGATGGCCATTGTGTCAAACGCAAAGTAATTTCTTGTAAACACCTGCATTACAAAATGCTGGTGAAGAGTATTAAAGTGGAGGTCAAGGAGAATATTCAGTAGGGCACACGAGAGGGACATCCCTCTAAACCAAAACTGCAGAACTTCTCTTTCCTCCCCGCTTGACCATTAAGAAACCATAATGTGAAATACTACAAGGAAGAAAGACCACCTCCAAATAGTGTCCCAGACATATGTTCAAACTTTGCTAGGTCGTCAAGAAGAAGTTCCAAGAGTTGCAGGTGTCCAATGTCGCTTCATGGGATTGTAAGCACACTCAGTTTGCCAGGGCTGTGCACCATCATGGCAAGAATGCTCCCAATATATAAAGTATTACTAGCATAATGCCACTGTAAATATTAACCCAAAAGTGCCCATTGTCATGCCAAGATTGCCAACAATAGGACCAGAATTAACAGCATTATATCAACATTAAGCATGTGATGATTTCCCAGTCACTTTATTAATCTTGAATGCATGCTTAGATTTGCACTACAATATTTCGAGTGGTGGGCCAGATTTGAACTATCACTTAGAAGTCTTGGCTGTATGGAGGCTTTTGGATTATCACTCGACCCTCCTGGGTACATATTCATATTTGCATCACTATGGAGTAATCCTAGTGTGTGTTCAGATGTGCCCCATCACTCAATAATTATTAGTACATGGGTCATAATAGCACCACGCCTAAATAATCATTAGCATATGACCAGATTTGCAGCATCATCAATAGTCAGCAAATGCTACTTTTTGCATAAGTATGATGGGGTCGCACAAAAGGCTGGATGGAGAGGGCGCAGAGAAGAACACAAGGTGAAGGCCAGGAGATCATCTCTCAAGGATACCTCATCAGCTGCCTGTTAGTGAAGCCACCTGTAGTCACTGTGCACCCATCCTCCTATGTGATGCCCTCACCTGCTGTTAGGCCCAGAAGATCTTAAAAAAAAAAAAACAGATGCCATGTTTGTTCATGTAATTCCATGCGCCACATACTGGCACCAGAGCAGCGACCAGAAACCGCTCAAGCACTTGTGTAGTGCTTGGCCGTTTTCCCACATGCTGACCCTGGGGTCCAGCAGTCTGCACGCTCACTTCTCAAAAACCACAGTCTGAAGAAACTCATAGTGCCAGTTCACTTGTACCTGCAATGGGCTTCAAGGTGAGCAGTGGTGCCACTTCTGATGGAGCAGGAGAACGTGGAATGATACAGTTGGCAAACACTATAGGGTTCTTGGGGAAATCTGCTCTAAGACAGTTGCCACATCAATGTCATTCCCCAGTAGCCCGTGTCAAAGAACAAGCTAGATGTGCATAGCTAACCATATATTATGCTAGCGGTACCCAGAGCCTCTAAGCATGGTTCCCACCCATCACACTGTTGGGACAAAACTCAACAATTACAGGAAGGAAGCAAGTTGCCTCTGTAGGACTTCACTGGAGTGCCAGTCTGGTGGCTCTCTTATATGTTAGAATGCCAGCTGCCAGAGACAAACTCTTTTGCTCAATCAGCAGTGCTAAATGCAGATATCTACAAAATGCTTTGGGCAGATCTAAAATGTCAGATAATTATTTCAAACAATGGCTGAAGGTAGCTGGCCCAAACAAGCTAAAGGCTGAAGGGGATTGACTCAAGGACCGCCTTTCTGTATTTTGTTCATTGCACACAGATAAAGCAATCTGTAGGCAGATCATCCTAGCTTTGCAGGCCTACATTTGAAACAAACCAACTGGCTACTTTTCTAAAAGCAGCACTTTCTCTGATATATGGTGTGAAAAACTGTGGTTCCAAATTATTGGTTACTTGAGGGTCAATTTACCCAGGCATTTTTAAGTTTGTGGAGTAGTTTGTGAAGTAGTTCTACCGAAGTTCTACTTCACATACTCATAAATTAATTTATGAATTGGCCCCATAACCTTTATACTAATCAAGGAAACAGATATAAATAGTATGTCTAGTGCTGGGCGCTCTCTAAATGATAGTTTCCCTGCTATCATTACTCATGTAACATAAAACCCCTAAGAACCTAAGAAAATCGAGAATGCAATTCTATATTCTCAAAATTAATTTTATTAGTTACAATATATCAATCTCATTAATAGCTAACCAATGTTTGAGTAATCATCAACATGTAATAAATATCTGAATCAAGTTCATCATTATTCTTTTAGTACCATTACATGTATTAATTTGATTAGGAAAGAAATAATATTATACATAAATCATGAAATGAACAAAAACAAAAAGCTGTGCAATGAATTTCGAGAATATGGAATAGCATTCTTGATTTTCTTAGGTGCCTCTTGTGGGGGTTTTATAATTAATCTTAAAATGATCACTCTTTTGACACACATGAAAAACATTTTTCAAACCCATCTATATACCAAACTACTAGGCCAATTCACAAAGGCATTTATTAGTATGTGTTGTAGTACTACAGGAGAATTGTTTCACATACTCGTAAATGCCTTTGTGAATGTTCCCCTTAATTTGTAACTATGGCAATTTTTGCCGCGTCTACAATTTTATGCATCACTCTTGCATTTAAACGAGCAACATACATTCTTTTCTCTGAAACCTACTTTGTTTTTGAGTGAGGCAGTTTTAATTCAAGCTCGTTCTGAATAGTTTAAATCTTGATTTGTTTTATCTTTCGCCATCATTACACTGCCTATTTTTAAATTACCTTGCATGCTTGCCTTTCTGTGTGGTATGGATGGGGGAAAGAATTATAACTAAATAAGTATTTATTGTGTTTTACATAGAGTAGACATTTCAACTAGGGCCACTCCACAGGGCTTTGTTACAGTTCTATTTAAACACAGGTGCACATGTGGCTAAATTGCTGGTTAAAAGGATGCCAATTCATAATTTGTTGCAACCCTGATGGAGTTTCTAATTGTAAGCGTCTCCAGGACACTGGCCATCAACCAGATATAAAGAAGATTCTTTTGAAGATGGGAGACTAGATCCAGAATTACCTACATTTCTGAATTCTACACCCCTCAGGTATATATATATATGTATGTGTTGGGAGCAGTTAGGGTCTGGACCAGATTTTGTGTTAAATTGGTAGGACCACCAAACACTCCAGTAGCAATATGAACAGCAGAAATACAAGGATGATAGACAAGAAGAAAGGAACGAGAGAATGGCATAAGAATAATGTTTATGAAGGCTTTGTAATACATTTTTTTTAAATTTGCAATGCTTTCTCTTTTAGCCTAAGAGATACAGTAAACCAATTTCGGGCACAGAATATTGCTGTTTAAGACTATATGTTACTTTGTATAGTTTTTTACAACCTGTACTTGAGTTTGCTCACTATGATGCAAATGTGCTCCACCTAATGATCAAATTTACCTTTGAAAGAGACAGAGAACATGAAGAAGCAACACAAGTGAACATTTAGATATGACTAATAAACAGTTGGCCAAAAACAAACTTTAAAGGCATCTTTTATCAAGACATTAAAAATACCAAACATAAAACAGTGAAAAAGAAAAGAACATCTTACCTTATAGCATCGATACTTGTACAGTAGAACAAGGAAGATAGTCATCACAACAATAACACTGATCATTATGATTGTATTGAGAACAGAATTTAGGAGGCGCTGACCGACAGAGTTGGTATCTTCAGAAAATGGCGTATAAATTCTGAAAGTAGAAAGGCCTTGCTACAGTTAATGTACAAATGCAGCACACCTAGAATTATATAATTTCAGTTTACTCAATTTTGCAAGAAACGTTATAAAACATTTCAAACTAAACCAGTTTTCACATCTAACCCAAGAGACACCACCATTAATGTGCTGTAACTGTCTCCACTGGTAGTAGTCGGATCCTGAAAGAATTTTCATCTGGGTGTGGCAACTACACACTTATTATAATCATTTTGGCACAATAATATTTTTTATGTTTGAAAGGATTTATTTGCTCCTTTTGATGAATTAATTAAGCTATTAGGAGTTTTACTCAGAAATGCAATTTAAGATATTGTTGGCGTACTGTGAGAATGTGAACTCAACAGTAGGATATACAATATAAGCAGATGAGGAAGCGTGATATGCTATTTATTACCATTGTGGAGTGAGGAGAGGGATCGTGACTCAAGAGAGGTGAAGCCTCGAGTGAGTCATGATGTTCCTTTCCTCCCTCAACAATCATAATAAATAGCATATTATACTCTGCACATCTGCATATATGGTTCGTGCCGTGGTATTTTTTCATCTGTGCTTTTTAGGTCTTGCCTACCAAACAGTACAACAGCTGTCTGTTGACGAAAAGACTTACTGTCAGCTTATAATGGGCTCAGAGCAAGCCATTGCTGACCATTGGTTGGATTTACGGTCACTCATTTGGTTGCTTTTCACTCGATGGCTTGTGAGGGCTTTCCTTCCTCTTCTGGTGTTTGTCCCTACCTTAGAGCAAGGACACATTGTTTGTGTCGGTCTACTGCTTGCTTTTCAAGCACTACTTTTTTCATTTTATCCTTAGAGTGCATGTGTTTTATAGCTGTCTCTCTAGTGTACTTCTCTCCCTGTGTCGCCTGTGTGCTTCTCTGTTGCCTGTGTGCCTCTCTGTTGCCGGTGTCCTCTCCTGCTCTGCCTTCACATTTCGTGTGAGCTCTTGTGTACTTCTCTCTCCCATGCTGCATTCTCGCTGTGTGCTTCTCCCCCACCTGCTCCATATTGCTCTCTCTTACACCTGCCTTGTGTGCTGCTTCCTCCTCTCACCTTATGTTTTGGCTTCTCCCACCCATGTCCTTCATGTTGTTTCCCACACCTGTACCATTTGTGATGCTCCACCCCACGTGCTTTGTGATGCTTCCACCACTCGCATCCATTGTGATGCTTCCTCGAACCCACGTCCTATGTGATTCTGCCCCATCAGCATCCTCCGTATTTTTCCTCCACCTGCATCCTTCTTATTGCTTCACTACCCGTGCTTTAAAAAAAATGCTTTGTGCTACTTATCTTTTCCTTTTTTAACAATCTAACTTGGTAAATAAAAAAAAGCACTCACAACACTTTGTAGGTGCATGCATGCATTGTATGCACACCTACACAAAGACACAGCCACTGTATGATAGCACCTTTTTTTCCTTATTTGTTTTCTTTAGCCGTGAGCAGCTTTGTGGATGCTGTACAGTACAGCTAAAAACCACTGGCAAAGCCAAAAGGTCCCAAATGCCAGACCAATTGGCTTTGACAATGCTTGTTTTAACAGAAGGTATTCAACCAAAACCAGGATGCAAGGGTTACATTTATGTAGTACTGTAAAATCACAATGAGGCCTCATGATTATTAAAAGAGTTGTTTCATATTTAAAGTAATTGTTACATACAATAGATAAGGCTGTAAAAAGTGTTTTTTCATGTTTATTTTGCTGAACTGTGGTAATAAACTTGAATTTGACGTTTGCACTGTAGTAATAAATGTGTGAATATGTGTTTATTAGTACAGTTGCTCTGAATAACGTGTTGATGGGCCACATTTATTTTCACCATCATGGCATAAATATATATTGAGGATATATTATACATAATGGGGTACCTTTCTTAATCCTATGCTTTATTTGGTATGAAAAGGCGTGTTTATTCCATCAACAAACCTATGTACTATCGAACACATCATTGAGCTCTCCTATATTTATGGAGCAAAGGGCTCCAGCAGCCTTCAATAGGCCCGCAGACAGCACCAGTGACAGATGGCAATCTTGGAAAACAGTTGAGGCGCAAATATGCTTGTGAAACTGCACAAGGCAAGTGAAGAGACTATTTCATGCAAGGGGAGGAATCAGGTCGAATTCTCCCTCTCTTGAAGATTTTGAGAGAAGGGAGCAAAATAGTGCACATGAATGGCAGTTTCCAAAGAAACTGTATACAAAGCAATTGGAACTACAACCAGTTCTGAAGGGGTAGACTACTATTAATTACTAATATTTTATTCTCTTAATGTACAGCGCGAGCCAAATCTTAAATAATCATTAGCAATGCCAATAAGCGTGGATTATGAATTATGTCTCATTGATAAATTTAGGTATTCAATAAGTCATCATATATGCACTATGTCACTCATCTTTGCACTTATGCATCCATTGATCCGTCCACTGATTCATCCTTGCATTCGCCCTCTGACACAACTGTTATGTTTCATATAGGTACCCCAATATAGGCTCAGGTAGCAACTTCACCTTTCACCTATATTCTCCCCTACCATTACACTACATTACGGTTCTTGGAACTGACCTTTTACCTAGTTACGGTACTGCATACAGGTCGTGGGGTTTTCCCTGAAAACTAGCCTCTTCCATTATGCATGAGGATTCTTGGAAACTCAGCAGGACTACCATCTCCTGCATAATAAATATGTACAAGGGTCATTCCTTCAGGCATCCTAAGTCCGACATGACACAGCAAGGTAGAACCCCTGAGGGTACCACTTTGGGTATATATACACCATATCTTGCTGAGGTAGTCAGAGGGGAAAAAGGATTTCCATACCGACGTGAGACGCCAAGGTTCCTGCATGCAGACACTCCAGCTCGCAGTGGTCTGACATCCCTTGCGGGGTGTCCATCTCGAGACCAAGACGGGGTCCCACAGTCTCTCACTTCAGGTAATGGGGTTGACTTTATCCTAGAGGGATTCTTGGCTTTTACACCTACATACATGCTAGGTACACTTGGGTACATCTAGTTAGGGTTGCATCGTAGGAGTACGCATTTCACTGTCATGTATTTTATATACTTGCCTGAATACATTGTTTTAGCACGATGGTAGAAATCTACCATCCTTTTACTCTGTAAGTGCTTATAATCATTTATATCTGTTACTGTCTAGTGGTTGTTTCAGCACACCTATTTTACACTAGAATGGCGCTGGTTCAATAAATGCTTATTGAAAAACGTCCCCACCGTTTATTCTGTGTATCTCTCTGAGACGAAGTGAGCTCGAGTGACTGAGCGAAAAGTAATACACTGTTTCCATGATCCTGAGAGATCAGGGTTGTCATGTTCGATAGTTGCCAAGAACTATTATCTCCTTGGTAAGAGGAGTTTCTATGGGCACTGTGAGCTAGCTGGTGTGCAGGCTAACTTACTCGGTAGGGGTGTCTAGAATCAGTCTGACACCAATCCTATAGTGTATGTTGTCTAAACTCGCATGAATCCTATATAGGTTTATAGGAACTACACAACACAACCACAACAAAACGCACACAAACTCAACAACATATGCAAAATAAATGTAAATAATCGAAGTAGAAAAAAATAAAACATGCTGCCCAAAGCTGCAGGCATATGCTTGCAATAACAAACCTAAACATAGCACCAGATGTCAGTCTTGCAGTGGTATTGTGAATAGTCTACACTTAATTTAAAGTTCCAGGACATCATGTTTAGAAGCAACATGTTAGCCATCTTAGAATTATAAACAATTATACACTATGGACAACAGAATTCCATAGTGGTTGTCTGGTTTAGGGAATATAGCTACATGAGATGCAGTGCACTGCAGATTAAATGAGCAACAAGCAAGAGGCCACTTAGCACTGCCTGGGGAGCTGTAGTATCCTTCAAAGATAAATTAAAATTAAAAGAGGAGAAGCAAAGAAAAGAACGGGGAGCTATAAAAAGAGACATCTGTAATCTAAAGGACTAACCAACCAAACCTGACAATGAAGCACACTCATTTCAGGGTGGATGTGCACATGTGATCAAAAAATTTGACCTGTCAAAATAACCCCTTTTTGACAGGCTTAAACCTTCCTCATAAATAATTATACATCACCATTAAGTAGGCCTTATTGCCTATAAGGCAAGGTGCATGGTATTTAAAAGTGGGACATGTAAACCTTTAATATTAAATATGTCCTTAAAGTGAAAAAAGCTCGAAAAACTATTTTTACTGTAGCAGGTTTGGCTGTTCCATAGGAAAACACTGGAATACAATATATATATATATATTTTTTTAACAGAGTTTTATATAGCCTGAACTTGACCCGAATCGGGTATCAGAGCGCCTTACATAGCACCAGTTGCATTACACGAGGACACATTCATTTTTGTTAGGTACGGGGAGATTAAGTGATTTGCCCAGAATCACAGGATGTTCAGCGTCATTGCAGAGACTCGAACCCAGTTCCCCAAATTCGAGGTCGACCGCCTTAATAATTGTTATCTTCGGCTAGGAAACAGCTACAAATTTCAATTTTGGAAATTGTGAAATATTTATTACAAGCCTAATTTTCTGGTGAAGTTGGAATATTAATAAATATTTTGGAAAGGGGACTTTTTAGAAAGTTACCTTTGCCCTGCCTTAAGTCCCTAGAAGCCCAATCTGCATTTAGCTCTCCCACTTCTGCCAGCCAGTAGTATTTGAATATGCGTGAATGAGGTGTGATCTTACTCCCAAAAAACAAACAATAGGCTTGCCTGCATGGACCAACATGGCCCATCTGAAGCTGACAATCTGCAGGGTCAGGCTGTGAGGATCCTTTTTGACAGTAAAGTGTCAAATCCTGCTTGAATGTCACATACTGCTTGGCTGGTCTGATGGGGTTTTTCATATGACACTTGGGGTGCACTGTCACAAGCAAATGTAAACTGACACTTGGGCAGGGCTCCTTTTTGCCACCCCAGCCAGATAGGCCCCGATCACAGATGATCTCTTTTTGGCATTAGAGTTTTAAATTCTGCTTGCATGCCACATTCTGCATGTGAGGTCTGCTCTTTAATGCGCAGGCAACGCAATCCTTGCTGCATGGACCCTGCTGGTCTTAAAAACAAATTGATAATTTAGTGGGTTTTTTATAGACAGCCTTGAGCTGGAAATGAACTTTGCCAAAACACATTATATGGTAGTGGGAAAGTGACCATCAAGGATTAGACCTATTTTTATTAAGAGCAGATGGTTGGAAAGGATCCCTAGCGTTCCCTTATTTGGGTATTACATTTGACTTTCAATGTAATTGGGGACCTTGCCTGACAAACAGGATCTATATATTCTCACAAGCAACAGGGGCTCTCTTCTGATTTGCTAAGAGCATAGACTCTAAGCCTAGGCGATGCTGATAATATATAGACGCAAATGTTTGCCTGTTTTGACTCATGGGGCATCCATACGGGGCTGTAGATAAATCGATTGCCTATAGGTTGAAGAAAATTGGTTTGGAGAAATCTTGTGATTACTGCCTTGTAGTAGTCATTTTATTATACATGAAGAGATGAGGCTTAACTATGTCATGGATGAAATTAGGCTAGCCCCATTAAGGCTTTGGCTATCGGTATGGACCAATGATAAAGCTAGCCTCAACAGGAATGTCATTGAGGACTGTTTGAGTTGTGCTCACAACCACAAAAAACCCTGGCTAAATTATGTTACAAAACTGACTGATGAGTAAGGAAGGGCAGATTTGTTCCTTACACCTGGGAAGATCATCAAAAGGGATAAAATTTGGGTGAAGGAAAACTACTGAGGAAAGAAGAAGAGCGATAGAGAGCGTACCGAATTACTGAAACCTTTGGTTCGGGATTTTGTCACTATTTGCTCTCCTACCTCATATGGGTCGTACCTCCACTGGGTTAATAATGTCTGGGAGAGAACTTTATTGATAAGATTCTGGACCGGTCATATTAGGTTGCTTTTATCCTTCCCTTTGGTTCAATATGATTCCGCCTCTAGTTTAGCTTGTACGTGCGATTAGATTTCAGCCCAAACTTTGAAATACTTTGTTTTCCTCTGTGGGCTTTATAAGCAGTTTACCAAGAGTTACTTATGAACAAGGTTTTAATCACTGTATACCACCTCTTTACTTTCTGCAGTCACTCCCGAGTGGAACAGTTTGTTGCACTATAGGTAGGTTTTCAAAAGCAGCCATATGCCACCGAAAAAGTATGATGTTTAGATATCATGCTCACTGTTTGTTATTTCTTTTTACATGCCTTACTGCACTCATGATTGTATGGTTATTTACAAATATTTTTATATGTAGTCCTGTAATGTATTTTTACCTGCATGGAATGCTTATTGTTTTTTTTATTTGTTCATACTACTTATTGTGCTTTTATGGCAATTTTTATTAGCCGATAAAGTTTGACTTGCCATTAAAGTGTCAAATCCTGCTTGAATGTCACATCCTGTTTGACCGGTCTGATGGGGTTTTTCATATGACACTTGGGGTGCACTTCAAAGAGGCTGCCCTTGTCACAGGCAAATGTAAGCTGACACTTGGGCTGGGCTCTTTTTTGTCAAAAATATTTTTATTGGTTTTAAAGTGAAAACATTACAAGACAAACATTGGTGGGAGATACCAGCATAAGTCACAGATCAAGAGCTACAGAAAGCTAGAGTACAGTATTCAGTTTGTGTACTAGGACTCAATCTGCGAGAATTGCTCATTACATGACTCCTACCAGCCCCGAAGCGAGTCACATTGGTAGACATGGTATTCTCTAGAAATCTCCTCTCCCACCCCCTCCCCCCGCCCACCCTCCAAAATTAACAGTAAACAAGAGAAGAAAGAAAAAAGGAATAAACAAACTATGGTGTCACGGACGGAAACGAAAAAGTAAAAACAATTTCAGGCTTGGTCGCAGTTGAGGCCTAGTTGACAAGGACCGGGGACACCCCAAGCCTCCAAGGACTCCTCCGCCAAACCAGGGGCCGCCCAGGGGAAAACTAGATATGGAAGAGGTGAAGAGCCCTCAATCTAGGCCCACAGGCGAACAGGGGAAGACCCTCCGACAGGTACTCCACCAGGGGGGCCCAAACATAGTCAAACCCCTTTCTCGAGTCCTCCACAATGTCCGCCATTCTCTCCATCGCCAGTGCTCGCCATAATCTGGCGTGCCATTGTGTGAGGGAGGGGGCCTCCACCTTTTTCCAGGCTGCCGCTAATGCCATCTTGGCCGCTCCTAGGCACAGCCACATCACAGAGCGATCCCCTTGTGTTTGTCGTTTCAGACTGGGATCCCGAACCCCCAAGAGGGTGTGCTCCAAGGTTGCAGGAATTGGATAGCCCAGGATCAGCTTGATTTGCAATAGAATTTTCTTCCAGAAAGGCTAGATACGTGGACAGTCCCACCAGATGTGCCTGAAGTCCCACAAGAGCCTGCAACCCCTCCAACATCGATCTGAAGCAGTAGGGAAGATTGTGTGCAATTTCTGTGGGTGAAGGTACCAGTCGTACATAATTTTATAGTGCGCTTCCCTTAAGAACATAGACTGGTTGTATTTGGGGAGGTCTCTATATAGGGAGTGCCATTGTTTACCCTCCAGGGGAGTGGCCAAGACCGAGTCCCAGAACCTTCGGTGTCTAGGCGTTGAGTGAGACCCCAGAGACCGTAAGAATGAGTAGAGGAAGGAGATGGTACCCTTCGTGGAGGCCCCTGCCTGTGCAAACTTCTCAATGGGGAGTAGCTCCCTGGTTGCGGCCAGCCGAACTTGTGGTTGTTGAAGCCAGTGCTTGAGTTGTATGTATTGGTATTTGTCGGAGGGCTGGAGTTTAAATACTTTAGAGCAGTCCTCAAATGTCAGTAGCTTCCCCTGTTTATACATGTCAGAGATCATAAGGCAACCTCCCTCCCGCCAGCTGTCGAATGGTCCATCCTGAAGGGCCGGTGGGAATTCAGGGCTGAAGTGAACGGGAGTATAAGGGGACGGGAAGGTGGTAAGGGGCGTGGCTCTGGCAAGATCATCCCAAACCTTCAGAGTAGTGGCAGTGGGGGTGCTAATATAGGCATTTTGTGGTTGATGGTGTTTCTGCTTCCACAAGAGATCCCAAATTGTCCTGCCCGCTATTTGACGGTCCATGTGAAGCCAGAGTTTTTCAGAGTCTCGGAGGGACCAGTCAGAGATCACTCTGAGTTGAGCCGCTCTGTAATATCCCAGGAAATCCGGCAAAGCCAGTCCCTCCGCCTCCCGTGCCCTAGCTAACACCCAGTAAGATAACCGAGCCCTCTGCCCCTGCCAGATGAACTTAGAGATCATTTTTTTCAGATCGAGAAAGAGAGCCCTGTCCACTGGGATCGGAAGACCCTGAAAAAGATAAAGCAGCCTAGGGAGAACATTCATTTTGACGGCATTGACTCGCCCTATCCAAGAGATGTAGGCTGTTCTCCATCTAGCCAGGTCTGCTTTAAGCTGGCGTAGTAATGGAGGATAGTTGGCTCCTTAGAGGTGCGCCAGCCTGGGGGTGAGTCTGATGCCTAGGTATGTAATGTCTTTGTGTGTGGTTTGGAAAGGGGACATTATGTCGATGCTCCGCATAGTCTCCTTAGATAGAGTTAGATTAAGGAGGTAGGACTTTGAAAGATTCACCTTAAACCCAGAGGCTTGCTCATACAGGGCGAATTCTGATTGGATAGCCGGAAGAGAGGACAACGGTGTCGTGATTGGTAGCAGCACGTCGTCAGCAAAGAGAGAGATCTTGTGCTCGTCCGTGCCAAATGTGACCCCCCCTATGCTAGGGTTGGCCCGGATGCGTTCCGCCAGGGGCTCGATGCTGAGAGCAAAGAGCAGGGGAGATAGGGGGCAACCCTGCCTCGTTCCCTGGGAAAGATCAAAAGATTCGGAAGCAACCCCATTTACCAAAACGCGAGATCTCGGGGCGGAGTAATTGGCGCGCACCATACCTATGAAGGTCTCACTGAAGCCAAATCGCCTCAATGTTCGAGTCAGAAAGTCCCAGTCGACCCGATCAAAGGCCTTCTCCGCGCTTAGCGAGAGAAGGGCAGCGGAGATTCCTTTCCTCTGAACCTTTTCAATAATGTGTACCACCCTACGGAGGTTATTATGGGTTTGCCTCCCCTTGATGAAGCCCGCTTGATCCGGCTGAATGAGCAGCGGCATGACGTGCTCCAGGCGAGCGGCTAAAATGTTTGAGTACAATTTGGCGTCTAGGTTTAAAAGTGCGATAGGCCTATAAGAGGCACAGTTTGTAGGGTCTTTTCCCGGTTTGGGGATAACAGAGAGGGGGTCACCCGCTGTGAGGCAGCCATGTCGTTATATAGCCTCACCAGATGGGGGACCAGTTCTGGCACAAAGGTACGATAGAAGTGGGCATTCAGCCCGTCCGGGCCAGGTGCCTTTTGGAGCTTGAGCGTGTCTATCGCTTTTTGAATCTCCTCAGCGGAAATAGGTCTGCCCAGGTCCTCGTTTGTGGTAGCCGGTACCTGTGGCAAAGTAAGAGCCTCCAGATATTGCTCCTGGGCCGCAGGGACTAACGAGTCCGCTGTATATAGGGAGCGGTAAAACTCCCCGAAGGCTCCGGCTTTCCCCTCTTCGCTTTTCTGGGGGATTCCGTTCATGTCCACGATTTGCGCGATATAATCTTTCTCCTGCTTCACCCTAAGTTGGCGTGCCAAAAGGGAGCCAACCTTGTTTCCCCCCTCATAGCTCCAGGCCTGGAGGCGCAAGAGTGTTTTTTCCGCCCCATTAGTGTAGATGGCCTGCAGCTTCCCCTTAAGCTGCGTAACTTTCCTTTGGGAGGGCATCGAGGGGTTGGTCTTGTGGTCGTGTTCGGCAGTCCGGAGTTCTCCCTCTAGCAACAGCCGTTCCCCTGTGCGTTGTTTTCGAAGAGTGGCGTCTAATTCAATGCACTTCTCCCTAATGACTGCCTTAAACGCATCCCAATTGTTAGCCAAAGAGGTTTGTGCGGGGTTGTTAAGCTCAAAGAATTCCTTGATTGTCGCCCTTAATTCATCCCTGAGAAGACGGTCCCTGCTAAGGAAGTTGGGGAAATACCACCTTGCGTATTTGGAGCGTGGGGCGGACCACTCTAGGGCCAATTCAAAAAGGGGCATGGTCCGAGAGACAGATTGGATGGAATTGACATTCTGAAAGAGTGCAAGAGAGGGATTGGCTAATGAAAGCATGATCGATCCTGGAGTATGTCCTATGTGAGTGTGAGAAGAATGAGTAATCCCTTGTCGTGGGGTGGCATCCCCTCCATGCGTCGAGAAGGCCTAACCCCTGCAGTGTAGCCTTAAGCGAGTTGCTAAATACCCCCCCTTTGCCCTGTGTGGGTGGGTAGTGTCCAGGGACGGGTCCCAGATTAAGTTGAAATAATGAGCAGGAATATGTCACCCCTGGCGAACTCCTCTAGGGAAACCAGGAAAGAAGTCAAGAAGTCATATTGCCCTGTGTTGGGTGCATAGACCGTAGCAACAGTACATAGTCTCCCCCTTAATTCACCCCAGACCATCAAGAATCTCCCCTCCTTATCTGTTCTAGAAGCCTGAAAAAGAAACGGGACAGAGGAATGAAAGAGGAGAGCTACACCGTTGTGTTTGGTGTGTGCCGAGGAGCGGAATATCTGTGGGAAGGCCTTATGCTTCAGTCGCTGCTCGTCACTACGCCGGAGGTGGGTTTCTTGCAGCGCAGCTATGTGAACCTGTTGGTCCCGCAGGAATTTCCAAATTTGCTGCCTCTTATTGTGGGAGTTAAGGCCCTTCACATTCCAAATCAAACAATTGACCCCCATTAATCTACGTGAGACCCATCTACCTGCCCTATTGAGTAAGCTTGTGAAGGCCAAACCCTTTTCCACCCTTTCTCTAGCCCCCCGCGACCGAATATTTGCCGTAAACACAAAGCAATCCGTGATACCAAAACAAATTTAACAATACCCAATACAAACCATAACTGTGTGCTCCGAGGCTCTCAATCACTGAAGAGAACCTCATCTTGAGCGTTACTTGGGGCGTACCAAATTCCGCTTCCACGGCCCGCAGTACGTTTACTTGGCACGTTTGTGATATGAGACTTCCAAGTCACTGACTAGCAACCATAACTTCACCCCTTCAGGCCCCAGCCCCCCCCCCAACCCCATTGTGACAGTCCGGTAACAGCCAGATTAGACAGCGTCCTCCACAAGCGTTAGCAGGCCATCAGCAAAGTTCAGCCGTCAGCAAGTCATCTGGGGAGACCTGGATAGAACAGATTTCTAACCCAAAGTCGAGAATGCACACGCGTCAGTCCAAAGCGCCTCTGCTGCTTCTTTTCTGCTGCATCCACGGACCTCCACCCCGCTTTCTCAGCCGCGAGTCGGATCCTGCTTCATCGGTGTCCGTCATCTGCTTCGATGCTGGTAGTTCTATTCCCAGGGCAGTTGCAGCGTCCTCCAACTCTGTGAAAAGAAGGTTTTTATTGTCCAAGGAAAAAGCCAGTCCAAAGGGATAGGTCCAGCGATAATTCAACTTGCGCTCTCTCAAGACTTCTGTAACGGGCCTGAACTGCTGGCGTCGCGCAAGTGTGGCCTGCACCACATCCTGAAACAGTGAGCAAGAAACGTTCTGAAACGACACCCTGTCAAGGGCCCGAGCTTTCTGGAGTATCAATTCCTTGGTCTTGAAGGAACTGAATTTCGCCTGCACATCCCTGGGCTTTCTGGAATCTCCGGTTGATCGTGGTCCCACTCTGTGTACCCTCTCCAGCTGGACCTCCGGGCCCTTTTCACCCAACACTGTTGAAAAGAGTCCCACCATGAATGCTTCGAGGTCTGGGCCCTCGCATCCCTCCTCTAGGCCTCTCACGCGGATATTATCCTGGCGGGAACGATTTTCGAGGTCCTCGCACCAGAGCATCGTGGCTTTCAATTGGTTTCGCAGGTCCCCAGAGTGGGTTTCAAACGTTCGTATCTGGTCAGCTAGATCTTGGCACTGCGCCTCGAGGTCCAGGGTGCGGGCTCCGATCAAGTCCACATCCACCTGCAGCGCCACCAACCGGCCCCCCATTTCAGCTTTGAACGCGTCGAACGATGCTCCCATATCAGCCTTTATATCATCTCGAAGCTCCTTCCTAAATTCTCTCAGTGAGATCAACAGGTCCTCCCTAGTGAGCGCCATGCCTCGGTTGGACTGGCTTGTCCCATCACCGGCTGCCTCCTTTGTCGCTGGGGTGAAGAAGCTGGAGACCTTTGCGGGTTGGGCCTTTTTTGGTGGCATAAGGGCTAGGGCACAACGACAGCCCGGGGCCCGCCCTGCTGCAGGAATGACCAGATGCCGGGTGGGATCCCTCAGCAAGGACATCTCAGGATCAAGCCCGGAGTCTTCTGCCAGAGGCCTCCACCATACGTCGCAGAGGGTGCGTCAATCCCCCAATGCCTGGCTTCCACTGGATCCGGAGCTCCCACCAGCAAGGAGGCAGGACGCCTGAACCAGGCACTCCAGAGGACCACGGGATCTCCAACCGGGGGGCCGCAGGACAGGGCTGCTCATCAAGGGCTCAGGTGCCTGGTCGGTGCCATGCCTCCCGCAAGAGATGTATAAGGCCCTTAACGTCTGGGCCCTGACGCTGTTGAGACCGTCTCAGGCGAGGAAGCAGGCCGCCCAAGCAGAGTGCCACGTAGTCTTGCAATGCTCTCAACTGGAGGCCCAGGCACGAGGCTGCTGGTTATGGAAGCGAGTGCCTGACATGCGCCATGTTAAGGCCAGGCACCGCATTCCCGGGACTCCGCCCAGGTTGCTGCAAATGCGCAGGGGGGGCCCCAGCACACCCCAGGAGATCCCGGCAGGAGCCGATGCCCCCGGGGCCAGCCTCCGCCACACACGGTGCCCCCGTCTCTCACCTGGGGGTCCGTTCGCGCCGCAGTCAGTTTCCCCGGGCCGCCGCTATGTCCCTTCTGCAGCGGGCTCGGTACCCAGGGCTTCACGCGTCCACCGGGGGAACCCCCAGACCTCTGCAGCAGGAGGTCACCTCCGTGCCCGATAGTCCCGTCCGGGACCGCCGAGCTAGCTGCCGCATCTCGTCCCGCCTCCAGCCGCCATCTTGTTGCGAGCTGCGCGGCCCCTGGCTCCGGAGTTACACCTCGCCGCTCACACCATTAACGGCTTTGGAAGTTGCCGCCGGGAGGGTCTCGCCGTCCCTGGATGGTCCGGGGGTTCGGGCTACACGCGTCTTGAGTGCCAAGTGCTGGAAAAAGAGCTAAAGTGGCCGGGCCTGGAGCGGAGCCGAACGGGATTACGTCCGGTCGGCCATGATGGTTGGCCACCACCCTGGGCTCTTTTTTGTTCACCCCACCCACCAGCCAGGTAGGCCCCAATCACAGTGGATCTCTTTTTGACATTAGAGTTTCAAATTATGCTTGCCTGCCACATCCTGTATGGGAGGTCTGCTGGGGAATTTATAGAACACTTGGGGGAAACTTCAAAGGGAGAAGACAGGATGGCAAAACAATTTTTGAGTATCCTGTCTTGTTGCTGAAAACGCTGTTCTACCAGACTTCTGTCTCTGATGTTGCTGAGGGTACAGGACGTGGCCCAAACTGGATTTTAGTGTTAGTTGTGGGAGGACACTAGAAGTAACATAATACACTCCCACATATACACCCAGTCGTAAGAGCCCAAGTTTAGCATGGCCCAAGACTTCAGCCACCTTGTAAATGACCAAAAGTGGATCGGGTTAGCCATAGGAACCTTTACCCTATAGGTTAGGGCATCCCCAGAGGTCATTCCCACCCACTAGCTTGTGCAAGGCATTTATGTGCATTTCTTGGCAGCCACTTCGGAACACTTTCAGGACCTATTGAAGTACAGAAGAGGACTGGACCTGCTGCCTGTGACCAGAGAAGAGCCCTGAAGACTGGACCTGCTCTCCTACTTGTATACAGGACACATAAGTGGACTCCAAGGGCCATAAGGTGGACCTCCTATTAAAGCTACAGGGACACAACAAGCTAAAAGAGGCCTTTTCTTTCAACTGCCCAGTGGCCTCTGCCTGTCACTTTGTGAGTCTTTTTTCAATTTTTTTTATTTTATTTATGCTTTTTTAAATACATAACAGTACAACAAGATGCCATATGTGCCAGCATAACATCCTAGCTCGATCATTTATAGATCACATAGCTTCAATATACAGGGCTGATGATGACTGTTCCACCTTTGAAAAGAGAAAAAGGGTAAGGCAGCACACAATGCACGTTTTATTTACCCGGCTGTGTCCGTAAGTATGTAGTGAGAGGCTCCCAGATGTCCTTGGGTTGCGAGTCATGGGGAGTTCCTCAGCATAACATTCCAACTGGTCACGACAATATGCCATATCAAGCAGCCAGCATTCATGTTTAGGGTGCCTTTTCTCTCCCCAGTGAATTGCAACCCTCCTCTTGGACAATAGTAGGGCTATAGCTATCAGCTTACGATTAGTGGGCTGGGCTTCTTTAACCACACCCTGGGGGTACAGTCCACCGTATCATCTACTATTTCAGAGATTGTGCGTGTAACCTGTACCCAGTATTGGTATATCCTCGAGCAGCCCCATGCCAAGTGTATAAAGTCAAAGTCCGGAGCCCTACATCTCACACAATTTGCATTGTCCCCGAGTCCAAAGCCATATAGTTGGGTTGGGGTATAATACATTTGATGTAAGAATTTAAAATGTATAATCCTCAGATTGCAGTTTGGTGTCAACTGGCCGGTTAGCGCGCAACATGCGTGCCAGTCATCCGTTGTGATTGGAGCAGGGAGAGCCTCATTCCATTTTCTTAACGAGTCATCCGGCTCCGGATGGGCATCTATCTGGGACGCATTGTATAAGCGTGTGACCAGGTGCTTTAGAGTGTCAGTCGTGAGGAGCAATTGGAGTGCTCCCAGTGCAGGCAGTTCCTCCAGGAACTGTGGATGCAGGTCGCAAAGCGCAGCTCTAAGCCTACAATATAGGAAGGAGAGCATGGGGGGCTTGTTGCCTACGCAATGTAGATCAGCAAAATCTATAAATTTCCCTGCCCGATAGGTATCCCCCAGTGTGCAAAGCCCTGCTGCGCCAAGAATAGCAAGTGGGAGTGCTTCTTGTGACACCGAGATCTCCGGGTGATGCGTAAGTGGCAGTGCTGGCACATATAGTGGTGTTATCTGTGCTCTTTTCCCCAATGCTTTCCAGGCTTGAGTGGTGCAGTGTAGTGTTTATCCCTTCTTTTGTGACCTCCTTGCACTTCTGTGGGATCATGGTCGCAAGAGGTAAGGGATGCGCAGCATCCCCCCCTCCACTGTGACGTGCAAGAGGTATATTGGAGCATGTTGCCAATAATGGGCGAAGTGTGCCTGTGCGCACAGGTAGTAAAGTTTTAAGTCTGGCGCTGCAAAACCATCACATGAATAGGGCTGTGTCAGGGTGGTACATTTTAATCTGGGCTGCTTCCATGTCCAAGCTAGCCTAATCAATTGTGAGCATAACTTTGTAAAGAATGCTTGTGACCGGTATATAGGGATATTTATGAATAGGTACAAAAATTTCGGTAGTATTCCCTTTCTCATTAATGCTATTCTGTCAGCTAGCGACAGCAGAAGCCTTATCCCTCTCGAGACTTGCTCTTCAAGATGGGAGGTTGCCTTGCCATAGTTATACTGTAGAACAAAATTTGGGTCCCTGTGTACCTATATACTAAGGTACTTGACAGGGTCGCCACTCCTTTCAAGAGGGAATTCCATTGCTTGCTGTGTCGTGCACTGAGTTAAGGGTAAGGCAGATGATTTCGAACAATTTATGCCCAAGCCTGAGTCTTTTATAGAGGATGTATTCTCTAAGGAGGCAATCCAAATTAGCACCAGGATCTCATACATAGAGCACCATATTGCCTGCATAGAGTGAGATGGCCAATGGGCGTTGGCGAAATCTCAGTGCGGTTGCCGCATGTCGTTGTCGCAGAATGCATGCTATGGGCTCCAATGCTATGGTAAATAGCAGGGGTGACAGCGGACAGCCCTGTCTTGTGCCTCAGCATATCGCGAAGGCTTCTGATGTGTGCCCATTCACGCGTACCCAGGCAGCCGGTTCAGAGTACAGTAGCTGCACCCATCGTGTAAAGGCCATTGGGACTCCCATAAGTCGGAGTATGGTTAACATAAAATGCCATTGAATGGAATCGAACGCTTTAGCGGCATCTAGCAGGACCGCTGCTGCAGGTAGCACCAGGTGCAGTCGCTGCATTACTGCGAATAAGGTGCGTAGGCTATGTGTAGTGTATCGCTCTGTCAAGAAGCCAGCCTGATCCGGGAGGATCATGATTAGTAGGAGTTGAAGCTGCGTGGCCAAGGTGCTCGCAAGGATCTTAGAATCCTAGTTTATGAGGGAGAGTGGTCGGTATGATTCACACCGCTGAGGAGGCTTGTTGGGTTTCAGCAGCGTGACAATAGGCGCCTTTCGTAGTGTTGGCGGTAGGTTTTGTTTTTGGTACGCTTCCTTGTACATTGCATGGAGGTATGAGGCTATTAGGGGTGCGCACTCTATGTAAAATTCGCCCGGCAACCCGTCACTCTCGGAAGCTTTTCCATTTGGGAGTTTGCTTATTGAGTCTTTTATTTTGTCTATAGTGAGCGGTTGCGCCAAGAATTCCCTTTGTCCCTGGGAAAGCCACACCAGTGCGATATCTTCCAGATACGCATTGATTTCGGCCTCCGTGGCTGAGTCTCGGGCGACATACATATTTTTGTAGAATTTGGCAAATGTTTTCAAGATGTTTGGCGTATCAGGATGGGAAATGCCCTCATCTGTTGTCACTTCCACTATGTGCGTACGTGCCCATGGCTCCGCTATTTTATTGGCAAGCTCACGGTCCAGTATACCCCCTTCGCCATAAACCCTAGCTGTCCACCTACGTGACATGTGTTTGACCTCCTGCTCTGCCGTCTCATATTACTCATTGATCCCCTCTCGTATCCCCGCCAATTTGCCGGGGTCAGGGGTTTGTTAATACGATCTTTCCAGATCTGAGAGTGTAGATTTAATTGTACTTAGACGATTGCATGTAGATTTCAGAACCCCCGTTTGGAGCCCAATACATGCCCCCCAGATTGTTACTTTAAATGCCTCCCATAGAGTGGCCGTGCTGTGTACCGAGCCCATGTTGGACTGGAAGTAGTTAACAATTGCTTCCCGAACGCCTTCCCGGAAGACCTGATCTACTAAGGCTGACGCTTGCAGTCTCTATTGGAACTGAGGTAGGTCATGCCCTGGGATGTCCATCGTGAGCCGGACCAGAGCGTGATCTGATAGCGATTTGGGAAGGTGTGTGATGCTGTGTACCCATGTGTTTACGTCTTTAGATACCAACCAATAGTCCAGTCTGGATATATACCATCACGTCTTTGGGGGTTGTGAAGATTTTCGATTTGCCATCATGTTGAATGCTCAGCCTGGCAGGGTATAGCATGGCGTATTGCAATTGCATGGTTTGTAGCTTACGTTTTACTGGCTGGAACTCATGTCGCGCCGACTGGACTGCAGCGGTGCAATCCGGGTACAGTACCACCTCGTTCCCTTGATAGGTCATGTTTTCCAGTTCGCGCGCCAAGCGCAGTGCCGTGTCGCGGTCTCAGTAATTCAACAGTTTGGCAATAATGGGGTGCGGCGGTGCACCTGGCACAGGCCTGGGGGCCATGGATCTGTGTGCGTGCTCCACTATCAGCACCGAGGAGAACTGTTCGGCACCTAGCATTTCTTTAAGCATGGCTTCTACATAATGTTCTAGTTTGCCTGTGTTTGTGGACTCTGGTATGCCTGTGATGCGTAGATTATTCCTCCTTGACCGGGCCTCCAGGTCTTCATTTTTTACTTGGATAACCGATAGAAGTTTCTCCATACTTGAACATTTGTCTGTCACTGTAGTCAGGCCATCCTCAGACGTGGAGATGCGCTGTTGGCCTCCAGGATGCGGGCTCTGTGTTTGTCCAGTCTAGCCGCCAAGTGATCCATCCTCAGGTTTAGCGCATCTATTTTCCAGTCTATGGACTGGAGGCTCTGTTGCATTGCATGTAGTGTTTTTTCCAGGGTGGAGCCACTGTTCTCTGCCATGTCCTGCGCAGGGTCTAACTGCGTGTGGGGCTGTGTTTTTGTAGAGCGTCTTGCTTCGAATGACAGTCGATTGCTGCTGGTCAGCTTTCCCTAGTCTGGCGGTGTCCGAGCGGGCGCTGCTGATTTTTGGGCTGTAGACAGGCACTTCGCAGTGGGGATCCGCCGCTATTCCAGACTCACTAGTGATCTGACTAGTCCCAACCTTGATGTCGCAAGGGAGGCAGGGCCCGGGGCACCGACTCTATGCCCCCCCCCACCATCAACTGCACACTGTCCGGTTACCGTGCGCTTTTCGCCTCCTTTATAAGGCCGTAGTCCATATCTTGCTGGGCAGTCACTTAGTGGTGTAGATACAATAAATCATAAGAATAACTCATGTCTCCTACAGTGCCCAACAATCCTTGTAGAATTGGAAATTGCACTTTGAAGGAATCTAACATTTCATGGCGACTAGCCCTCAGTATCTCCCTTGCAAAGATGAAAGGCAAAGGAGCAAAAGTGGAGCCAACTACACAGAAAAATAATTCAGAGCTCTAAAAGGACAGCCTTGGCACTGAAACAGCCTTTCCACACCAACGTCCTCAATTGAGATTAGAAGTTGTTTACGGAGGCAGTGAGCCAAAGATAGATAGATAGATAATTTTATTGCACAATTAATTAAAATCATTGCAATGAGGCCACATATAAATGTACAATATAAAGTGCATATATTCCAATATTATAAAAAGTAAAAACCAAATTGTTTCAGTTGGTTGTGCAAAAATAAAAAAATTAAAAACACCGCTTAAGCCACTATAAACATGACGCCTTAAAAAGAGAAAAAACTTGACCCAGCTTTATGAATTATAGTTCTGTGTGATCGTCTGAGTCAAAAAATGCCTTTGCTGCAATCAAATATTTCAAGAAGCGTGCAGCCAGCTATGCTGATTCGCCTTTCAAGCACTCGACTAGGGCAGCTTGACATGTCCGTATATTTAAAATACGCAAGATTGGGCGGAGCCAATATATTCTCAGCGGGCGCAGTGTCTCACAGATGCACAATATGTGGGTTAGTGATTCCTCTACTGCTTTGCATGCTCGGCACTTAGTAGCTACAGACTCTTTGTACCCTCGCCCAGATTTGTATGCCAGCAATGGGATCAGTCTGAACAGCAATTTCATTAGTTGTCGCTTCATTATTGGCAGCCAGCCAAAACTATATGCAGATGGCTTAGAAGCAAACAAAAGCAGCATCGATCTGCCGGACGGATGGGAGGGACAGCATGATCTTCCACCGGTACTGTGGATCCTTTTGCAATCTATACAGGGCAGCTGCTTAGCGTCTGCGTAATAGGGCTATCGTTGAGGTCCAGGCTTAGCGTATGATGCCACTTCTCCCCGTCACGCACAGGCTGCAATTTATCTTCGGCCGCGAGGCCCTGTCCCAAATCCGCCTCGGCCTCCGGGGCCGCCCGCCTCACTCCTCACTTGTAGTCTGGTGTCCTCTGGCTGGAGTCGCCCCGCTATGGCCTGCGCAGGCCGCGATCTAGGCCTCGCAGCTTGCGCCGCACTCAGTGTCCTCCGTCCAGTGCGGCCTTTTCTCACCGCTGTCTGCCCCGTGCCCCATCTCAGCACCCCAGCTGATAGTTGAGGGTTGCTGCACAGAGGCGCAATGTGTCCTTCTATGCTGATTTCGCCCTTTGCCTTCAGCACGACTCAGACACCGCTTATCACTTTCAGACAGTAAGCAGGGGCCGCCATGTTTCTCTGCAGCGAATTGTACCTCAGCGTGTGTCTCTGTTTCCTGCACTCGGAGTAAACTTCAATTTTGTTACAACGGCGTACTCGCGTGGCTGTGCGTGTTATTTCACGGTATTCGGCATTCGATTGTCGTCCTTATTCAGGATTATTGTTGGATAACTGTCCCCGGCCAGCGGAGCTGCACTAGTGTGCAGCCATCTTGCTGCTGGCTCACTAGCGCCTCGCCTCACTGTGAGTCTTTAAGTGGTTCCTCTGAGGTCATGAGGGGCTTAAGAAGTGCACTAATGCGGTGGATTGGGACTTAAAGGACTAAAGTAAGAAGGCAAATTCTTTGACCAGTTCTAACTGCTTGGTGTATCCAATATTCAGAGCAATAATAATCCACCCTTAAATGCCTACTGACTTTCATATATGATTTTCACAATGTCATAACTTTTTTGAACAAATATTCAGCCCTATAACCTTTATCATTGGCTTGATGTTATAACTAACTCAGTCCTAATGTGCTGGGCATAAGATTTCCCACAAGGCAACCATCAGGTACACCTTAATGAAATTGCAAAAATGTACAAAATTACAGTTGTCAAAACAATACAAACCTCCTCCTAATAGAACCTAGTAAGAATTAACACTCTTAATTTTCTATCCCCATGGTTTGTTCAGGTGGGTCACCAACACTAAAGCCCCTGCCATCTATGGTAATCGGGGAAATTCAGTGTAACAAAATACCTGCCTACAGGCTTTAGCACAGTGTAATAATAATCATTAAATGCCTAATGCCTTTAACACATGATTTTCACAACAAGTCAGGCCTGCTTGTTTTGTCATTGTAGGAAAGTGGGTTTCTGTTGCAGTAACCCCCCCCACTTTTTGCCTGATAACTGATGCACTTTTCCTTGGTGTGCCCTGGGTCCCTGCCAATCAGGTACCCAGGGCCTGTGTTCCTTCCCTAAAAACTGTACTAAAGCCTAAACCCAATTGGCATCTCTGGCCACAGGTAAGCCCCTGGTAAATGGTACCCTAGGTACCCAGGGCACTGTGACCAGAGAAGACCCCTAAGGGCTGCAGCACTTATTGTGCCACCCTTAGAGGCCCTAGACCCTGACACACACACACTGCCCTTGCAGGCTGAGTGTCTTGGTGCAGAACAAAACAGAGAGTCGACATGGCACACATCCCTGTGTGAGATGCCCACAAACACACTGCCCTGGCATACCTCAGTCACCCCTCTAGCTGGGTGCCCTATGCCAGTGGTGAGGGTACAGGTGCATGAGTCCTGTGCCCCTACAGTACCCAGGTCCATTCCTGGGCACTGTAAGTGCAGTGCTGCCATTCCGAGTATATGGTGCTGGGAGGTCGTCAGCACGAACTCCACAGCACCATGATGGCTGCACCGAAGACTGAGAAGTTTGGTATCAAACTTCTCAGCACAGTCAACCCACACTGATGCCAGTGTGGGATTTACTGTAAAATGCCCGACAGAGGGCAACTTAGAGTTGCCCCCTGAACCTAACCTACAATCCACGTCTTGTCTGAGGGGCTGCCTAGGCTGCCACACAGCAGACATGTTGCTGGACCCCTGGGTAGAGAGCCATCCGCTCTCCCGGGCCTGCAACAATGCACGTCCTGGGCGAGGTGCTAGGCCTCCTCCCCAGGATGGGCAGGGGGAAGCTTCAAAGGCATTCCGCCTTTGTGAGCTTCCCAGACCACTTGCTGTACTCAGCAACTGGTCCCCACCGGTTCTTCCCCATCCTGGCGGGAAGACTGGCGGGAAACACCAAGGGAGGAAAGGGGTGTGCCAGCCTCTGCCAACCCCACCCCTCAGGTGGGGGAGGCGAGGTGAAGCACATCTCCAGGCTCTCGCCATCTTGAAGATGGGGAGCCCTGCCCAATCAGGACTAGGCTCCTGCCCCCCTCCCACAGGAGAGTGGCAGGATAGGGGGTGTACCCACCCCAGGGCAGGGACCCATTGGTCCCTGCCCTTTACCTACCTGAAACGCCCTAAATCTAGTATTTAGGGGCACCCTGAACCTTCCTTCCTCAGATTCCCGCAACCTAAGAAGAAAAAGGACGAAAGAAGACGCCCAGCAGAGGAGACTGCAGAGAACAACTGACTTGGCCCCAGCCCTACCGGCCCGTCTGCAGTTTCCAGAGATCCTGCGCCAAAAATAGTCTTGTCTTGCAGCCAGCGACCTCCAGAACCCCGGGAGGACTGACTGCCTTCAACAAAGACCGGATCTCCTGTGAACAGCACCTCTGTTCAAAAGAAACACCAAACAAAGACTCTGAGCCTGCTGAGGAAAAAGAAACCCGACGCCTGGAACCACCACTGCACCCCTCGCCTACAGCCCGAGTTCAAGTGGCCCACCGGTCCCAGCGGGGTCCCCCAGCTCTCCAGAGTCCGAGTCCACCGTGGGTTGACCCCTCCAGGACTCCCCGACGTCGCCTGCAGCCTCTGCACGGAGACCCCCCCCAACCGCGAGTGGCCCGGTAAGGTGAAATCCGACCTCAAAAGACACCCCTGCATCCAGCCGCCCTGCGCCCTGGAGAAAGGAACCCGAGGTGCACCTACGTCCCCGAGCCCTCCAACTTACCTGCCCAGCTGTTGGTTCCTCCTGGAAGACTTCCTGGACCGAGCCTGCAGCTGAAAACCAAAACCAGAAAATCTCCATTGAAATCAACAGGGCACCCGACCTCAAAACAACACCCTGCACCCGGCCGCCCTAGTGCCGCTGAGGGTGCCCCTTCTGTGCTAACTTGGTCCCCCACGTGCCCTGAGCTTAACCCTAGGAGCTTTGCTCCCACAACCCAGTGGCCTGCTTGCCAGCAGCCACCAACCGGAGTCCCCCTATCCTCCATAGGATAACATTGGGCCTCAACACTCTGCACCCGGCCGCCCTAGTGCCGCTGAGGGTGCAACAACAGTGCATCACTGACCCTGGGAGACTCCTGAGTCTAACCCCAGAACCCTAACTCAAAAGACCGATTACTTACCTCGAAACCGATCTCATTTTCCTCATAGGATAACCTGGACACTTTTTCTTCCAAAAAGTTTCTAAGTGTCGACTTTTGAAAACTAAGAATATTCTTTAAAAATCGTACAAACTACAAAAACGTAATTACTTACCTGTTTTAAGTAAATGTCCCAGTGCTGAATCTAGGAGTACAGCACTGGATTGCAAAAGTAACGTTACCGGCGAATTGAATTTCCTTCCATAGGGTAACATTGACTGGTTTCACTTGGAAATTCTTCTAAGTGTCGAGTTTTGAGACTTTAAAATATTCACCTAAAATCAGCCGAATTACGAAAACGAATTTACTCACCTGTTATCAGGAGAGATCCCAGTGCTGGACTTTGGTGCCCAGCACTGACCCTGAAAAGTAATCATAACTGTACTTACCGGTAACTCGAATTTCCTTCCATAGGATAACATTGCCTGGTTTTTGCTGAAAAAGTTTCGAAGTGTCGATTTTGCAAACTTACAAATATTCGTTAAAAATCGCCTGTATAACAAAAACACATTCTTCCAACTGTTTACAGGAGATGCACCAGTGCTGGATCCAGGATCCAACACTGAGTTAGAAAAAGTAACAATAACCCCACTTACCTGCTAAGTGAATTCCCTTCCATAGGATAACATTGGTGATTCTATGGGAAAAAGTTTCTAAGTGTCAACTTTTAAAATACAATAATATTCCTTAAAAATCACAACTGTAACCAAAACGCTTTTACTCAACTGTTTACAGGAGATGTCCCAGGACTGAATCTAGGATCCAGTCCTGTGGTAAGAAAAGTAATCCAAAAAGTAATCAATTGCATTTAACTAGAAATTCCCATTGAGCTCAATGTATAATTGTGTTTAAAATTGTGTTGCCTATTGCAACCACTGTAACTATTGCATTCAAAAGTCTATTGCCTATTGAAAGTATTTACCTAAAGCATCTCAATCTGAGAAAGTATATTTTGATACCTATTGTTGGTTCTAAAATAAAACAAGCATATATTTTTATATACAAACCATTGGCCTAGAGTTCAGTTCTTGAGTGTGTGGCTTCATTTGCTGACTGAGTGTGTGCAACAAATGCTTTACACTGTCCTCTGATACTGCCTTACTGCTCGACCAAGCTACCACTTTAGAGAGTAAGGTTATATCTAACTTTAGCCTCTGCCAAACCTCTGGGGACTGTGGACTCTGTGCACACTGTACCTTACTTTGGTCCAGTATATACAGAGCCACTTTCTTACAGTCATAACTTGTCATTATAAACAGATCACACCCAAAAAATCTGACATAACTTTTGCCAGTGAACCCATAAGGCCTTTAGCCTTTACCATTGAGCTTGGTGATATAACATACGCATGCCTACTGGTGTATGCGTAAACTGGCAACCATCATGCATACAGTTCTAATATTACACATATGTACAGAATGACAGTTAGCAAAATAATATCCAACCCTAATTATTAGGGCCTAACAAGAATCATCATGGTAACAGAAGGCCTGGGGGAGACACAAACCCAGAATCGGATGAAGTGTCAAGCCCACTGGCATCCTAAAGCTCATCATACCAGTTATCCTGATCATACTGGGGAACAAAATCGTCCCCGTCATCCATGTTGTTTTCTGGGCGCTACCATGTGTTGAAGGAAAGGTATCAGAATCAGCGGGGTTGCCCAGAGGTCGCGTGCCATTTGCAACTTCGGTCGAAGTCATGGCACATTCAGTTTGGAGTGGACTAGCACTATATGCTGTATATCTTCATCTAGACCGCAGATGATGGACGGAATGCAGAGCAAATCAAACATTCACCCCCAGTCAATAGATCTGGGTTAAATCCATTGTTCTTTTGCTCACCATGCCACCCCAGTTTAGACCCAGCCGTATGCAAATCAGTCTTGACCCCGTGCTTCATGGGAACAGTCCAGCCCAAACTGTCAAGCCAGGTCCTCCCTGGACGGGAAACAAGCATCCTGGGACCGGTTACGGGGCATCACCCCTCATCAGCCAGGCTAGCTTGAATCCAGTGGCACAGTGAGTGTGGGACCCACGTCTGGGCATACCTGGCGCACTTAGGGCAAGAAAGCAAAAGACCCAGCCTTCTGCAAATCAGTCTTGACCCTGTGCCTTGCTCTCCATGCCACTGGAGTCAAGCTATCCAGGCTGATGAGGGCTGAAACCCCGAAACTTGTCCTAGGATGCTTGTTTCCAGTCCAGGGAGGACCTGGCCTGGCAGTTCGGGCTGGACTGTTTCCATTGGGCACAGGGTCAAGATTGATTTGCATATGGCTGGGTTCAAACTGGAATGGCATGGGGAGCAAAAAAACAATGTATTTAGGCCCAGATCTCTGTACTGGGGTGAATGTATGACATTGTTCTGCATTCTGCCCATCAATTGTTCTTTTTGCATGTGTCACCCCGAGTGGGACGGGTATGCCCAGACGTGGGTCCCGTCCTCTCCATGTCACTGGAGTCAAGCTATCCTGGCCGATGAGAGGTGACACCCCGAAAGCGGTCCTAGGATGCTTGTTTCCAGTCCAGGGAGGACCTTGCCTGGCAGTTTGGGCTGGACTGTTCCCATTGGGCACAGGGTCAAGACTGATTTGCATATGGCTGGGTTCAAACTGGAATGGCATGGGGAGCAAAAAACAATGGATTTAGGCCCAGATCTCTGTACTGGGGTGAATGTAAGACATTGTTCTGCATTCTGTCTATCAACTGTTCTTTTTCCATTTGTCACAACGAGTGGGACGGGTATGCCCAGACGTGGGTCCTGTGCTCTCCATGCCACTGGAGTCTTCAGGCTTAGTCCAGAAGGAGTGTAAAGCAGCTTGCTTTACCAGAATGCAATCTTATAGGTATAGATTAAGTGAAAAAGAACCACACAAGGTATTTATAAAAATATGTATTTATTATATAATACTCTCTAACACATACAAATGTCTCCTAGCCGGAGATATGCACAATGCACACAATACTTTGCATAGAAATCAAGTAAATAGCACAGAATATACAGTGGACCCCAGGGGGGGGACCAAACCATATACTAAGAAAGTGGTATAAGAACCACGACTCGTGTCAAGACAATGTCCAGTGGACCCTGAAGAAACCCCGTGGAAGACAGAAGGTTGGAGAACCACCCCACCTGTGGATACCCTAGTACCCACGTTACCTACACAAGGGAAGCCTGGTGCATAGGTGTGAAGTAGTGTCGGAAACTGCCGTCGAACCCAGTGGAGGACTTCAGGAAAGTGCAGCTGCTGGAGAAGGAGAAAGTGTCCGGTGGAATCCGAAGGTGGATTCAGGATGAGAAGTACCTGCAAGCAGAGGTGACAGAGTCTATGTCACTCAAGAGTGACCTGGAGGACGAATGCCCACCAATGTCGGGAGTTGCAGGAGAGTTGACTGTGACCATGACTCTGCAGCTGTGAGGACCAGGCGACGCTGAGGAAGACCAGGAGCCGTGCATGAGCTGTCAGATGTCGAGAGTTGAGGGGTCGGTGTCCGTCGGGAGCGCCAACAAGCCTTGGCAACTGCAAACAACGTAGAAGTCGAAGAAGGTGCAATGTCGGGACCAGCCAGGTCCATGGGACTCACCACAAGCAGGGGAGTCATGGTAGGCCCCGAGAAATCAGGGGACCCCAAAAGAAACAAAGGTGACCCTCAACAGGACCCGCAGGCCAGAGGCACTGGAGTCGCAAGAGGACCTCGAGCAGCTCACCAAAAGATGCAGGCCACGGTGCAAACAATGCGATATGGACGAAGACTTTGGTCACTGGAGATGCTTGAGGTTGGGCTACTTGGAGCCCGAAGATCTTGGTGGAAGGAAGCCAACAAGCCTTTGCAACGGCAAGTCGACGCAGTGCACAGGGGTTCGGTTCCTGCGGCTCCCACGAGGGATACTGGCCTTATATTTGTGAGAGGGCAGGCCAGGCCTCGAGAGTTGTGGAGAACCACCATCTGTGTTGTTGAACCTTTCGGAGTCCGTAGGAGCTCAGGATCAGCAGACCGGTCAGCTTAGTTGCGCTGCCTGCAGATGCAGGGAAGTGACTCCTTCACTTAAAGGGAGATTCCTTCAGGTGTCTTGGATGCCCACAGGCCTTGGAAGGTTCCTGTATGGTGCACAGGCACAGACGATGCAGCAGACTGAAAGGGGGACGAAGTCGAGCCCAAACGATGTCCAGCGAAGTCCAGTGCCCAGACGGTAGAAGTTGAAGTGGTGTCTGAATTGAATCGTGTCCCACGACAAATCTAAGGACCTACATCCAGGTAAGCCCGTAAGTACCCTAAGGAAAGGGTTGGGACGATTCAGGGGACCCTCCCAGGGGAGGGTTTGGACAGGGGGGAGTTACTCCCATATCCTTTGTCCAGTTTCGCGCCAGAGCGGGAGCCAACGGCTCCCAGAGCTGGTTTGAACTGGACTATGCAAGGAGGCACCAAATGTGCCCCTAATGCAGACTGAGTGGCACTGGCAAGCGCACCCACCCGGCCCCAATACACTAAATCCTGTCTGGGAGGTGGTCACACCTCCCTGTGACAGGATACCTATTGTTCTGCCTTCCCCTGCTCGAGCTTGGCTCAGCAGCAGGAGAGCAGAATCGTGTCTCTGGTCGGCAGCAGCCATGTTGTGCTGTCCAGGTCTAGAAGACTGGTACCGGGAGCACTGAGAACTTAACAGAGGGCACTTCCAGTGCCTGGAATCATACCTCCCACACCGTTTACGGTGTGGGGGTATGATTCCAACATGTTTGATACCAAACATGATAGGATTCGTTGCAGCCAATTTCGAGATGGTCGTCGAGTAATTACGCGGTGCCCCTCTATATGGTATATGGCTGTTTCACTTACAACCAGGGAGAATGGACTCCGTAGGTTGTAGGGGTGTCCTGCTCATGCAGGGGCACCCTAACATTTAGAACAAAGCACCCTGCCTTCAGGATTGCAAAGGCCTGCTTTAGGGGTGACATAGGTTTTAAGTGCAGTGACCTTACATATAGGAAACCTATATCTTTCGTAAGTGGTGCTTGCACCAACTTACACAGGCTGCAATGGCAGACCTGTAGTTACAGTTTGAATGGTCTCCCATGGGTGGCATAATACATGCTTCAGCCTATGGGGGTCCTCTGGGGTACCTATGCCCTGGGTACCTTAGCACCATATACTAGTGACTGATAAGGGTACCCCAGTATCCAAATCTGGGATGTACCCAAGTACTGAACATAACAATTTAAGGTAGAAAGCAGAGAGACTGGGGTCCTGATTAGTAGGATCCCAGTCAGACTAGTCAAAAACAGCTTAGCACCAGGCAAAAAGTGGGGGTAACCATAAAAGCAGATCCTACTTTCCTACAAGAGTTCTGTAAAAACGGGTTATTTTCCACTATGAGAGAAGTTGGGACATAGTCAGTTTAGCTTCCAATGTGCTCAAGTCAGGGAGGTCATACGAAACACTTAAGTATGGCATGATAGTGTGTCTAAAATGGAGATAGCAATAACATTAAGTATGAAGGAGCCCAAATTCCTTTTTGATGTCAGAGAAGGATTTCAATGCACCCCAGCCACTACATCTCTCAGAAGTGAGATCCCAAGACGATCCCAACCACTAAAGCCCTCTAATGAGGCAACATCTGGGAGTGTTTGTTCCCACCCATAGGCTGATTTGACCAGTCGTTTTCCCAGCCCATGTTTGATCGAGGCCTCCCATGTTTCCAGCACCATTTTCATTGCAAAATTACTCCTGAGGGGGGTTTTCTCCATATACGTAAAGCATTAGAGAGCTCTCATCCAAGGTCCATAGCTCTACAGTGTTTGCTTTAGCTGGCATGGATCTGACATGGGAGGAGTAAGTCCATTAATTTCCAACAAGCAAGTGTGAGGCTTTATAGTATGACATTAGATCGATCATGCCTACCCTTCTATCATATGTTAATTTACAACATGGAGAAAGAGACCCAAGGGTGACCATTGCTCCACAAGAATGTTCTCAATAAAGATTTCACGGTGTTCAAAAGATTCTGTGGGAGAGCAAAAGGATAATTATGCAATGTGTACAACATTTTACGGAGTGTAATAATTTTCAATCTTCCATTTCTTTTTTACTCTAAATTTGTTTATTAAATTTTAACAGAGCACATACATTCTGGTCGAGTGAGGCATAGAGCAGATCACAAAATGGCAACAGCGCAATTTATTGCTTTGCATGTAGAATAAATCAATAGCCAGGGCATGGATATAGGAAACCAACAATTACGATGTGACAGAGCCATTGAGCTGCATGAAGGCAAAGGTAATAGGGTGAATCAGCCACAATTCTTCAAAAACATCTATCCTTTGTGTATTCTATCAACCCATTACAATCGCCTCATACTATTGTTAATTCAATTGGACCTTCCAAGAGGATAGATCTGATAGAAGAGAGGAAGTTCTTGGTTAATGGAGGAAGTGCGTAGACCAAGCAGAATGTAATCTAATTGCAATATAGTGTGCTTGTCACCATGAACTATTGCCTCACCCAACATCCTTCCATGTGCGTGCCATTACCAACGGGAGGCGTCTGGTAATTAGTATAGCAAAGCCTCTCAAGCCTTGCTCAAACCCAGCCTGTGAAACTGTAAGAAAGTCATGTCTATTAAGGCATCTGCATAAATCACATTTTAAATGCATCTCCAGCAACATACGTATATCAGCACCATAGTATTTAGTCTTCTCCTTATCGGCTCACATCGGCTTCTGCTCTTCCAAGCTGGTTACCACTCTTTTGGTCAAAGTGTTGTCTCTCTTCTCCACTTGGACCACCACGCCGAAGGCAGCCTCGGTGCCCCAACTTTTGGTTGCTCCTCGACCCATTCCCAGACACCTTGAGGAGAGTCAAAGAAAAAAAAATGTGGTTTCTGAAAAATAGGCGTGCCTGGATAGATCAATATAGGGAGAATGTCCATTGCCTTGAATTTCATCTTGATCTCCTCAAACTACTTCCGTAGCTTTTGGACGTTCCTTGAGCAGTCAGGAACATCAGAATTCAATGAGAGTCATATTCCACTGATCTTTTTCTCTGGAGGCAATCAGAATTTCATCCATCTTTGTAATTGAGAACCTGCACAATTATTGACTGGGGCGGAAGACCTAATGGCAGAGCATTGAGATAGCTTTCCCTCTGGTATCCACTCCCTGATCCACTGCTCCAAGAGTACTCAAACCAGGACTCCTCTGTCTATACTTTCTGAGAATCCAAAGAAATGAAGGTTGTACCGACGCGCACAACCTTCTGTATCTTCTGTTTTCAGTTCCAATATTTGGACACCTCTGGTAGACATGCCAGCTGTATATGCATTTCTTTGAAGAAGTCCTCCGCTTCCGTCAGCCTGGACTCTGTTGTGGTGATCTGTTCTGTTGCTTGTCTTAAGTTGGAACAGAGAAACATTAATCCTCACCTCTTCAAACTTTATTTCCAATGATTCTTTAGAGAATTGAAAGGCTTGTGGTATGATATCAGTAGCATGTGGAGAATTGGATGCCTCTCCAACTCAAGCAGGCCCCCTTTCTGTGCCGCTGCCCAAGTACAGGGCTCAGATGAGCTCACATTAGCAGATTTATCGCAGGTACTGTTAGACTTGTCAGCACTAAGGAGGTGTTCCAACAAAGTTTTTGCCTTTCGCCTCCATTTTTGCTGATCTCGTTTTTGTAAGCCTTAGGACTCTGGGCACTTCACCTCTACTAACCAGTGCTAAAGTGCATGTCCTTCTCCTTTAAACATGCTGAAATTGGCTTACACCGAATTGGCACATTTCATTTACTTGTAAATCCCTTGCAAAGTGGTACTAGATGTAGCCAGGACCTGCAAATTAAATGCTACTAGTGGGTCTGCAGCACTGATTGTGCCACCCACTTAAGGAGCCTTTTAAACATGTCTCAGGCCTGCCATTGCAGCATGGTTGTGCATTTTAAACTGTAATTTCGACCTGGCAGTATAACCAGCTTGCCAGGCCTAAACTTTCCTTTTTAATACATACAAGTCGTCCCTAGGGTATGCCCTAAACAGCCCTAAGGGTAGGTTGTACTGTGTTTAAAAAGTTGGACAGGAGGCGTGGCCAAGATGGCGCCGAGGTAAGATGTGCCTCGCAGTCTCTCCTGCCCGCTGCAGGCCTAGATTGTGCCCCGGGTCTTACCCGTCAGCCTGGCAGGGGCCTTAGCCCCGCGCAGGACGTCGCTTTGCCTGGGTGTGCCGGGGGCCCGGGTGGGGATCCCTGAGACGGTGCTCATTACCCCTGTTGTGGTTCCTCGGACAGCGACGGCGCTGAGGCCCAGCAGAGGAGCGCGGCTGTCAGAGTGAGGCTGGGGCACCCTGCGGTGGACTGAGGCGAGTTCCGCAGGGGCCCGGCAGTGAGTGCAGTGGTGAACAGGTCGGAGAGGGACCGGTTGGTCCCAGACTGGATGCCCGAGTGGCACGCACGGAGAGGATGGACCAGGGCCCTTCAGGTGAGGCGAGACCGACGCGTGCGGGAGGCCCTGGGAGAAGGGGAGGCCCCCTGCTACTAAAGCAATATGCTCGAGTGGCAGCAGTGGGGCCCTTTGCAGAGCGGAGACGGGCTTCCTCCCCCTTCCTTGTCATTGCTGGCTTCGACGAGAGGACCGGCCTGATCCTTGCTGTGGGGGGTGGACCGGACGGCCTCGGATTGGACGCCCTGGAGGGCCTGGGCAGAAGGGCAGGATCGAGGCCTACCAGGCAGGGAGGGACAGAAGCGAGAGGTGGGAGGCCTCGGGAGGAGTGGAGGCCTCCCGGGAGTGAAAACAGCACACCTGCGTGGCAACGGCAAGGGCCCGTGGTTCAGCGGGGTGGAGCTCCCCGGCCCCCTTCTTTATCAGCTTGCAAGACGGACCGGCTCGGTCTCAGCCATAGCGGGGCCCAGAGGGCCCGAATGAAGGAGAGTAGGGCCTTAGAAAAGGGTCCGGTGTACTCCACAACTCAGAGGAGAGCCGATTGAGCACACAAGAGGGCCGTGCTGGAATAGAGGAGATGAAAGGGGCTCCTTGTCCCACATGCAATAACCAGAGCACGTGAACAAGCGCCAACGGGCTGCAGCAGCAAAAGGACACAGGCCTGCGAGAATCCCAAGGCAGGCTACGGCGCGATCCAGAGGGGGGGAGGGGGGGGGGGGGCGAACGGACCCAACCACCCCGTTGGGCAGACATTATGGAAAACTGCAACCCCAATACCGACGGGTGGACAAGGAGGTTGTGTGAAGATAGCTCACCGGAGCACGTGCTGAGGGAGGCCCCTCTGTCCTGCGCATAGCTGGTTGGTGGGACAGGGCCCCGGCCTGGACACACCCTAAGATGGCATCCAATCACCCCAAGAAGGATCGCACCCTCAAGGACATGCTCACCTGCCTCGCCATGGGCTCGGCGGGGGACCCAGCCTCACAAACAGATCAAGCGAGGGACCCACCTGACCAGGCAGCCGAGGAACCAGTTACTCACACCTTTCTGGAGGCACTCTTCACAACCCTGCGGGAAGACCTCCAATCACTGAAGCAAGAACTTTTGCAAGACATCAAAGAGGTCCGGAAGGATGTCGATGCTCTAGGGGACCTAGTGGCAGAATTAGAGGACAAGGTGGGGGGGTTGGGAAGAGGAGACAGAGGCGCTACAGCAAGAGGTCCTTCGACTCCGAGAGCAGCACATAGACTTGCAGTCCCACCTAGAGGATTTAGAAAATAGGTCCCGCCGAAACAACATCCGAATAAGTGGAGTGACATCCAAAGCAGAGGGCAAAGACATTTTTGGATATGTCAAGGACCTCTTCCGCCACATCCTTGGTGGGCCCTCGGACACTGTCATCCAGACAGATTGGGTCCACCGTGTAGGCTCACCTCATTCGAACTCAGCAGCCCCTCCGGACATTCTGGCCTGCGTGCATGACTTCCAAGTCAAGGAAGAGATCCTGCGCAAAGCACGCAGCATGCACCTCATCAACTTTCAGAACCAAACTCCAACCCTTTTCCAGGATTTGGCTGCCGTCACGCTACAGAAACAGAGGGAGTTCCGACCAGCCACTATGCACCTCCACAGTCATGGTATATCCTATTCGTGGGGCCACCCCTTTTGCCTAATTGTCCGGTGGGAAGGGAGGCTCCACCTGCTACAATCATTAACAGACACCTGTTGAGTGCTGGGAATAGACCCACGAGAGGAGCAACACGACCGGGGGCCCTCTCCTCCTCCATTGAAAGAGCAATCAATAAGCTGGCGGGGACAAGGAACGCACCGGAAAATAAGCAGGCCTGACCCAGAGGAGATTGCCAAGGGTCGGCTAGAAGCTCTAGAGGCGGTACCATCAGCTTCGGCGAAACGGGACGAATCCTGAAGCCCCGTGGCACTCTACTGCGTTACAGAGAGACTATGGGCTGGGTGGCGGGCGGGTGAGGGGACCATTGGCCACACGCAAGCCCCATTGGACTGGCCATGAATCCTTATCTGGCTGTGGGACTGAACGTAAGCAGATGTTCGACATTTTATGTTATTCTTGTTAATTCATGTTTCTTATGTTATGTTTGGGGTTTGCACTCACCTTCACACGGGGCACAACGACTAACATACAGCTGGGCAGCGGTAGCTACAACAGAATCCACCGACAACTCTGGGCTCCAGGGTGACGACACTGCGGGGGTCACATAGTTTCTACCAATTTTCATGCCAGACACCACTTAGAATCCTCACACTTAACGCAAGAGGTCTTAATAACCCGATTAAACGTAGGGCGGTACTTACATACCTGAGAACTCAGGGGCGGACATCTGTCTCTTACAAGCGACCCACCCAGTGGCGTAACACATGCCCCGCAGCCACCGCAGTGCGGGGGGGCCCAGAGCTGCAGGGGGCTCCCTCAGCACAGTACTCTGGCCTAAGAGCCCCTGATTAAATCCGGAGCTGGGGCCCCTCCGTGTACCTTGCAGGGGGGGGCCCCTCAAGTTTTGTTACGCCACTGGACCCACCTGCTTGCTGGAGATTGTTCTCGCCTCAGGTCCTGTGCTTTGCCCCAACAATTTTTCTCATTGTCTCCCTCTAAGACAGCCGGAGTGGGCATTTTGGTGGCAAATTCTTTCTGGGGAAGGGTAGAACAGAAAGTAGACGAAAGTAGAGGTAGACTTCTCATATGGCGTTCCTCCGTAATGCGCTGGAGAGGGCAATGAAGACCGGCGACAAACTGGTGCTGCAGGGAGGGGACCTTAACCTAGTGTTTGACAACACCTTGGACAGATCGGCTCAAAGACATGGACAAGCCGGAGCCCTGCCCGGGGAGGGACATGAATGGATGAGGGACCTGGGGTGGGAGGATCTATAGAGGGCTAATCATCCACAATCCAAGGAATATTTCTTTTATTCAAATGCACATAAGACTTATGCGTGACTATACTACTTTCTAGGCACAAGGGAAGTACAGACGCTCGCAAAGGCCACAGAAATACACACAGCGGCGCTCAGCCCACAGGGCAGTGATGATCTCGCTGTCCACATCCCCAGCTAACCCTCCCACCAGGCACTGGCGCCTACACGACACCATGCTACACCGGCAGGAGGTCAAAACATAGATTCAGCAAGCAATCCAATGACACTCCGGGGGTCTCGCCGGGTCATGTTGTGGGAGACGCTCAAGGCAGTACTCCGGGGTGAATTAATAGCGATCTCAGCGGCAGACAATAAATTCCGCAGGGAGAAAAGAGAAGACCTTATAAAACAAATCAGAGAGCTGGAACGCATTCACCAACGCACAGGTGCCCCAAGAGTGTGGCGCCAACTAGCTAACACCTGCTCCCAGCTGGCAGCCATAGACTTAGACAGAGCGGAATATGCCGCTCTCTGACTGGGTCACTCCTTCTACGTAGGTGGGGACAGATGCGGCCGGCGCTTGGCTAACAAGCTGAGAGCCAAACGACAGGAACAAGGAGGCCACTCGACTCGCACGACAAGGGGGACCTGGGTAACAGATGACATGGTCATAGCGAACGTCTTCAAAGACTTCTATTCATACTTATACACAGACCAAATTTTAGACCCCACTGCCGGAGCCCAGTATCTCTACTCGGTGCAAACGACACCCCTTACCCCGGACCAATCGGCTTCCCTAGATGAGGAGATTCGCATGGAGGAGGTCATATCAGCTATCTCGCGGCTTAAGCTGGCAAAGTCACCCGGCCCAGACGGGTACTCCGCAGCTTTCTACAAATCTTTCTGTCCTATCCTAGCGCCCATATTGACGTGATTATTCATGGCCTTCACGGACCCCGGATGTATCCCGGCCTAGATGTTGACAGCCTCCATAATAGTCCTTCCAAAACCAGGCAAAGACAAAATGCACTGTAGCTCGTACAGATCCATTTCCCTTCTAAATGCAGACCTGAAACTATTCACGAGTATCATAGCATACAGGCTTAATACATGTATACCTTCTATAGTTGATCCACACCAAGCAGACTTCATTCCTCGGAGACAAACAAGTGACAATACCAAGCGTATCCTGCATATCATCGAAAAGGCTTTCCACGTTCAAGGGGAATACATGCTGCTAGCGATTGACGCAGGGAAGACCTTCGATAGGGTTCAGTAGCCTAACCTTGAACAGGTCCTCACGCATTTTAGTTTTGGGGAAAAGTGTAAGTCACAAATTCTCAATTGTTACCATGCACCCACAGCGACGGTTCGGCTCAACGGCTACACATACACGTCCTTTCCGATCCATAGGGGCACGTGCCAGGGATGCCCCTTGTCTCCCCTGCTCTTCGCTCTTTATATGGAGCTGATGGCCCAGAGAATACGAGATCATCCCGATATTACTGCGGTGACATTCGGGGGCGATCGCCACTCCATCAGCTTGTATGCAAATGATGTGCTTGTGACACTAGATAACCCGGCTACAGCCTTGCCGGCTTTCCTGGAAGTGATCGGGTCCTTCGGGCCGCCTCGGGTTTCCAGATTAACGTTGGGAAATTACAGTCACTTAGTCTTTCACTGCCGACCCAGCTAGTGGAACAACTGGCAAACCAATATCCCATTCAATGGGCTACGGAGATGAGCCTGTCCTTGGGGATCAACCTTGCCACCACCACACAAGCAAAGGGCGCCAATAACTATCAAATACTGCTTAGGCAAATCCGTAACTATTTGGGGAGATGGAAGCGCCTTCAGATCTCCTGCCTAGGAAGGATAGCTGCTATCAAAATGACTATCCTCCCCAAGATACTCTATCTTTTTCAGACTCTCCCCTTACCACTGCCTCCGGGTACGGTAGCCAAACTCCAAACAGAGCTCTCCCACTTTATTTGGCAGGGCAGGAAACCACGCATGAAGAAGCCTTAGAGTTACCTTCCGCGGAAGCTGGGGGCTTGGGTATCCCTGACCTCCATCTATACTATCAGACGGCGCAGCTACGCTACTTAGTTGAGTGGAGCCGAGAAGAACTGGCTGTTTCAGGGCAGGGCGGTGGCCGTAAAGTCTCTTTGGAGGGTTCCCTTTCTGAAGAAGGCACACAGACCACAGAATCTATACCTATCGCCAATCACATGGGTGACTATGACAGTTTGGGACCAGACTAGCACTAGGCATGGACTGACTCCCCTCCCATCTCTGATTACCCCAATATTTGATAACCCAGACTTTGCTCCAGGCCGGGAGGCAGAGGGGTTTCCAGAATGGAGACAGTCGACCTGCTATTCCTTTGGCCACCTATTCGATGCTGAGGGAGTGCTCTCCTTTCCCCAGATACGCGAGGAGTACGGGCTCTGGGAGTCAGAAAGACTTCACTACCTACAAATATGACACTGGATTGTACACCAGCAAAATAAACCCCATGCACAACGGCACCTTACCCACAATGAGAAATGGCTTCTCGCTAAAGCCTCGGATAAAGGTCTAATATCCAAATTATACACAATTCTGATCCAACATAATAAGCATACACATAATGCTGGGCAGGCTAGGTGGGAGGGTGAATTGGGGAGGACATTGAGTACCAAGGGATGGGGAGAGATATCACACAGAGCCAGACACACAGCTAGTAGCAACACCGTTACCGAAACTCTCACACAAGTAGCCACGTACTGGTACTATACCCTAGTCAGACTCCACAGGGCCAAACCCACACAGAGCGCGGACTGTTGGCGGGAATGCGGGAAACTTTGACGCACATTCTATGGGAATGCCCCCAGCTTCAGCAATACTGGGTTAATGTGCTCGACGACATAGACAGACACCTGGACACCCAACTGCCACGTTTCCCCGCATACATACTCCTGGGTCTTCCAAACCCCTTAACATACCCTCTGAAATCCAGTCGCGGGTGGCAAATAGGCATGGTGCTGGGGGCGGCCATACAAATTATTCTCAGCCATTGGGGTTCACCACAAATCCCCACTCACACTAGCTGGCTTCACAGGCTATGGCACATCTTGGGCATGGAAAAGATCACACCGACTTTGGCCGAGAAGGGAGCAGCATTCGGGTATTTGTGGCGCTTGTATGTGTCCCTGCTTTCACAGGAATTTAGGGACATGCCCAAGATACCTCCGACTATTACGTCTACCAGAGACGAACCAACCTTCACCTATTTCAATTCACTAAGCAGACTCATCGACTGTCGGTTTCAACTTCCCTGTGTGGGGGTGAGGGAGGGAAGGGGGGGTGGTTCGGGGTGGGCAGGGATTTATCCGCCAGCATGACATTAGCTACACTATGTTAGGCCTCATCGGTGGTGATGCATCAACTGTTGATTGAGAAAACTGCTGTTGGCACTGTTTGTTTTGTTGAAATGCTAATAAAAAAGAACTGAACCATAAAAGGTTCGACATGTACTTTTTAGTTTTACATGCCCTGGTAGTGAAAAGCTCTTCAAATCCTTGTTTCACTACTGCAAGGCCTAACTCTCCTATAGAATAACGCTGGATTAATGCATTACATTTAATAAGTGATAACTTTCAATTGAGAGCAGGTATGAATCACAAGTTTTAGGTCTAAAGAACCCTTAATTTAAATTTGAAGCCCTTTTTAACGGTAAAGTCAGATTTTAAGTCACAATTCTGAAAACGCCACTTTTAGAAAGTTAGCATTTTCTTGTCCCATGGTCTTTCTATATTGCTCTCAGACAGTGAGACAAAGGTGCATAGATGTTGGCAGGATGAGCCATCTCTGACTTGATGAGGTGGAGGAGCAGTCACCTACCGCACACATCACAATGGTTCTCTCTGAGCACACTTACAAAGGGTTTGACACTAGTCCATTGTGACCCCAAACAAGTTGGGGCCAGGGCAGGGAGGCAGGAAATTCAAAACACCTCTGAGATTGGAAACCTTCAAAACCTTCTCCTACTTCAAAATGGGCACCAGATATACATATTGGAGCCTAAGACCCAACTCTTCAGCACACTTCTGGGCCTGTGTAAGACTCAAAAGGACTGCTGTGCTGCTCTGCCAGAAGGACTGCTATTCTGTAGCCTTTATGCCTGAGTAAAAGGACTGGACCTGCATATTGCACCCAGGACCACCAGAGTGACTCCAAGGGCTAGTTGGCTGGCCTTCTGATCAGAGCCTCAGGGACAGCAAAGATACCAACCACCTTGAACCCAGCACCAGGATTCGGTCTGCTGCGAGTCCTACCCCCCAAGTGGTGTCCACCCAGTCCTGGACCCTTGGACGGAGGCCTGAAGGTGCTCAGCCCCCCACGTTGTGGTTCTGTGGGGAGAACCAACGCAGTTTGCCACTTCTCTTCGCAGCTCCGCTTCGGAACCGCTGCTGCGTGATGCATCCCCGATGCAGGACCTCGCATCACAGCTAGCAGTCTCCTCGGAACCGCCACTGTGTGATACATCCTCAACGCAGGCTTTCACATTGCAAGCCCCTTGTTGACGGCCTCCTCGACGACGACGATGCAGGATTCCACAACGCAGCCCCGCAGCTTCTTTGGAACTGCTGGTGCGCGACACATCCTCGACGCAGGATCTCGCAATGCTCCGCAACCAGGATTTAAGGTTGTTCAAGGAGCCTAGCTGGAACCCTGTATCCGGCCCGCACTCCATCGCGGTCAGCCTGAACTTGTGACTTTGCCCTTGTCAGGAGTGACCAAATAACCACAGTTGGCGCATAGTGTGTCTAGGCACTAATTTCTACCTAAAACATTAAAATTGCATATCTCCGGTTCTACTGATTATTTTTTTGTCATTTTAGCGTCAAATAATGTATTACATTTTACTCTATGTTTCTACATAGGTGTGGGATTTTTTGTGTTGTGTTTTCACTTTGTTACTGTTTGAAGGGCTGAATAAATACTTTACACATTGCCACTAAGTTAGGCCTGACTGCTTTCGGGCCAAGCTACCAAAGGGTTAAGCACACACTAATTCGGGGTTTGCTTGTGACTTCACCCTGAAAGAAATTGTGGTTGCTGCTTGAGTAGGGTTTCACTCCCCTCATCCAGTAACCCAATTTCCAACATGTACCCTCTCTGGAGGACTGAGCGGGTTTATCTCGGACAATGTTCATTTCAGGCACAAATGTCCCATCAGGGGAAGTAACTGCCAGAATAATCAGAAAAGTGAGGGTGGGACACAGCACAATTTAGACACCAGAGAGCTTAGTAGTTGGGGACTCCAGAACCGCCAACCCCTGGGCACCAATACTCCACCAGCAGCCCGCGGCAGCACAAGCAGTTTCCCCGACCAACCGAAAGGGCACACAGGACGCCGGGGACTGCCCCAGCAGAGGCTGCAAGAAAGCCAGATCGCAAGCTCACACCAACCTCCACTTTAATTCATGTTGTGTATCCTACACTGCAGCATGGTCCAGCATGTAGCCTTCCCGGGGAAAGTGTAGTGCACAGATGGCATACACAGTCACCTCTCACAGGGAGGTAGTATATCAAATTGGTCCATGGGGAAGCCAGGCCTCATCCCCCACCCCTCTGCCAGATCTCAGGCCAGTCCAGGGCTTCACTATCCAGCATGGGGCCTCCTCAGAAAAAAGGCAGTGCACAGTTGGCCATGTAGTCACCACTTACAGGGAGGCAGGCCATCCCAGGGCTTCATCATGCAACCTCCTCCAATGCGCTTTCCATAAACCGGAGTGCCAACCGAAGGCTTCCACCTCCACACCTCCAACCTGATAATGGCCAGAGTGAGCAACAGCTACTGCAAGGGAGCCGGCCTGCAAGTTTCCAGGGAGCGCACCATCACAGGCACTGGCATCGCCTGGGGTACTCGCCTGCGAACCCATGCTCGGAGCATACCCGGCTCCAGTAGCAACAGTCAGGACTCCGCTGCCTCTCTCCATCCCAGAGGGCCTCTCTGACTGGCACAGAGGAAAATCCACTGGAGCCCAGAGGTAGGTGAAATGGCAGCCGGTGCAGTTCGCCATGGACGTGGCCTAGTTAATCCTATCTCTCCTCTAAGGGTCAGTCCAATTTTCATGGCATTTTCAACTCTGCGTTATGCCATCTGCATTTTAGCAGGAATAGGCCAAAATGTGAAGACTTTTTACAGGATTGTGTAACGATGTTTTGGGCACCTCACAGAGCTCTACAAAAGAGCATCCACCAGCTACCATCTTGGCTCTTCAAAACCATGCCCCCCCTCCCCCCCCCAGGCCTACTGCTTTGATCGAAAGCTTTCTCCCAAGGCAACTATCAATGGCAGGAGGTAGTGGCGCTGCAAGGCTTTGGGAGGTGGGACCCCAATGGAATTTCACATCTGGATGATGTATGGTCGGGATCACACATGTGATCCTTTCAAGAGCTCCAGAGCACCTAAAGTAAAAAAGGCAACCCCCTAAAGAGAGTAATTTTACAAGTCAGGGAACAAGGGGGAAAAATAGTCACAACAACAAGAACGAACCCTCTAGACTTATGTTTCTTTGTAGACTGGCTACAACAAGCTCAGAAATAGGGCATCCAAAAGAACAACATTATTCTCCACACCAGAAATAGTAAATCATTATTTTATTTCATATTTTTCCTTTTTGTTGATTTATTTATAAAACATTTGATACTGGAAATAAATATGCAGTACTTTTCAAACAACAACTTATTTTTACAAAAGTAGCACAAAGTGCCAAAAAACAGTCATGATCCAAGAGACACAAATAAGTACAACATAGACAAAATAAATAATAAAACAATATCATTCTTCACATCCCCACATCAAACACACCTCTCACAATCCACAACTAGCACCCTTACATACAGTGCACACACACTCAACACCCTAGAACACCACCACAAGCACAGATGGAAAGAACACGGGTGATAAATTCAACCCCTGATGACTGTGCTGATAGCTGGGGTGTCACACTCTAGCTGGTCGACGTACGTTTCGATGGAATGTTTGAATAATTAATCCATCTTCTTCAGGACCTGTTATTTTCTAACTTATAACGGGTGGATGAAGGGGGAACTGGTCTGCTCTATGCAGACTCAATCTGTGTACTGTTGAACTCTTCAGGTCTACCGATATCACCATATAATATCACGATGTTAGTGCAAATCTAATACTGCGTTCTCTCCGAAGTAATCATTGAATGTATCAGTCCTTAGATGAAAATATTATCATGGCTTTCCTCCAAAGCGTAGTCCGACTTGATTAGTTCTCAATATATGAGTCAGGATATTACAAATTGTCCAACATGTTGCTCCTCTGGTCTTTCCTATTCCGATGAGAACGGATACTTTATGTGAATGCCGTCGTTTTGACTTCTTTGTCAACACAAAATATGCGGATGGCTCGCTGTAAGTCGCACGTGCTGTCAAGTATACGGTGCCGCCAGAGGGTCCTGTTATGGAGTGCATCAGACAATGTTGTTCTTTTGGATGCCCTATTTCTGAGCTTGTTGTAGCCAGTCTACAAAGAAATATAAGTCTAGAGGGTTCACTCCAGAGCACCTATGCACTCACCTCCACACAATTTTACAAATATCTCCAGCTGCCACATGCACTCTTCTTTCATATACCTCAAACCGACACGCTTCCAGAATTCAGACCACTTGAGGCCAAACTTCTGATGGGGACGCTGGGCAGGGGTAGAGTTTCCAAAATCTATCGTACACTGATAATTAACGCCCCAGGTAACCCTGACCATCTGAGGTCTTGCTGGAAGGGCTGGTTGGGTCCCTTTGAAGATGATGACTGGCGGGTTTGTTAATGGCGCCCAGGACCATTACCATATCCTTCAAGCTGCACTTGAACCAGACATACTATTTACACTGTGTCTACCTTTCCCTGACTAGGGTGCAACAAGCCGGTCTCCTTCCTGAACCTACTTGCCCCCATTGAGGGGACGCTCCTGCTGAATTTTTCCACATGGTGTGGTCGTACTCCAAGATTTAGGAGTTCTGGACCGTGGTGACAGGCAACCTGACTGGAGTCCTGGGCTGGGAAGTTGCACTCTCACCTTTGGTGATCTTGCTAGGGGCACTGAAGGGTACCTTAGGCTCGAGAGCGGATCATACATTCTTAGGTACTGCCCTCATGGTGGCCAAGCAAGACGTTGCGACTTGCTGGAAGAATCCAACCCCCGCACTCTTTTGCAATGGCAGCGGGGGTGGATAGGTGTGTGCAGAAGGAGCGCCCTATCTATGAAGCCCGGGGTTGTCCCTTGAAGTATGGTCATGTGTCTGGGAAATGGCTGTGGCAGATTATTTAGGGCCCTTATTGTTGCTAAGTGTGTTCAATGCAAACAGTAAAATCTGTTTATAGAGTGAAAGCAAGGTTATAAGAAGCTGTTGATACAGAGCATAAAATGCATCCACGACATATAAAATAACCATCACAGTAGGATCAAAGACCACTTTGTGCCCAAAGAAATTAGATCATAACATCAAAAAAGCATATTCACAAATCAGCACATACTGTTTGAAATATTTTGTAAATGCACTTGTTTTGTCCCAAAATTTGTTCTCAGGTATCAGTTTGGCATTTTCTGACAATACTCTCACTCATTATCAGCTTGTTGTTTTCATTAGTCTTGTCCACAAGAGCATTTTTAGTAAACAAATCAATGCCTGTATGTGGGTACACAGGCATCGCCATAATATTTCAAACATTGCCATCATGTGCTCATGCGCCCCATCACAGTGCAGCAATATCCAACATGTGCCTTGGTAATCCCTTCTCATGCTTACCATTGACTTCCTATCACAGTGTATAGTGTATTCTATCCCATTCAATAGCATGATATCCCAAGGAATGCTCCATATGCCAGTCAATGCTACCATGGGCACAGGTACCAACTATGCTACTGGCAGCCATGGCGTGCATGAGATATCCCCAGTGAAAATCAGTGTCATGATGCACCACAAATATTCTCATGTGCCAGGCAACATCATTATGTGCTCCAGGGATTCCTAATATCAATAGAGAATGTGCCCCAGTTACGTCCTTCCCACATGACAATCATTAAAGTGACACCCCCAGTTTTCTACATATGCCAGTTAACAATATGTGCTTAGGTTTGGACAGTACTTAACACCATGCTATGACGTTCCTCAGTGATCCCGGACATGTTATGCTATGCTATTGGCTGCCCCAGTTGACCACCTATATGCCAATTAATGCCATGATGCTCCCAGAAGTTCTCCACTTACTTGTCCATGGCTGGTAAGCATCTCACAGCCCTCCTCTGCTGCTTCACACAGGGTAACCCCAGTGAGATAATCTTTAGGGAGGAGATCCCAGTAAAGCACAAAATGGCTGGGCCCAAGAGGTGGACAGCTAGAGGAGACATCTCTTGACCTCAAGGGGTCAACTCCCCATGGCCCAGTGGAGTAAGGCAAAGGCAAAGGGCAGGACAATGAGAGGGAATTGGCGAAGGTGGGCAGAAACACCCATGATCTTGATTGCCCCTCCTAGGTCCCCATCGTCTCCTGATTGACCTGAGAAGGTCAGTCAATTGGGTGAGGAATTAGGACATAGTGGCTTTTCCTGTGCTGGTGGGGGGTGAAGCTCAGTACCCCGGCACTGCTAAAAGTAATGCCCCTTTTCCCCCATTGTTGCTATAAACTTTGAGAACATCACTTTGATATGTTGTTCGAAAAGACCAACTTCTTTTTCTTCTAGACAATGGCTTTTATACCGAAACCAATGGCTGATTGAGAAAGATTGGCCCACAAACTATTAATGATCTCATCAAGTAAATGGTAACATGTTGAAAGATGGCTCTCCCCAATGCCAGTATTCTAAAGATGAAAGAAAACAGATGAGAGTTTATGTGCGCTAATGTTAATGCACTGAATACAGAGAAGAAAGAGAGACGATATAACTAGGACGGTTCGCATTATATTTAGATGTAGAAATGAGACTTGTCAACTGTTTCATCTAGTAACTATTTATTTTCTAACATCTACATTTAAAGGTTCCATGATAAAAAACGGATGCGTCACCAGTAACATCCATTTTGTAACACACAAGAAAGAACTTTGGACCTGATTACAAGTAATCTGTGTAGCATTTGGTAGAATTTTTACTGACCCATGCATTCCATATGCTAACGTGGGTAGAATTGTCACTTTCCATTCCTCGCCAGGACACATATCCATCATTGAAATGTCTAGTCCTTTAATTATTGCCAATCACCAAGAACAAACCATTTAGGAAGTCATCCCTTTCAGACCGACTTGTAACAATATGAGATCTCTTCATCACTAGAGCCCACAGCCATTTCAAGATAAAAGATTTATTATCTTTTCAAAATTTCATTACTTTTGTTTTTGCTTGACTAACCATTAGTGAATTTTCACAGTTAAAAATTAACAAACTCTTATAAAAGACACTGCAATCCAATGGAGGATATAACCAAATCAAATATATTATAATAGCATTTTGATCGCTCTGCCACCCTACCAGGGTGGGGAGGGGTGAATTCCTTACCTTTTCCCTAGTTGATCAGAAAACTAGATACTAAGACATGGAGGAAGAATAAAGCCTTGTCACATCGCATTATTTGCTTGTATTCTTTCAGAAAAAGAAACCATTACTGAACCAGAAGTTTAAGTGGGTAAGAACTAATGGGACGGCCGTTCCTAAACCCTTTCCATTAAAGCAAATCCGTTCCTAGACTTTTTAAACAAGCATTTGTAATGCAATAGGTCTCGCATTTACGAGAGTTTAAGCTATTGTCATTTACAATGGCAATAGCTCAAACTCTTGTGAACGCGAGACCCATTTCACTTTAAAGAAGTGGCCGCCATTGTCCAGGGCTGCTTGAAAGTGAAAGGCCGCATGGCGAGGAAAGCACGTCGTGCCTGCAGTAGGAGAAACCCATAAAAAAAAAAAAAAGAGTGCTTAAAGACCAAATATGACATACCATGTCGCAACACCAGTAAAAGGTCCAGTCCTTATGCGAGGTAACAAATGCAGACAAGGCGGTACCAAGGAGGGACTAACAAGCCAAATAACTCGCAAGCCAATGTTTACGAAGGACAATGACACAAGCCAATGACAAATATGGGCGGAGAGTGGGCGGGGCTTCAGTACAAACTCCAATACTGTATGCCTCGCAGCAGCGCATGCGCTGCCCAGGCTCAACCTAAAAAAAAAAAAAAACGTCGTCCGGGATGGCCGCAGACTCGAGTAGGTGTAGCTCGTGAATTCTCTGCAAATACCGTGGCCAGCCCATAGAAAAGGCCATTGCGAGGTAAATGAAATCTTTTTAGACACTCTGGTAACGCTGTAGACATTATCAAAGGAAGGATGAGGCTGGGAGGGTTCTTATCCAAGGCCAGGACACAAATTGCTGTGATTGTACTGGGTAATGACCCTTATTAGCAAGCCCCTTTGTTCCAGACATTTTATATCATTAGCATTTTGATGCTCATATCTGTGCTTGAAAGGTCATGTGTGGCATCTCTCCCAAAACTCTTGTATCAGTGGTGATCCCTTCCCGCCATTTCATAAACTGTGACTGCTTGTTTCATGTCTAAAATTAATGTACGTTGACACAACGAAAATCACGTTATTAGGCGACATAACTAATACACAACTGAAACCATTCCCACCTTTGCAAAAGGACTGTGGTCTGAGTTCTTTCGCGACTTGAAAATTACACATGCCATGTCATCATACTTAGCCAAATGAAATGATCTGCCAGAATTTAACCCATTAGAGACAAAAATTATAATATCCCAACTTGATGATAAAAAAGATACCAGGCATCTACAAAACCTAACTAATGCATACCCTAGACATATTCACAAAACTTAAGGAAAACTGGGAGTCAGATGTGGGGGAAAACGAAGATACAGACTGGCAAACAGCACTGATCGAGCCCAGAGACACTGCAATTTCGGTGAGATATAGGTTAATCCATTGAAATAGTTACACTAGATTTATCACAGGCTGAGCCAGGAGATTTGTTTGCACTCAGCATGGAGTTGTCAGATGCTCCAGAGGTACTGGAAGGAGATTGCAAAAACCCTTTCTGATGTGGCGCAACATACAATTAGCCTTAATCCACGAATTGCATTGTTAAATATTTTAGAGTAGATTAACCTGAATGGATACATGAAAGCCTTTACCGGGCTGGGAATCATTACAGCTAATTGGGACCGTGTACTAACTTGGAAGGCACAATGGGCTCCAAGTATGGCCCAATCGAAAGCTATGCTAGAATGATGCAGGGTCTTAAAAAAACAGATTTACAAATTCTGCAGATGTCTTTGGAAGCATGAGCGTATTTAGGGGCTGTAGACGGATCAAAACGAATGTTCAAGTGTAGAAACCAACCCAGAAATGTGAAATTATGTGCACGACATCAATGCACTGTGAATCCAACCCGAAATGTTTTCTTAAGATAGTTATATAGCTGTATGAAGTTAAGGGACCAAATGCACAATTATTGACGTTGCTGTATTGAAAATGCCTAATACAATAGTTTATTAAAAAAATTAAAAATCAATGTACGCTTCAGAAGTCCCCATGTGATGTGTGTCACTAAATCCAGGTTTCGATCTCTTTGCTAACAGAACTTTGCTTTTTTTTTTTTTTAACGCTATAGCTCTTGGTTAGTGAATACTACGTTTTAGCATTCACAATCCTTCCTATTCCCTAAATTCGTGGTTTTGTGACTGGTAAAAGGGATTTCTCTATGTACCAAACCCATGTTACAAGTCTGTAAAGATTTAACAGCTCCTAAAATGGGTTTAGAAATGGTTTATCACTTGCCATTTGTAAGGAGCATGTTGTGCGCATCGCTTCCAAATAGCAATTCAATACTCTATTGGTTGAAAACAATTGATAAGTTACTGACTCCCAAGTAGGGACTTAACTGATTCGTAACACGAAATGGGTCCCCTTAACTGTTGCAAATTGGAGTACAAGTTTCAGTGGGAGTAAGCAGTGGTCTAGCGGACCAAGCCAACTGTCGCTAAAACTTTTCCAAGAGGAAAATGCGCTTTTTTTTTTTTAAAGCAGCATTGATTCATGTCAGAAACTCGGGCTCCTTTAAAAATACGTTTCAAGTCAAGTCAAGTCAAAATTACGTTATTCGATTAATAGAAATTAATCATAAAAGTTCATATGTACATCACAGATATATACAATAAAACACCAAATAAAACCAGTTAAAAAAACATTTAAAAACAATTCATCTCAGCAAGTGTGCAATTTCCTAGTTTAACGACAGACATAAAAAGGAGGCAACACAAAAGGAGGTTAGAGGGTCAGGCAACATTCGTAAAAAATACAGGGCCGGACGACATTGTCTGAAGTTCTGCTTGCGTATGATTGGAAGTAAAAATCTATTACGATGTTCACAATAAAATTTACAAAAAAAGAAAATGTGCAAGTCAGATTGGGACGTGGTACCATCGCATGGACAGCACAAGAGATCATGGGTAGAATATGTGCCAGTGGGGAAACCCAACATGCACGGAATGCGGTTTAGGCAAAACCTAATTAAAATGAATCTATGGCGGGGGTATGTTAAAAATGCCAGATAAGATGGTACCCCCTCACCATGCATTGGGCCCTCATGGTACTCTTGCACCGTTACTTTATTGATCTGGGCGGTGAGTCTAGTATTGGCCGTAAATTTTAGGAAGCAGGTTTTTAGGGCTTTTTTCGATATGATCGAACATTTTTCTGGGGTTTCGAACAGAGTCCCCAAGTCCAGTGCGTATAGGGTGTTTTTTTTTTTTTCCTCATTCGCCTCCAACCCCACTGAACAGACAAGCCGTCCGTACCAATGCCCAATGATCTGTGAAAAGTAGGCATTGAGTTGGAACCTCGGAAAACCTCGGAAAACACCCGCCTACAGGTACTATGACAGACTCAAGTGTCACTGACCCCGGAAAGGGGGAGAGGTTGCTCTTCGACAAGGCCCAGATGAACCTGGTGACAATCGTAGTTGGCCAACGGAATAACTGAGAGTGCCCAACGTAGTCCGAAGAGTACCAAAGAGACATAATCATAGGACCCACTGATTGTTATATGGGTATTTAAAACATTATATATCTCCCTACAAATTAGGCCCCAGCCCATTTTAGCAACAAGTCCCAGAATGTTGTCTTTTTTCTGCCGCAAGCTCTAGACAAGTCCATCTTGGATATCTCAAAAAGCGAATCCAGCCAGTCGGAATGCATGGGGGGAGTGGGTTCTGTCCATCGCTTACATATTTGCCTCCTAGCTAACAAAATGGCATAAAATAAAAGAGATCTAGCTGGTCCTGTAACTTGTTTAGAAAAACCAAAAATAATCAAGGCCAAGTTTATTTGAATTGGGAAGCCCAAAATATCCACCAGAGACTTTCCAACTCCTTCCCAAAAAACCGCTGTAGCTGGACAGTCCTTAAACATGTGTACGTCCGAAGCTTCTACCAGGCCACACTTTCCACAACTGACTGGAGACCCCCCTCGAGATTTTAGTCAGCCTCAATGGAGAAAGATAGGCCCTGTGTGCAGTGAACAGGTCGTTTCTCTTCAGCCAGGCTGGTTTTACGATATCAAAAAGAATTTTGAAAGAATTTTCCCACAAATGCTCACACTGTTCATTTGGTAAATATTCGCCCCACAGTTCATCGGCCAGTTTAAAATCACCATCCACGGCCTCCTCCATGGTCCAATACCAAAACGAGACCTCCCTCCTTCCAACTGGCCTGGCCATTAACTGGTGTTCCAAGGTATTGCCCCTGCCTATGGCAATTCTAGGAGTTTGCTGGGTTTGGGCCCAGCTCCGCAGCTGAATATACTTAAATTTTTTTACAGAAAATGTGCAAGTCAGATTGGGACGTGGTACCATCGCATGGACAGCACAAGAGATCATGGGTAGAATATGTGCCAGTGGGGAAACCCAACATGCACGGAATGAGGTTTAGGCGAAACCTAATTAAAATGAATCTATCGCGGGGTATGTTAAAAATGCCAGATAAGAAGGTACCCCCTCACCATGCATTGGGCCCTCATGGTACTCTTGTACCGTTACTTTATTGATCTGGGCGGTGAGTCTAGTATTGGCCGTAAATTTTAGGAAGCAGGTTTTTAGGGCTTTTTCGATATGATGGAACATTTTTCTTGGGTTTCGAACAGAGTCCCCAAGTCCAGTGCGTATAGGGTGTTTTCTTTTTTGTCCTCATTCGCCTCCAACCCCACTGAACAGACAAGCCGTCCGTACCAATACCCAATGATCTGGGAAAAGTAGGCATTGAGTTGGAACCTCGGAAAACCTCGGAAAACACCCGCCTACAGGTACTATGACAGACTCGAGTGCCACTGACCCCGGAAAGGGGGAGAGGTTGCTCTTCGACAAGGCCCAGATGAACCTGGTGACAATCGTCGTTGGCCAACGGAATAACTGAGAGTGCCCAACGTAGTCCGAAGAGTACCAAAGAGACATAATCATAGGACCCACTGATTGTTATATGGGTATTTAAAACATTATATATCTCCCTACAAATTAGGCCCCAGCCCATTTTAGCAACAAGTCCCAGAATGCTGTCTTTTTTCTGCTGCAAGCTCTAGACAAGTCCATCTTGGATATCTCAAAAAGCGAATCCAGCCAGTCGGAATGCATGGGGGGAGTGGGTTCTGTCCATCGCTTACATATTTGCCTCCTAGCTAACAAAATGGCATAAAATAAAAGAGATCTAGCTGGTCCTGTAACTTGGTTAGAAAAACCAAAAATAATCAAGGCCAAGTTTATTTGAATTGGGAAGCCCAAAATATCCACCAGAGACTTTCCAACTCCTTCCCAAAAAACTGCTATAGCTGGACAGTCCTTAAACAAGTGTACGTCCGAAGCTTCTACCAGGCCACACTTTCCACAACTGACTGGAGACCCCCTCGAGATTTTAGTCAGCCTCAATGGAGAAAGATAGGCCCTGTGTGCAGTGAACAGGTGGTTTCTCTTCAGCCAGGCTGGTTTTACGATATCAAAAAGAATCTTGAAAGAATTTTGCCACAAATGCTCACATTGTTCATTTGGTAAAGATTCGCCCCACAGTTCATCGGCCAGTTTAAAATCACCATCCACGGCCTCCTCCATGGTCCAATACCAAAACGAGACCTCCCTCCTTCCAACTGGCCTGGCCACTAACTGGTGTTCCAAGGTATTGGCCCTGCTATGGCAATTCTCAGAGTTTCCTGGGTTTGGGCCCAGCTCCGCAGCTGAATATACTTAAAAAAGTTTACAAAAAAAGAAAATGTGCAAGTCAGATTGGGACGTGGTACCATCGTATGGACAGCACAAGAGATCATGGGTAGAATATGTGCCAGTGGGGAAACCCAACATGCACGGAATGAGGCTTAGGCGAAACCTAATTATAATGAATCTATGGCGGGGTATGTTAAAAATGCCAGATAAGAAGGTACCCCCTCACCATGCATTGGGCCCTCATGGTACTCTTGTACCGTTACTTTATTGATCTGGGCGGTGAGTCTAGTATTGGCCGTAAATTTTAGGAAGCAGGTTTTTAGGGCTTTTTTCGATATGATCGAACATTTTTCTGGGGTTTCGAACAGAGTCCCCAAGTCCAGTGCGTATACTAGGTGTTTTTGACATACGTTATCCATGGTATCCTCTGTGCGCGTTCTAGTACCAGACAGTCCGCAATAAACTGTTGGGTGAGGTTAACTGTGCCTCTTCTCCATGTGGAATGCCATAGGAGAATTGGTGCTGCATTTATCTGATCAGCAATATAGGGGATGTTCAACTCATAATGTAAATTAAAATTGGAACAGCTGATGGGGAGGCTCATCAGTTTTTTCCAGAAAGTATCTTCGATTGATTGTATTGCCTTTAAATTAACATAACCCCATACTCCCGCTCCATAGGAAGCTACTGAGCTAGATTTGGCCCCATATACATTTTTGACCATGCCTATTTGTCTTGAACCCAGCTTTTTAGTAAACGAGAGAATAGCATTAATGCTCTTTTCTGCCATAATCCCTCGATTAGACACCATATTAGACCATGATGACATATGGCCAAAAGTCACCCCTAAATATGAGAACAACTCCGTCTGCACCATTTTCCGATCAGAGATGAAAAAGGAAGGGGGGGGGGGGGGTTCTTCACCTTACGGCCTGCAACTAGAATGAAGGACTTGGCCTCGTTTGTTTGTAAGTCCAGACTTTGCATATAGTTTACAAAAATATCGAACAATTTCTGCAGGGCCCTTCCCGTGCATTCAATTAGGACTGCATCGTCTGCGTATAATAGGATTGGAATAGGCATCTTGTTCATTGTAGGGACGTCCAGGGGTGATTCTAACAATTGGGCCTCTACTCCATTGGTGTATAAGGAGAACGAAAAAGGGGAGAGAACGCACCCTTGGCGAACCCCCCTGGTAATTGGAAACCATCTGGTGCACTCCCCTGTTGTCCGTAACGTACACAGGCTTCGGCCCTCAAATACAACTGCCTAATGAATGTAATTATTGCTTGGTCTACCCCCATTTCCTTCATGATCCTCCAAAGAAGGGAATGGGCAACGAAGTTGAAGGCTGCGCTTAGGTCTATGAAGGCCAAGTATAAATAACCTTGTTCAGCCTGCGTATACTTAGCTATTAGCAGACTCAGGGTAAGACAATGATCATAATAAGCAAATCAGGCCTACAGCCATGATTACTGGCTTGTCACCACAATCAACTCAGAGTTGGTGTTTATAAGCTTTCCCACAAGCAAAAAGTGCAATACAAGCACTCTTTGCAGTGGAAGCACACAACTTCGGCCGAATCAAATTCTTTACCCAGGAGAACCAACATGTGGGCGGAGCCTAAGCTCTGTGGTACTTCAGAAAGCTCTTTTTTGCAGATCACATAGGTACTGAGCTCACCTAAGGGCTGGCCTTCCGCCTCGGAAATTACATGCCCAGATTAGATGTACTGACGTCAGTGAGTACTAATGTGGACATGTAATTTGGCACAGTCTGATAATATTTTTCAAAATGGTTCATGCACAATCCACTTCTTTCCATTGTCGCATCCTCAGTTCTGAAAATATGACTTCCATCATATCCTCCATCCACTCCGGAGCCCCCGCGGACCCCTGCCCCCACTGTGTCTTCAACCTCGGACACAAAGCAATCGGACCCCCACTAACCAGCATCATCAACGCAGTGCTCAGCACTGCCACTTTACCGGAATCCTGGTAGCATGCCAAAGTAAAACCCCTGCTAAAGAAGCCAACAGTGGGCCCATTTGACCTCAAGGACTACTGCCCCATCTCGCTCCTCCCCTTTCCGGCCAAGGTACTGGAGAAAGCCGTCAACCGTCAACTCACAGACTACCTGGAGTCCAACCACCTACTCGACCCCTCCCAATCTGGCCTCCGCCTGAACCACAGCACAGAAACTGCCCTCATAGCTGCCACAGTCGACATCAGAGTCATCCTCATCCGCGGCAAATCAGCAGCCCTGATCCTCCTCGACCTGTCAGCGGCCTTCGACACCATCTCCCAGCACCTCCTCATCCAAAGATTCCACCACATCGGCATCCAAGGCAACACCCTCAAGCTGCTATCCTCTTTTAACACCGGACGCGCCCAAAGAACCCACCTCCCGCCGTACACCTCGACCCCAAAAGCATCATCTGCAGTGTACCCCAGGGCTCCTCACTCAGCCCAACACTGTTAAACGTCTACATGACCCCACTGGCCCCCATCACCCGAAGCCAAGGTCTCCGCACAGTCTCCTACGCCGACGACACCCAGCTCATACTCTCCCTCACTGAAGACACTGACTACACCAGATCGAGATTCCAGAACACCATGACTGACGTCGCTGACTGGATGAGAGCCTACTGCCTCCAACTTAACACAGACAAAACAGAAGTTCTCCTCTTCGGAAGACCCCCCTTCCCCCACCGTGGGATGACTCCTGGTGGCCCTCTGCCCTCGGACCCTCACCCACCCCCACGTCATGCAACCTTGGAATCATCATCGACCGTGAACTCTCCATAAGACGCCAGGTCAACTCAACTGCCTCCACCATTTCAACACCCTCAGAATGCTCCGGAAAGTCTTCAGATGGATTCCTACTGACACCAGGAGAACCGTCTATGGGGACACCATCTACGCCGAAACCACCACCCACCTCCTCAATTGCCTCCAAACCAGCCCGAACGCAGCTGTGGGAATCATCCTGTACCTGCCCAAATGGCCCCACATCACCCCCCCCCCCACCACCACCTCCGTAGCATGCACTGGCTCCCCATCAAGAAAAGATGCCACTTCAAGCTGCTCACACACGCCAACAGAGCTCTCCACAACACCAGGCCAGAATACCATAACAACCACCTGACCTTCCACAGGCCCACCAGACACCTGCGGTCTGCCACCCTAGCCCTCGCCACCGTCCCACGCATCCATCACACCCGAATAGGAGGTCGCTCCTTCTCCCACCTTGCAGCCAAAGCCTGGAACGACCTCCCCAGCCACCTCCGAACATCAACATCCCTTGCCGAGTTCAGGAGCGGACTCAAGACCTGGCTGTTAGAATAGATTCACATCATGCTAGCGCCAGGATACCCCTCTGCGTGATTAGCGCGCTATACAAAACTCTGATTGATTGATGTTTGTACCAGGTGCAACATGTGTCTTCCCATCAGATTTAATGAACGAGGAGCAAAATTGCTTACTATTCCTTATCTTGGTTTCAGCAAATAGTTTGCATCATTCAGAATCGTGATACAACCACTTTGCATTATTAAAGCTATTTTTGTAGTTAATGCAATACTGTGCCATGTGACTTTTTATTTACTGCTCTAAGATAGCTAAGCAGACGTCTGCGTTTCAATCTACAAACATTATTGAACTTTTGGGAATTCAAGTTGAGAGTTATGCCATGGGACCTACGAGGATCAAGGCACTTTATTCCAAACTTATGACAGGCAAAACTAACCAAAGACTACCAATTTGAGACCGCATCCTCATTGGTAGTATGAGTTGAAGGGTCATTATTCTCATACCAACTTCTCATTTTATCCGGATTACTTGTTGATTATACTGCTATCCCTTTTTAAAAGAACTTTAAATTTCCTAACCTTACAGTCACTCTTACAGCCTTAACTGAAATGTGAAGATAAATTGCTTGTAGGAAGTGGTCACTAGAAAATGAATGTTGGAATATTCCAGAACTTGTTTACCCAATAATAAAAAGAAATAAGTATTAAGAATGATCTAAAATTGAGTTTTGGTCCAAAGCACACAAATGAGTTATGCTCCGCTTTCTGGTCCTTTATTAATATATTGTTTAAAGTTCTAAAATCCATATCACTTTTGTTTACCTAGTACTGTCCAAGAACGGAGTGTTCCAAGGTACATCACAAGCATAAAGTTCATCTTGATGACGACTGTGCAAACAAGTTGTGTTAGACCTGGCATCCTTGGCGTGGGTTTCCCCTGTATTTTTGCCTTTGCCTCCTGTGTTTTTGCTGTGTGTTGGACTTCGTTTTGTTGGTTTAGATGCTTTGAGCACTTTGCCACTGCTGTTCAGTGCCAAAGTGCAAGTGCTCCCTTTGTACATTGTTGTTATGGATTGGTGTTTCCATGATTGGCTTATCTGATTTACTAGTCAGTCCCTTGTACAGTGCACTGTGTGTGCCCGGGGCCTGTAAATCAAATGCTGCTAGTGGGCCTGCATGTTATGAAGAACAAGGGAACCCAAATAAGGTTGGTCAGGGACCTTGGGTAATCAATTATTTCTAAAGACAGTGGTCCCTAGACAAGGATTAATGAGAGCAAACAATAAAGATAGACCCAATCAGTACTATATTTTACAGCTGTCCAGCCGGACAGGTGTTTTTAATATATAGTTGCTTAAATATACACAAAATTCAGCAAGAAACAAATAAAGTGGGACACAAGCCTGTATCCAACTTAGTGGGAAGGACGTACAACATGAAACAAAAAGGCTCAGGCAGAGTAAATTGTTTGTATAAGACACATTTTGGTAAGACAAACAAATTATAGTGGAGACACCATTACACATAATAAGTATTAAATAAAGAGCTGTATACGGCGTACAACAAGTCGACGGCGTTTCGATCCTTACAAAAGATATAGGATCATCATCAGGACATTAACAATGGTATGCCTGTATACATTTTGCCTAGATCCAGGTCAGAGTGACTTGGAGGAGGTTTGTTTCAGGCGAAGACCGAGTAGAAGTCCAGGCCAAGTACAAGGAGAGTAAAGGATGCAGACAGCCGCGGCCGCGGTCTGTGCAGTTGGATGCTGGGTCAGAGTCGACCTAATAAAGGCTGTAACAGCTTAAAGGAGGCGTTTGAAATGTTTGCGCCGCGGAGCGGTCTGGAAATCAGAGTGGCCTATTGCAGTGGGCTGCTGTATATCAGGGACGGCAAGCCAGTAACCTGTGAGCCGCGTCCGCGGTCTCTAGTGACAAGGAATGGGGTCGAGGCCAATCTTTGAACAACCTCTGTTACAGCATGTTTTGCCTGTCGGGATCGGGGATATGAAGGCTGGTTGTGTCACACACATAGCAGCCTGTAAATGTAACTCAGATCTGCCTCTGCAGTATCTGTGTGCAGTCTAGTACTGCCATGTCGACTTGGCATGTGCACCCACTTGCCAGGCCCTAACCTTCCCTTTTCTTACATATGAGTCACCCCTAAGGTAGGCCCAAGGTACCCCTCTGCGCATGGTGCAGTGTCTGTGAAAGGTAGGACATGCCCTGGTGTGTGTGTGGTATGTCCTGATAGTAAAATACTGCCAATTTCGTTTTTCACTATTGCAGGCTATCTGTTCACATAGGATAGGATGGGAGTTTGTGTATAACATCTTATAAACATAACTGCCCATGGGAACCAGATAGGAAAATAAAGTTTAGTATGCCTGAACTCAGAATGTTAAAATGCATCTTTTAGTGAGGGTGATTTTTACATTCTGTGTTTGAAAATACCACTTTTAGAAAGTAGGTATTTTCTTGCTTAGCCATCCAGTGTGCCTCTGCTAGGATGTGTACTGACTGTCTGGCCTTGGAGTGGCAGGGGCTGGGGAGGTGCAGTGGCTCCAGAGAGTCTGGATGAGTCAGGGCTGGGCTGAATAGACCTGGGCTGCATTTAGAGGAGGGGGAGGAGATTTCCTTTCACCTGAATGGGCCTGGTCTGCCTTCCACAATGCTGTCTCCACCTCCTGCCAGGAAGCTGCACTAGAGAGGACAGAACTGGTTTTGACTGGGCACAGGGCTTCTCTGCCACCAGAGAACAAAGGATTTTGCTGTATAAGTATTGGGGCCCAGACCCCTGAACTTTAGATCACTTTTGGGACTTCAAGAGGAACCTCTGCCAAGGAGAAGAGCTGGAGATACTGGAGGAGGAGTACTGCCCCTTTGCTGTGTGCTGTCTGGGGTTGGCCTGCAGTGGCTGGTTCTGCCAAGGAGATGAACTGTGTGTGCATCCTGCTTGAGAAAGTATCTCCAAGGGCTTGTAGTGGAGCTTCCCCCTGTTCAAGAGGTCTCAGAAACAGCAAAGACCTCACCATCCTTCTGGGCATCGTCTCTAGTTCTGCTGGTTCCCAGTAGCAGCAGAAGAAAAGAGCAGCTGACTGCATCACCGAGTCCGTCACAGACTCTGTGGCCTGAAGGCACCGTAGAGAGCACCGCCTCGTTTCGCAATGCAACCCTGGTCTCACCGACTCCGTCAACGATCCGCTGCTTGCACCGCGTCCTGTGGGCACCGCACTCTGCATCGCTTCGTTACACGCTGCACAGACGTCACCGACTCAGTCGCTGCCCGACTCGAACATCAACCAGCTTCGTTGGCGCACCATGCCCTGCCAGCACCGCATCGAGCACCGTCTCACCCTGCAACGCAAGCCTTGGTCTCACCGACTCCGTCAACGAGCCGCTGCCTGCACCGAGCCGTGAGCACACCGCACGCTGCAACGCTCCCATCGCAACCGCGACGGTTGCCCCGACCGACTCGCATTGGCGTGTTGGCGCAACAAGTAAGGTACTGTCTCCGAGTCGGTCTATGCTTTAGCTGACCCGTATCAACGCTTTTGGATGGAATTCTTAGACTCTGTCGTGTTCAGTATCGCGGTAGCCCCAGAAGGAGCTATCGAGTCGGAGGAACTGCGTTTCAACGTTATTCCTGCAATTTAAAGGTTATTTTGCACAGTAACTATTTTTAAGAGTATTGTATGTTGGATTTTTGTCATTTCTGGTCTTGTTGGTTTAGATAAAGTTATTTTTCTAAACTGGGGTGGTGTCCATTTGTAGTGTTTTCACTGCGTTACTGTATGCATGCACAAATGCTTTACTCACTGCCTCTGGGATAAGCCTGTCTGCTCGTGCCAAACTACCAAGGGGGTGAGCAGGGGTTATTTTAGAAGTGTATCCCCCTTATCCTGACTAGGAAGAAGGATACCTACCTCTGCCAACTAGAGACCCCCATTTCTAACAAGTTGCAATTGAAATGTCAAGTTAGCAGAATCTGATTATTACCATACTTATGCAATATTAATTGGATGTTTTGAATCACATTTTAAACTGGATTATCCAGATTGTACATATATTTGCAGAAGATCTAAATGACTTTTTTTGAGGGAGTATTATTTGGTGTGAACTGCAATGCTAAGATAGTGTCAGGTTATTCTCCAACATGTTTAGCAGTCAGACTAGTGGTTATTTTAAACTAAGTCAACAAATCACCCTTAGCTCTCCTGTGAGTCGTGTTCTTTGGTAAGAATTTGAAGATACAGCATCCAATAATAAGACCTCTCGTGCATGCCACAATTCTTGAAGGGAGATCATGTCATATTACATTAAGCAATACATCACTGCTGCTCTCCTAACCTTTTTCTAACCTCTTTAAGAGAACTTTAATGCTCCAGGAGGCTACTGAAAAGGAATAAGAATATTTGTCATGACCGCTTCATAACTGTACGTCAGTATCCCTATAGAATGATCTTTGCATAGGCATGCCCCTATTTCAAAACCCACCAATTAGGACAATTGATCTTTAGATGGTTCCTCTGTCAACATGAGTCCTAGAGTTGTACAGTTGTACAAATGCCATGCAATCATTACTATTAAACTGAACCTTTATTTAAGTTTTCAGTCTAAACGTTTCTCCTTCATTGAGTAAAACTCTGTCCTTATAGACCTCAGACTGGCTATCACTCTTTTCAAATGACCTTTCTTCCATAAAAGTGGCAGCAGGGCATAACAAAATATTGAGGGGAGAAGGCCTGAAACTTTTAACATTGATCCCCTTTTAAGAAATTTCTTGGTTCCTTCACAATTCTCAGCCAGTAATTCCTACATATGGATGGCCGCCCCAGCCCATGAGTGACACATCTGTCACTACAGTCAGCTCTGGATGAGGAAGGGAGAGAGGACTGCCACTGACCCGATCGCAGTTTTTCAGCCACTACTGTCAGTATTTTGCAGTTCCCTCTGAGATCTGGACCAGGTCTGAGAGATTCTGCTGATGCTGCACCCACTGGGACTTCAGGCCCCACTGCAGAGCCCGCATATGCCAACAAGCATGCGTCACCAGCAAGATGCAGGCCATGAGAGCCAACAGCTTCAGAGTCAGTCCCACCGAAATCCAGGGTAGAGCCTCAAACATTGGAATCACACCCGAATATCCTGGCTTGGTGTTCCGAAGGATAGGCCAGAAATTGCACTGTGTCCAGAACAGTTCCGATGAAGGAGGGCATTTGAGAGGGAGTCGGGTGTGACTTTGGATCATTGATAGTGAACCCCAAGTGCAAGAGGTCTGCCGTAGTCTGGAGGTGGGAGACGACTGCCTGGGGAGAGTCCGTCTTAAACAGCCAATCATCAAGGTATGGGAAGACTGGAACCCATGACTTCCGCAGGTGTGCTGTGACCACCGCCATCACCTTTGGAACACCCGGGTGGTGCTGGCAAGGCCAAAAGGGAGCACAGCAACCTGATAATACTTGTGGCCTACCGTGATCCGCTGTGAACGCTGGAGGCAGGCAGGACAGAGATATGAAAGTAGGCATCCTGCAAGTCCAGCACTACCATCCAGTCTCAGAGCATCTTAAACTTCCCCTTTTTCAGAAGGAAGTTGAGAGTTTGCAGCCCTAGAATGGGGAGGATGCCTCTGTCCTTTTTGGGCACCAGAAAGTAGCGTGAATAGTAACCATGCCCTATTTCGGATACCGGCACCCTCTCAGTGGCTCCTTTAGCTCTTTTGGGCCCAGGTGCAGGTTCTACGGAGGAAACAAGTGGGGCCTTGATTTGTGTTGTCGCTCCTATGCATCGTCTGAAGACTTGGACAGGCGTGGAGAAGTTGAAAAGCGCTTCGACTTCTTGGACTTATTCTTTTAAGAATTACCTGACGAAGCCTCAAGTGAGATGACGAACGTCGAGTGCAGCTCCAGGAGTGATCCCGGGACCATAAAGACCATATCTGGACTGTCGCGGGGTCATCCGATGTCAGGCAGTGAGGAGCTTCAAAGAGCACTCCCAGAACGCCTTTGGGTGCACAGCGCCTCAGTCCTTGTAGGTTTTGGAGTTGTGGTCCTGCTCCAAGCACCATAGACAAACCAGGTGTGGGTCTGTCAAAAACATTTGGCTGTGACAGGCACCACAAGGTTTAAAACCCACTGGCTTTTTTTAGGGGACATCCCTATTAGACAAGGAGACAAAGTCTCAAAAAAAGCTTTGACAAAACTTCGAAAATAACTAGAGGTAGCTCTCTCCTGATCTGTGCTCACTGGTGCTGAAAGAAAAGGACTGATGTCAGCACATTGGGGTGGCGCCTATACAGGCGCCACACGCGTCACTTCCGGCGCAGATGCTGCAAATGCAGAGCCGAACAACGCCACCTATTGGCGTGCAGAGGTACTGCTTGAAAAGTTTCCGGATCTGGTCTGATGCCTGGGGATTATTCTAAGGTAAGGAATGTGCGACTAGAAGTCTCTATCAGGTTGGGCCAGTAGCAGGTTGATGTTCTTTGTTAGTGCAAAGTGCTAGAATATCAGCTATTTGGACTTGTACCAAGTTCTGGCAGAAGATTTTCTTGCAGCCTCAGAACCTCCAAGTTTTTGGAGAAACATAGATGTAGAAACATTAATTCCCTAGGAACTAAGCACTCAATCGGAGCACTGGTATGAAGGGGTGTGATACTTTTCACCTGCCCATAGACAGGGTTTTCTTCTGGTGAGACATATGTGGTCTCTGGCTTTCATATCCATGTACTTCCCAATCAACATGTTGCTTATTAGTCTCTGGGCTCTCCCTAATCTTTTGGAGAATCTTTGGGAGCGGAGTAACTGGAGGGAAGAAGTACAGGAATGACCCTGTCCAAACTATATCAGATTGCCCCTTTTTCCAAAATCCAAGCAATGAACTGGTCACACCTGGCAAAGGCATGAAATGTAGATGGCTCCAGGCCTAACGATAGAGTTAAAGACTTCCTGGTGAATCTCTGACTTGTGATGAGTGGAGATAACTTTGCAGGCAGTCTGTTCTCATGTTGCACGACCCACCATACCCGAGTTACTGCTAACTCCCAGAGCCGCAGAGAATGAGTGTCTCCTTTCTTCCTCTCACAAAAAAGGGTTATTGTACTGTTGGGGTAATTTATCACTTGTCTGGATCACATCACTGTCTTACACACTTTCGACGTTAGGAAGCCTGCCTTCAAATCCAATTTCTTTGTGTGCAGAGACTAATATGACATACCCTACAAGGCCCTGATGGTGAGGTATCAAGGCGCTGGAGTTGCTTAGCTGTTTAACGGAGCAGTGAAAAACGAGGCAAAAGCAGGATAAAGCACTCAGGAAACCGGAGGAGAGGAAGGAGAGAGCAGTACAAACTAGGCTAAAGCAGAAGAAAACACTCAGAAAAAACAGGAAGAAAGGAAGGAGACAGCAGTGAAAAAAGAGGAAAATCTGGAGAAAGAATTTAGAAAAACGAGGGCGACGAAGGAGAAAGCAGTAAAAAATGAGACAAGCGCAGGAGAAAGCACTAGGAAAAATGGGGGAGAATAAGGAGAAAGCAGTAAAAAAAAAAAAGAGGCAAAAGCAGGATAAAGCACTCAAAAAAAGGGGATAAGGAAGTAGAAAGCAGTAAAAACGAGGGAAAAGTAGGAGAAAGCGCTCAGAAAAAAGGGGAGGAAGCAGAGTGGTGCAGCAGCATGGGAGAGCTGGGCTATACAAGCCATTACCCTACTCTGGGGGATGAAAGGCTCTTCCCAGGCTCAAGTACAGAACTGCCAATGCAAACTGAATGTTTTTTGCCAGTACAATAGAAGATTTCGAGGACCCACGATTAAACAGACTCACAAGAGTCAGGGCATGGATTAGCTCATCTAACTCACTTGATATTATAGTCTGAAAAAATCATCCTTACATGGATAGCATTGGACACACTGCTGCCCTAGAAAGACTGCCATCAAGGCCATCTGAGTGGAGGCGCTGAAAGAGAATGACAGTGTCCTCCATTGGTTGCGCCGATGTAATAAGGGTATCGAAAAGGGGTGGATATGTGGAGTTAGCATCCTGAATTTCCATTGAGCACAGGCAACTTTTGAACGCTGCCAGCAGCTGAGCCAAAGTTAGCCCCTTGAACTTCTATGGGGAAAGCAGTGGTTTAGATTACAGAAGCATAAGATAGGTGTATACATCCTTACTTCTTTCTTTGAAGAATATAGTGGGAATAACATGCCTGTTTTTTTCTCGGGCCGAACAGTCTGAATTGTTCCTAAAAAGGCAGAGCCTCTCTGCTCTAGTCAGTACTCCAAGAACTTTTTCCAGGTAGTAGAGATGGTCTCTTTAGAAATTGTTAATTTACTTGTAGAGCACAGATGTTTCTCACCGCTGAGATGGCCCAGGCATGACTAGATATAGATATCTTTATACAGTAGTGGCAGTGGAGCTAAATAAAGCCTCCCAGCAACTCGCTGTCCTCTCTGTGTGTATTGGGCTTACTGTGATGGTACAGAGAAGAATCAATGATGCTCCAGGAAGTAATTAGGAATTCTTAGCATCCAAAGAGACTGGAGGTAAAACACTCTTCTGAAACATTCCCTCTTTTCAACTGTTAATTTACTGAGGAAGATGGGCAGGTGCCAAATTTTGGAGTAAAATGCCTCTGCACCCTTAAAACACTAAAGGTGCTTCCCGGCTGAAATTAGGGGTTGGTCCTAATAGTACCACTTGTATGGCACTCAATAATTTTGCTATGTCTGCTGTTTGACCACACCCATCGATGGATCAAACAAAATCTTCCCACTGAAGAGAGGTCAATTATTTTATCCTCTCTCTCAGGCTTCAAGCTTGTCTCAAGTATATAAAAGACAATATCCAGGGCATGGAAAGAACAATGCTGATGGTCCTGGTGCCAGTATTAATGAGGTCCTCGAGCATCAGCATCTTCTGCTCTACTGTAACCGTGCCCGAGTTTTGCATGAACATTTACACCTAAATTTGTATTCCACAACTGGCTATATTGTCATCGACATTAGTACACCTCATGGAGCAATAACCAGATATTTGCATATTCTTGTCAAATGCATCTAGACACTTGACATCTTGAACCATGTGGAGTACTTCAAGGAAGCTACCATCATCACCACAATGTGAAGGGTATCTGGAGGCAAAGACTGCATATACTTGAGGAACCTAGTACTTGTTGTCCAAGTAACTTAAAATTGTAAATTCTGAAAAAGGCTTCTTTCAGATCTCTTCAGACGCTCGAGAACTTGTAACTCAATTAACAGGGCAGCATTGGGGGCAACAGTTGTTGCTACCGAAGGTTACATGCCCTCGTTCTCCGTCGGGGCTCTGCAGACTCAACAGAAAACACTTCCAAAGACTCAGCTCTGACAGCATTTTAGCATCTAGTCAAATGCGTGCCATGATGGCCACCGATAATGGTCTTAAGGTCAGGTTCCGGCTACCTGAGGGTAGGGCTCTTGATAAGAGAAAGCCTTTGCGATGGATTAACAGGGGATTCACATATCACTTAAAGCAATTTGGGATAGGGACTAGTGGCTGACGAGTGACCGGCATTTGGGATGGGATCTGGTACCTTCGACTGGTGCTAGGGTCTCAGAGGCTGCACCAGAAACGGTAGGAGATATACTGGGGATTGCAGGAGCAGCATAGGAGTGGAATGGAGCTGCACAGCACTTAAGGCTCAGGGATCCTGTGAAGTTCCTAGCCTTTTGTTTTACACTCAAAACCAGGTAGACGTTCAACTGACGAAGAGGTCTGCATGAAGACTCTGATCCAAGGGGAAAAGGTAGAGGACTGGAACCCCGGCTTGCCTCTACCCAGTTCAAAGGATCAGATTAATCTAATCGAATTGCCACCAAGTCCAATAACCCTAAGGAGGAACACACAGCGGAGAGTCAAAAATGAACACAGTCTTGAGATCACAGATGCCCATTACATGAAGACACTGCAGACAGTCCTTCAACTGCTCCGGAGAGACCAGCATAAGCTACTGCCCTCAAAGAATTCGAATAGTATGCAAGGTGGTTAGGTTACATACGGCAAGCCTCTGATGTTGGGCTGAACTGCAAACAAGACTACTGCAGTTGGGGGCCTTGAGAAACTAGTTTTGTGAGATCTGTACCACCAAGGCCCTCAATTTTCTTTTATACACCCTGTGTTTCAAGGGGGACTGCTGATGTGATGGAAGAATTGGGTGGGACATCCTCCTGGACTTTTTTAGCTTTAAGGCTCTCAGTCGCTGCCACTCTTCTTTTAAAGTATTGCTTGTATAGCACTGGTGCTGGGCTTAATCACTCCGGCTCAGAAAATGGGCCTACCAGCCTGGTCACTCTGGAACACAAGCAGTCCATAGAACAAGCTGGGGTTGACTGCCCCATTATAAGCCTCAAGTCACAGGAGTAAATCAAACTAACTGCACCCAGGGAAAGAGACATTCAGATTCTTGATGCAACAGGCCGGCAGCATCACTCCAAGAAGTGACCAGTTGAGCTCTTCAGTGCAATAATGTTGTGGAACATCAGCATCCAAATGTGGAAATGAGCTGGGCTTAACTATGCGGCTGTCTCCAAAGTGGAAAAGGGACCGACTGCCAAAGGGCCCTCAATTCCTGAACTCTGATGACAAATTATCTTCTACAGTGGAAAAGTGGACTTGGTTCTTTCACCATCCCCATGGTTATTCGTATAACTCGTTGTGGGATGGTCAGGATGACCTTCATGTGGAAAAGGAAGTGTTTCTAGGGTTAAAGCCTCAGTACCTCACTGGTGAAAAGTATGTTTCTCCATATCTAGTGGACAAGTCCATGTAAATTACTTTCGACTATTCCTGAGTGACTTCGTCCTGATGGTAGCACAAAGAAAGTAGGCATGCCCTGGGGAACGCTGCTGAAAATGGTTAGTGACACAACAAGCTAGGCATAATGTTGCAACCGACAGAATAAGGATAGAAGGATACATAACCAGCAAAAATAAACTAAAAGTATCAAGGGGAATTAGGAATTCTACAAGTGTAAGGAAAATAGGTTAAGGTCCTCATCTTCTGGCAGAAAAAAAGGGAATTGGTGAAGGTAAACAAGCTTGTGGGTGTGCTGTGAATGAGCATCATGCAGAATTAGAAGAACAATTGCATTGGGTAATCAATTTGAAAGCTATAAATAACCAAGGGTTATGTGAGGAGTGGGAAGGAAAGGACATCCTCTTTTAAGCACTGAAAACTGTGCTTTTAAACTGCTCTTTACGCTACTGGCTTCCACCACCTAGTTCTCAGCCACAAAAATAATTAATTTTGAATGAGAGAGGATTGGGAATTCACAGTAAGTCAATACACATCATCCAAAGTCTAGTCCGACTTTCCAGAGGACTCAAGAAGTTTACGCTGCTTTACAAAAGGCAACATTATTCCACAACTATACATATATTTATTTTTTGCCTGACTACACACATGTCCAATACTGCTGTTACATTACTACTTCTGTGTTATATAAAAGACATGATGAGAATACTTACAATTGTCCACCTTTCTCTGTGTAGAAACTGACAGACTTTATGGTAGCGACTACAACGACCATACACAGTGTGACAGGCACAAACAACATAATGACATGTTTTGCCCCATATTTAAGGATTAACTCTTCCTCTTCACTCTCTGATACGAGATCTCTTGGTATGGTTCTTGGGGCTGGTAATTCACTGTTCGCTGCATCGCTAGCTTCACCACTACATCCAATATCGTGTTTCTGCCGGACAAAAAAAAATGTGGTGGAAAATAAGTCCTTAGCTATTCAGAACTGAGAACACAAATCAAACGAGTGTTATCTTAAAAAAGACCTGAGTGGAGAGGGCATAAATAACCATTACATTCAGCACACAGCCTTGATTTATCGGCTTCCGTAATCTCACGATTCATGAAGCAGTGTTGCTACTATATTCACTGAAATTAACATTTTCTTAGGTTTGTCTTGTGAAAAAGAGAGTAGTATCTCATATCCTCACGCAGCATTATTGTTGTTCTCAAGAGACACCACTTACTGTAGGTGGTGGGAGCAACGAGGAACGGGAAGGAGGGGAAAGCAATGAGAAGTGGGTGTGAGGAGGGAAGCAACGAAGAGTGGGCGGGAGGGAAAAAGACGAGGTGTGGGAGGGAGGGGGATGGGATGAGGAGTGGGTGGGGGAAGTAACGAGGAGTGGACGGGAAGGGGGGAAGCAGGGCCAGACTGGGAACCCAAAACAGCCTTGGCACATTTTGTCAGACCTGCCCCTATATGCTACATAGCGTGCAAGCGCGGCCGACCTCTACAGGAAGGGTCCCCCCCCCACCCTAAGAAAATTTGGGGGGAAATGGCAAAAAATGTGCATTTTACAACACATTTTTCATTACATACTCAATTGTATTAGCTTTTAAAGCATAGTAAATGATGGGCTTACAATGCACCAGGATACGACAATCTTGGTTGGGGCTCTTCAATGACTCCTTCACTATCACCCTCCAACAGTGCCCCTCGTCTCTCCATAGCTCCTCTCTCATATGTATTTGATTTGTTTTATAGCGCCTCTCCTGCCAGATTATTGTGTTGAAGCACTTTACATCAAACACACAGAGAAAATGAATAATGTGTGTGTAAATCAGTGTACAGAATATGTTACATAAGACAAAGGGCACTACGAAGTGTAGGCATTTTTTAAGAGTGCTTGGGCTGGAGAAGCACAAACTCAGGATTCGAAATGTAACAGGGTGGTTAAGGTTACATTTACTAATAAGAATTTATTTCTACCCAAGCAAACCCATTTTAGCAACATTAGGATAACAAAATACTGGAAAAAACAAAACTTCCTAACCTGTACCATGCAGTTTGCATGCAGTTCTTTGATGGCAGTTCATAGCTCACTGTGCTAGATTACTATTGTACCTTATGAACTGCACAGTAGCAATAGGATCTCTGTGACAAAAACAGTACCACACAGAGCTATGCAAAAAAATAAACATATGTGATCTGCTTGGTACACATTCTTTGCAGCAGGCATATTAACCCTCTGCGCTACGTTGAATGAGTCAAAACTGCCACTAGACAAAACTCCAGCTCACCCCAGCAGGAAGATTAATCACCAGAGATATCGTAACACTTTTATTGTTGCCGAAAAGTGCTCGATACACCAAGAACTCTGCAAAGGGTGTTTTTAAAACTATACCATATTTTATAACACAGGGAGGCTGAAAACGAAAGTGAGTGCTGTGTGGATTATGCTGGCCTGCTGATTTTGTTACTGGGGGACGACATTGCAGCACTGCTGTAATACCGCCCCCCCATCCTTCCAACCTCCTGGGAAAACGCCCGATGCCAGGTACGGCCAGCCCGCCTTGGGGGTGGGGGGGAGCAACTGTAAGTGGGCAGGGGGGGAAGTACCGGGGAGTGGGTGCAGGGAAGAGTATAGCAACGGGGAGGGGGGTTAAGCTACGGAGAGGGGGAGTAAGTAACAGGGAGTGGGCCGCTCCAACCATAATCTCCTTGTGTTTGCTTTGTTCGCCCTTAGTTGGAAGGGTATGCCCAGACGTGGGCCATCTGCTCACTTTGCCACTGGATTCAAGCTAGCCTGGCTGATGAGGGGTGTTACCCTGAAACCGGTCCCAGGATGCTTCTTTACGGTCCAGGGAAGACTTGGCTTGACAGTTTGGGCTGGACTGTTCCCATGAGGAACAGGGTCAAGACTGATTTGCATATGGCTGGGTCTGAACTGGAATGGCGAAGTGAGCTAAAGAACGATGATGGATTCAACCCAGATCTGTGACTGGGGGTGAGTGTATGAAAAGTTTTAGCACTCCGTCCATCATCTCCTTCTGTCTTCTTTGTTCATCCTAAGTTGGCAGGGTATGCTCAGACCTGGGTCCCTTGCTCACTTTGCCACAGTATTCAAGCTAGCCTGGCTGATGAGGGGTGTTACCTGAAACCGGTCCCAGGATGCTTGTACAGTCCAGGGAAGACCTGGCATGGCAGTTCGGGCTGGACTGTTCCCATGAGGAACAGGGTCAAGACTGATCTGCATATGACTGGGTCGGAACTGGGGTGGCGAAGTGAGCTAAAGAACGATGCTGGATTCAACCCAGATCTGTGACTGGGGGCGAGTGTCTGAAAAGTTTCAGTGCTCCGTCCAGCATCTCCTTGTTTTTGCAATGCTAGTATCCTTCCACCTCGAACACTAAAATCCAGATTAAGGCAGGCACTGCACAAAACCCAGAGAAAAAAGTCTGGTAGGAAAAAATAGGTGTCCATCAGCCAGCAGCAACCAGACAGGGGAGCCAAAAGAATTGTCGTGGCATCCTGTTCTCCCCCTTTGAAGTGTGCTCCAAGTGTTACATGTGGCTCAAAACACCTGTCAAACAGGATGTGACAGTGTGGTGATGCAGGATGCTCACAGCCCTCACTCCGAATATTCCGTGGAGTCTAGAGGAGTCATCTCTGCCGATTGAGGACAGCCTATTGTTTGCTCCTGGGAGGCATTTCACACCTATTCAAGGCTGAGCACACACTGAGAGCTGGCAGAGACTTATGCTAATTAGCCTTCTGACAGCTCAGGCAAATAAAGGGTAACTTTCTCAAAGTTAATTTTCTTAATTTCTATTAAAATTCGAACTTCACCATTGAATTGGATTTTTATTAACAATTAAAAATAGGGGTTTAATTATTTTTTTTGCTGGTTCCATCTCAGAGACACACTATTAATATTTGAATGTGTTCCCTGGTTTTCTACATATGACAGCTAGATCTGCCACGATGAAAATAGCTTTTAGGCCTTCTTACTGTAGGGCTGTGGTAATATTAATTTTCTACATGTCCCACTGTTAAATACCATGCACTTTAGCTTGTGGACAAGGCTTACAGAGGGGTGACTTACTAATATAAAGGGTCATTTTAACAGATCGTACTGAAGATTTAGGCTGTAGCAGTCAGGTTACAATGGTAGGTCTAAAGCCATGTTTCCCTCGTCACACTAGTGATGGCACGATAAGTGCTACATTCTACAGGTGACCTTTAACTTGCAGGCCTTGGGTGCACTTTTCACACCATATACTAAGGACCAACAGGCAAGGTAATAGGCCAATTCAACCTTTTTTAAAGTTGAACACCAGCACTTTACTACTGGTTAGTAGGGCTAAAATGCCGGAATTCTAAAACCAGCAAACAAAAATAGACTCCAGCAAAGGCAAATAATTTGTGGCCTTGTAGAAAAGGCGATTTCCTACATGCAGCTTCCTAGCACACCACAGAATCAATAAATAGAGAAAAAGTTTCCATTCAAATATAATTTTAAAGAGCTTAGTGACTTAAGAATACTGAGTCAGCATACCCACAGTGTGACTCAAAGAGGCGAGAGAGGAATGGGAAGAGATAGGGAAAAGGAGGTGAATCATTAGTAAGAAATGACCTTATTAAGACTCAATTATAATCACTCTGCAATCAAGGCGGATAAAGGGACCCAACATCACACAGCTTCATACAATAAGATCACAATGCTTCATCTATGAGTAGGCCCAGGTCTGGATAAACATCTGTTTTTTTGCTATTCAGAAGGTTCCAAGCAAACAGGTGCTGGGCGAAAAAGTATGTTTTTACCATTCCTAATCAAAGAAAGATTGGGAGAGAATCAGTGAAAGGCACCAAACCAGTTTACCAGTAGCTCACAGTTAACAAAAGGTAATGCTTCTCTTCGGGATCGATCAACACAAACCAGGAAAAATAAACACTTTGCAGCCTCTCAATTAGAATTTTCTTTTTATCATAGCAGTCCTCGTGCTCACCTTTCTCTCTGAAGAGTAAAGTAGATCAGAACCACAATCCTAGCACCCATGGGTCTGGAATCTGGTCCCCTTGTAGACGTCCTAGATATCGTATGCACCTAAAAGGAGCTCTCCGTATGAGCGTCCAAAACATTCTCTTGCAGAAAGGAAAATGTAGTGGCCTTTAAGTCATCACCCTTGGTTAAGAGGTGGAACCTCTAAAATTCGAATCCTTGCCAACGTTGGAATGTTGTCTAAACATTTCACTTCCTGCTCCAAACTTAGAATACAGGTTATTATGCATGTTTTGAAGCCCTTCTGTCCATACACTAGCTCCCTCTACGATCTGATCTGATTTTCTATGACTGACAGATTTTGGTCAGATGAAGAACTTATTTCTACCTTTGGGTGCCAACCCCTTAAATTGTTCCAATTGGCTACCATCACCAGTACCTTAAAGTCAATACCATTAGTGATGGGATCGAACCTCCTACAGGAGGCTATGAACTATAAATTCATCACGGATCAGTGAGGCCAGGAGGGGGTCAGGAACCTCTCCAGGAACTGTAAAGCGCTTGCCGTAGAAGATGGGTGGGGTGAAAACAAAGTCGGGACTTATCCCCCCCCCTTTTGTTTGTCTTCCATGGAAAGTATGGTGGAACCCAGATCTAATCACTACTAATTTATAGATAGAGCAGACCCTGGCACTCAAAGTGGGGAGTCAAAGAACCAGCTTTTACTCTGTCTGCAGGTGTGGTTATTAAGCAGGACAGCTAAAGATTACTCTCATCCTGACATGAACGTAACAGTTAAACCCACTGCTGTGCCAGATAGGCAGTAGCAGCATTTTTTGTAATGGCACCATTTCCACCTAATGGAGCTCCAGAAACATTCAGTATGTGCGCAGCCCGAAGCTTTCTGCATCTCCGCATTAGAAAACGTCAGGAGTTCCAACTGCAGTGTCTGTTGGCCTGAGGCTCTGCCGTCAGTTTGGCCTGCGCTGCAGCGACCACCATGGATCAATCACTGTATCGAAGGATAGGTCGTCATTGATTCTCTCAAATGGAGGGTCTGAATATGCTGGGACCTTCCCTAGTTGACCTCTTTACCTGCACTGGTGGTTCCCGTATTTAAAGCTCTGATCATCGAGAACCCATTTAGCCCCAGGACCGGAGAGCACAGCAACAGAAAGGAAGCTACATCAGACGTCCACAAAGAACCATCCGCGCTGCGGAGCTTAATACACTCTGCCACATCAAACACTTATTATTGAATGCCTCCCATTTGTCAGATCATGGACAGCTGTAAAACTGCACAGGCATACTTTATGTCACCTACTAGCTGTTTTCCTGATAACAGGCGCAGCCCTAGAAAGGGAAATTAGAAGTAAAAGCAGATGTAAGTGAATAGACCATAGTTAAAAAACAGAAAAGGGTTGGAGTTTCACAGAACACTGGCTTGAAAGGTTATTATAGCTGGGGAGCTTCCAGAGATTTCAGAAAATACTCTTATCTATCCCTAAACGTTTTAATCCCTTTTCAACTCGGCTCCTCTTCGCAGTTCACCTTTGTCCTCCTCTACCTTTTCACTAGAGGATTTGCTAACAACGTTGTTGTGTGGCATTTAGAAGCGGATTCTCACCATTTAGTTCTAAATAGTAGCAATACCATTGCTAACTGCTAATTTGCACTGGATCCTGGAGAATGTTGTTTAGGGCAACCAATGGAAGATACTGGAGAAAAACAAAGCAACAAGCAATTAGGGACCTCTCTCACTATGTAGCAATGATCTGCACTGCTAGGGGAAGGGTTTGGCTTACACTCAGTAGTGGTAATGGAGAATTAAAGGATTATTTTCAAGAACAGCACAATGCAATGTAATCATATTCAGGAAAGTGAGATTAGCTTTTCATACTTAAGACCTGGGCCATGGGATACTTAAATAACTCAAATACAAATTAGCTGAGAAAGTGGCACAGCCACTTGCTCTAGTCTAGAGAAACCTACCCTATGTGTTGATTCTGTCGTATGTGTCCCATCCTGATAGAAGGGAAGTGTGGGACTCTCCGCTGCGAGAAGAGATGTTCTTTCATTACACACATCTTCGTCACTCTCTGAACCATCCATGGCTGTCTTCAATGAATGTCCTTATGGAAAATCTAAATAAAACAAAAGAACATTTCTTATTTCACTTCAAAAATACTCTAGATAGTATTTATAAAGAATACATAATCTTGTGTCACAAAGTCAACAGTAAAATAAGACTTCAACTATATATGGGATAAGGTCGCCCCTATCACAAGAATGAGGTGAAAGCTCCTTTAGAAGGTCAAAGAACTTTGTGATAACTTTCAATATATATAATTTTTTTATTCTGGTTGTATTAAATAGAGCTTATTAGCCCTGATGAGTCGTTCAAGCGGTTTGTGGCGAATAGCACACTACTCCGGAACCCAAGGTTAGAGGTAAGTAGGTAGATTACTGATATGCGTTTGCTTTTCCTTGTTGGATTAGTTGTGTTAAGTTAAAGTCTTGAGATCTCATATATATATATATTCACTGAAAAAATCATAGGTTTCAGGGGCGTTATAGTTAGTTGGACATTTCATTCGTACAAAACCATAGAAATTCCCCCGTTATAGTTAGTTCAGCTAACTATAACTCGCGCGCCCGCAATGCACTGCTGATGACGTCACATATTACATCACTCATGACATGGTCAGTGACATCACTCATGACATCACTGATGACATCTCAAATGACATCACTGATGACATCACTGATGACATCATCCAGTGAATGTGTGTTTTTCTGAAAATTAAATATGTTTTATATATGTATATCTCAAGGTCGATGGAAGAATAAATGGGTATATAAGTGTCTAAATGGATGATTTTTTTGTAAAATTGATTGTATAACTGACTAAGTGTATCTTAGTGAATACATGGGTTAGTGAGTAATGTTTAAATATGAAAATATCTGTATCAGTCTCTCACTTTGTGTATAAGTGGCTGCATGGGTTGGTGAGTAGCTACATGAGTGTCTATATGGGTTATTAGTTGGTTTTTTGAGTATCAGTATGAGTGTCTGAGTGTCTGTATGGTTCGGTGGGGGGTATTACTTAGTGCATAGATGCATGAATGAGTGACTCACTGTTTGTATGTGTTGAAGACAGCATGTGTGCAGGACTGTATAGGTGGATGAGTGTGTGTATGGGTGTGTTAGTGAGTGAATGACTGTCTCAATAGTGTCTTTATGAGTAACTACATATGTTTTAAACTAGTATATGTGAGTATTGGTGTATATAAGTGAGTATATGTGAGAGTGAGAGATTGGAAGAGTTCCTGTACAAATAAGCAGGCGTTTCTATAAGTGATTGTTTAAGAGAGTAAGTATGTATAAGTTTCTGTAGAAGTAAGTGTGGTAGTGTGTGTATAACTGTATATGCAAGTAAATGGATGTTTGATACTTTGTTTGCATGTGTGACTGTGTGTGTGAGTAACTCTAAGGATGAGTGGCGGTGTGTAACAGGATGTATAGGTGTATGAGTACATATGATGAGTGAGTACATGTATGAGTGACTGTATAGGGACTGTTGGTGAATGAGTGGATGTGTGTGTAGATCTTGGAATTACTGAATAGGTGTGTTGTAACTGGTATTGGTATGTCCATCGTTTTGAAAATGTCAGTTTGTATTTTTGAGTGTGTGTATCAAAGGTTATATTAGGGTGAGAGGAGGTCTGCCACTCTATCACAAGGATGATGCCATCAGTGATGTCATCAGTGATGTCATTTGAGATGTCATTTGAGATGTCATCAGTGATGTCATCAGTGATGTCACTGACCATGTCATGACTGATGTAATATGTGACGTCATCAGCAGTGCATTGCGGGTGCGCGAGTTATAGTTAGCTGAACTAACTATAACGGGGGAATTTCTATGGTTTTGTACGAGTGAAATGTCCAACTAACTATAACGCCCCTGAAACCTATGGTTTTTTCAGTGAATTTCTAAGGTTTTTTAAATGCTAATTTCTAACTATAACGTGCCTGAAACCTATGGTTTTTTCAGTGAATTTCTAAGGTTTTTTAAATGCTAATTTCTAACTATAACGTGCCTGAAACCTATAGTTTTTTCAGTGAATATATATATATATTTATTATACTATGTATACATGTGAAAATGTCTCGGTCCGCCTGTTTGCCTCGGTGGCACGGAAAAAATGGGTGGAACTGACGTCAGCACGCCGACGAGGTCCTCTTATGGCTCCGATGACGTCATACGGTGTCGCGAGCGGAGCCGTGCTATTATGACGTCCTCGTTGACGTGGGAGAGCTAGGAAAGAATTTCTGTGGGATGCTGGTGCAGTGGATATTCACCTAAGTGTTCAGGCTAGTCCTTTGGGAGCAACTGTTTATGTTGCCACTCCAGAAACCAAAACCAGTGATCAGAGGGCAGAGGCCCTGCAGATGGCACACGAGGTGGGGTGCCCAGTCGTGTGCACCGGCGGGGCAGCGAAGTGACAAGCACCACAACACACAAAAAAGGTAACGAGGGCACTGAATAACACAGGATCTTCTCTTTGTATCTGGCAGGAACAACGAAGTTAAAATGCCCTAGTACCAAAATGTAGAATTAGTGCTACAACGGTCTTCAAGAGGACCTGCGATGCCGCTTCTGCCTCCCGTACCCTGGAGGCGGCACATGGGTCACGCGGTACGGTCATACTGCGGTGGGACGCACACTCGTTGACCTCTCATGGCACTGCTCCACACTTCAGGGAGGACGCTTTCCATTAGCTATGTTTTCTGATGACGTTTCGCGCCGGCCCCGTCCAACAATAGAACTCCTTTAGATCCAAACAGACTCTTTCACTCTCTCACCGGAAGTGAAACCAGGCCACGTGGACACTTTCACAATACAACAGCCGGGAATGCACTTTTCGGTTAAAAATCCACATTCCTTCCTCCTAATTAATCAAATAAACGTCTCACTGAAGAACAGGGGCCAGCTTCGATAGGTAAGCAGCCGTTACAACGACTTTTTTACTTCGCAATACCATTACAACGCATGCATTACCACGCATGCGTTGTACTTCGCGAAGTCATTACTACGCATTTTTTTAGAACGCATGGTCATTTACCACGCATGCCTTTACAACAAATTTTGTTGTAAAGGTATGTATGGTAAATGACCATGCGTTCTAAAAAACATGTAGATGATCCACGTCGTTGTAAGGAAACAGAGGCTGTTCCGTTTCCTCACAACGACGTGCACCTCCCCTCAGAGACGACGTGAAGCAGGAACCACGAGGAGAGAGGAACCACGAGGAGTGAGAGGTAAGGGGGTTTGGGCATGGGGTGGGGGTTTCTTTTCTAGGGTTTAGGGTAGTGCAGTGGTGTTTGGGTGGTGTAGGGGGTCGTGTTTTAGGGTTTAGGGTAGTGCAGTAGTGTAGGGGGTCATGCTGGGGGTAGTGTTTTATGGTTTAGGGTAGTGCAGTGGTGTTTGGGTAGTGTAGGAGGTCGTACTGGGGGTAGGTTTAGGGTAGTGCAGTGGTGTTTGGGTAGTGTAGGGAGTCGTGCTGGGGGTAGTGTTTTAGGGTTTATGTTAGTGCAGTGGTGTTTGGGTAGTGTAGGGGGTAGTGCTGGGCTAGTGTTTTAGGGTTTAGGGTAGTGCAGTGGTGTTTGTGTAGTGTAGGGGTTAGTGCTGGGGGTAGTGTTTTAGGGTAGTGCAGTGGTGTTTGGGTAGTGTAGGGGTTCATGCTGGGGGTAGTGGTTTAGGGAATGGCAGTGGTGTTTGGGTAGTGTAGGGGTTCATGCTGGGGGTAGTGGTTTAGGGAATGGCAGTGGTGTTTGGGTAGTGAAGGGGGTCGGGCTGGGGGTAGTGTTTTAGGGTTTAGAGTAGTGCAGTGGTGTTTGTATAGTGTAGGGGGTTTAGGGTAGTGCAGTGGTGTTTGTGTAGTGTAGGGGGTCATGCTGGGGGTAGTGGTTTAGGGTAGTGCAGTGGTGTTTGTGTACTGTAGGGGGTAGTGTTTTAGGGTTTAGGGTAGTGCAGTGGTGTTTGTGTAGTGTAGGGGGTCATGCTGTGGGTAGTGTTTTAGGGTTTAGGGTAGTGCAGTCGTGTTTGTGTAGTGTAGGGGGTCGTGTTTTAGGGTATAGGGTAGTGCAGTGGTGTTTGGGTAGTGTAGGGGGTCATGCTGGGGTTAGTGTTTTAGGGGTTAGGGTAGTGCAGTGGTGTTTGTGTAGTGTGGGAGGTCATGCTGGGGGTAGATTTAGGGTTTAGTGTAGTGGTGTTTGGGTAGTGTAGGGAGTCATGCTGGGGGTAGTGTTTTAGGGTAGTGCAGTGGTGTTTGGGTAGTATAGGGGGTAGTGCTGGGGTAGTGTTTTGGGTTTAGGGTAGTGCAGTGGTGTTGGTGTACTGTAGGGGGTCGTGCTGGGTTCTAGTGTTTTAGGGTTTAGGGTAGTGCAGTGGTGTTTGTGTAGTGTAGGGGGTCGTGTTTTAGGGTTTAGGGTCGTGCAGTGGTGTTTGGGTAGTGTAGGGGGTCGTGCTGGGGGTAGTGTTTTTGGATTTAGGGTAGTGCAGTGGTGGTTGGGTGGTGTAGGGGGTCGTGCTGGGGTAGTGTTTTAGGGTTTAGGGTAGTGCAGTGGTGTTTGGGTAGTGTAGGGGGTCGTGCTGGGGGTAGATTTAGGGTTTAGGGTAGTGCAGTGGTGTTTGTGTAGTGTAGGGGGTCGTGCTGGGGGTAGTGTTTTAGGGTTTATGTTAGTGCAGTGGTGTTTGGGTAGTGTAGGGGGTAGTGCTGGGGTAGTGGTTTAGGGTAGTGCAGTGGTGTTTGTGTAGTGTAGGGTGTAGTGCTGGGGGTAGTGTTTTAGGGTTTAGGGTGGTGCAGTGGTGTTTGGGTAGTGTAGGGGTTCATGCTGGGGGTAGTGTTTTAGGGTTTAGGGTATGGCAGTGGTGTTTGGGTAGTGTAGGGGGTCGTGCTGGGGGTAGTGTTTTATGGTTTAGGGTAGTGCAGCGGTGTTTGGGTAGTGTAGGGGGTCGTGCTGGGGGTAGTGTTTTAGGGTTTATGTTACTGCAGTGGTGTTCGTGTAGTGTAGGGGGTCGTGCTGGAGGTAGTGTTTTAGGGTTTAGGGTAGTGCCGTTGTGTTTAGGTAGTGAAGGGGGTCGTGCTGTGGGTAGTGTTTTAGGGTTTAGGGTAGTGCAGTGGTGCTTGTGTAGTGTAGGGGGTCGTGCTGGGAATGTTGTTCATTTCTATGGCAAAATGAACCCCCTCATTTTGTTCCTTTTTAAATTAAATGTTTTAAGTGTTACCAGTTTATTCCAATCTAGATGGCTTCAGGTGTGCCATAATTTTGTCATAAGTAAGACTGTTAGCTCTCTAGTTGTTCTTTAGAACACTCTGGGAAGCTGCAGTAGAACACAAAGGCATCAACTGACAGGCTGCTCCTGTTGAAATATAACAGGAAGATATTTGAGATCACACTTGAAACATGTCCTAATTTTTCTTTCTACAGCACTAACCATAATTTCTATGACAAAATGAACCCCCTCATTTTGTTCCTTTTTAAATTAAATGTTTTAAGTGTTACCAGTTTATTCCAATAAAGATGGCTTCAGGTGTGCCATACTTTTGTCATAAGTAAGGCTGTTAGCGCTCTAGTTGTTCTTTGGAACACTCTGGGAAGCTGCAGTAGAACACAAAGGAATCAACTGGCAGGCTGCTCCTGTTGAAATATAACAGGAAGATAGTTGAGATCTCACTTAAAACATGTCCTAATTTTTCTTTCTACAGCACTAACCATAATTTCTATGACAAAATGAACCCCCTCATTTTGTTCCTTTTTAAATTAAATGTTTTAAGAGTTACCAGTTTATTCCAATCAAGATGGCTTCAGGTGTGCCATAATTTTGTCATAAGTAAGGCTGTTAGCACTCTAGTTGTTCTTTAGAACACTCTGGGAAGCTGCAGTAGAACACAAAGGAATCAACTGACAGTCTCTGCCCTTGTTGGATGTACATGTTTTACTGAGAATGTCAGACTTCATTCTCACATGACTGAGAAAGATAATGTGAATTTACAGAAAATATGCTCTCATTTTAGCTTCTGGAGCACCTTCCAAAACTCTATGGGACAAGCATGTGAAAATAGTTTTCTCTCAAACATGATTCATGATATCCCAGCAGAAGGTTTTTCACAGGGTAAAATCACCTTAGAACACACCACAATTCCTGAAATTAGTATGGTACCATCAACAAATGAATTCTAATGTAACTAAAGTCTGTTATCACCCTTTATAGTTCTCCTTTTGGTAACCCTCAAAATCTTTGATTCACTACAATGCATTTCAATGGGGTACTATCATGTATATTGGTCCCAAGATGGCTGCCAGCAATTCCAGGATGAAGTGCTGACAGCCAATCAGATCTCACAATGACATGTGGTTAGGCTCCGCCCAGATATATATGTGATTTTACTTTTGATTTTCTCAGGAACTACTGAACGGATTTACACCATTTAACCAAAAGGCACGACTCTGAACCAAGGGCTATCTGTTTGCCAAATTTGGTGTAATTCCGTTCAGCAGTTCGGGCTGTAGCTGCGACTAAAGGTTCCTATGGAAAATTGCATGGGGAAAACACGTTTTGGGACGCCCCTTTTTTCTCGGCCCCCACTTGACGAATCACCCCGAGACTTTCAGGATAGGAGCGGACCGGAGCGGGCCATAAGTTTTGAAAATTTCGCAAAGATTCGTCGACCGGCGCCAAAGTTATTGGAAATAGAATGTGGTGAATTTCCTATGGAAAATAGGTCCTAACTATAACTAACTACTGGCGACCGCCAGTAAATAATAAATATGTCTGAATGAATGAATATATATATATATATATATATTTTTTTTTTTTTTTTTTTATATATTTCGGACAGATACATATTATACATAGACATATCTGTATACAAGGAATAGACATACATACAGGGCCACTGGAATTATGTTGCAGGGGAGGGCCAAATTATGCGGCAGGGGTGGCTAAATAACGCGGCTAGAAAAGCCAAATTATGCGGCATAATGCGGCACAGTTTGTGATAGTATTACTTCTTTATTTTGTCATTTTTACATTTGTTAACACTGTCTGGGATTTGGTTGCACCTCATTAGTACCACTTTAACACCCAAATATAGCAATAAGCAACAGAAAGGTGACCAGTTAACCTTTGCGAAGGGCCTTCCACTATGCAGCAACATGTGTCACTGCGCTTTTAGTAACTTTTGAACCGTTAGAGCTAGAACGAAATTTTTGTGGGTTAAATTCTGCAGATTATGCAGCAGATGATGGATTATGTGGCGAATGCCGCAAATCTATAAATATGTGAAAAACGTAGAGGGTGCACAATCAAATAATTTTAGTGGCTATGGATATATATATATATATATATATATATATATATATATATATATATATATATATATATATATATATATATATATATATAAAGAAAGGGTTGCCCTGCATGAGACCGCACACACGGTAAGTAGACCACTTTATTGAGGACTTGGCAGGTTACACAGGCTCACAGCGCGAATCCTCTCTGGGAAGCCTGACGCGTTTCGAACATCCTTGTTCTTATTCATAGGCATATCACAAGCGGAGCCGCCACAGCATTGCAGAGCAGTAATTCAAGTTCGCCAACATCCCACCCCCATGGGCGTGTACCAAAGTGCCTTCTGGATGTTGAAGTTCTGCAATGAAAATTAAAACCCAAGTGGGTATTGCTGGCATCCAAGAGTTTTAAAACAATCCCCAGCAGTGAGTAAATTCTTAACTGTAAGTCCCGAAAACAGCCTCTGCTCTTCGCTGATTTTGAAGCTTGAAATTCTCCTGGGTGTGCCAGCCTTGGGTAAAACTTTCTTTCAATACATTAGTGGCTCACCCGGCCACGGCGCGGCACCACCGCGGTAACTAGCGGGTCTGCCTCTGCCCAGCCATGAGGCGGAACGGGAGGTGCTCTTTTGATTGTATGAGCGATTGCACAAGGACAATCCTAATTCCCTGTATTATTATCTTTTAAGGACTGCCAGCAGCGTGTGACCCACTGGGGTTGGATTGTACTACGAATCCCACCATGCATTTCTGCTCATTGGAGCGAGTACCTACGAGATGTTGAAATAAAAGAGGGCAAGATTCGTTCCACACAGCTGTTGTCAGTCTTCATTGGTCCATGAGGAAGAGTTACACTCGAAACGCGTCGGACCTGAGACGCAGTGGGGATTGTGCCTCTGCTCTTCGCTGATTTTGAAGCTTGAAATTCTCCTGGGTGTGCCAGCCTTGGGTAAAACTTTCTTTAAAAAAAACACACAAACACACACCCGCACACACACACAAACACACACCCGCACACACACCCGCACACACACCCACACACACACCCACACACACACCCACACACACTTTTTTCAATGAAAAAAACAAAGGTTTAAGATTAGTTATACTTAGGAAAAAATAATTTATTATTTCTATATAAAATAAACAAACTACACAACCCTTAAAAATTCAAAAGTTATGACTTTAGAATTAAAACTTAAAGTTATCATTTACGCCAACCCTAAAATTACGATAACTCGCGCACCTCAGGACACAGTGTTGTCAACTCGCTAGGCACACTACATTAACTATAACTCAGCCCAATACGATACACAGTGTTCTCATAAATTATGTAATTTCAGATGTCATGAGTCTCGTTATAAATTCTATAATTTAACATACTATAACTGATGTGATACGAAAGGGTATAAGCAGTGCATGGAGAAGCGGTGTGGGGTTGGCCAAAGGGCACTGCATGCAGCCAGGCCTCGTGCCCAACTCCTAGAGGGAGCCAAACCCCCGCCGAGCATGGCCTCTGGCCGTGTGCGGCGTGGGGTTAGCCGCTGGCCCAGTCCTGTGGTCAGGCCCTGCGCCCAACCCTCTCCCCCCCCGGGCAACCAGCCCCTAGCCACGCACAGCCTTCGGCAGACCACAGCATAGAATTGCCCAAGTCACGCATGCCTGTTCACGGCAACCTACCACAGACACTCAGGCCCTGTCCCCTCTTTTTAAAAATATTTTTCCAATCCTGCAAGTCTCTCGCGGGAGCCAGTGCGGCCCCCTTGCTCTTCCGTGGGACTCACAGTAGTCCAAGGGGCCACATTGGCTCCTGGGAGACCACGGAAGCCCAAAATAAAAAGGTATTTTAAATTTGCCCCCCCCCCCCCGGATTTTGAGAGCTTTTTTTATGTAAAGTAACAATACAAAGAGGGTCATTTTAAGCAAGGCAGACCTACTGGCTTTGTCAGAAGCCGGAACACCAAAATAAAAAAGGCAGGCCTACTGGCTTTATCAATGGGTCAGCACATCAACACATATAAAGGAGACTTATTGGCTTTGTCAATAAATAACCACATTAATTTATCATTAACTAGAATCCAATGTAAACAACCACTAACATGTCTTTGTGCATTTTTTTAACACTCTTCTGGTCACAAAATGCAGCCATAGAACGAAAAACAATGGGTACCCCACACTCCAGCTGAAGAGCATGCAACTCCAGCTTGAAGTGCTTTGAAATGTTGTGGGCTTCCACAGTGCAGCACTCATTCTGGGTTGCCGCGCAGGAGCTGGCTACACTTTTTTATATTTGCTTATTTTTTGTGGGTACCCTGGCCTCGCCGGGGTTTCCAACAACATTGTCATCTGTTGGTAGCCAAGTGGGGGGCCCAAAGGCCCCGCAGTCCAGCCAGCTGCCTGCGTGGGAGCTGGCCTCTGTATTTATTTCATGGGTGCTCCGGTCCTATCCGGGACACCAGTAAAACCTGCATTTGTTGGGGGCTGTAGTGGTCCCCCGGGCTCTCCAGCCATGACCCGTCCTGGGTGCTGGTGTGTGCCAGCAACAGTAAGTGTGCTCCCACCACAGGATTAGCCTTAATTTCTGCTCCAGTGGCGGGAGCACATTCATTGTTCCCTGCCTGCACTCTTGCTGGCACGGACTTACATTACGGCTCCTGCCATAGGCTGGAGCAATCATCAATGCCTCGGCCCTGGCAGTGGGATCACTGGGGGTCAATAGCTGGCTGGGCGAGGGAGACTCACAAACAACCACACTCAAATTAAAAAGCATTGGCAAAGTCAATTGGTCTCGGCAATGCGAGAGCTATTTGCTGTGTCAATGTTAATGTCTTTTAGCCATGTAACCCAAGAGCACATAATTTAAGCAGGGAAGCAGCAATTTATCCACGTTTTCTGGTCTCACTTTGTAGAAATTAGCCAGGAAATAAGTATATATTTGTCTTGGGGGGGGCGGAGCTTGCTCGCAGCGAAGATGGCTGCTTAAACTTTAGGCTCTGCGTAGCCATCTCCCAATCCTCAATGTATCCTGCATCTGAACGGTCTGCCTGACCGGACTCGAGCAGCCACTGGTTCCGGAGCGACTCGGGAACGTAATGAGCCGCCTCCGGTCCCTCATCCCCCAAAAACGAAAGAGCGGGCCGTCTCTGTAGGCTGAACCGCTGCCCTGGGCCGTGATCCCCGGTCTGTCGTGGCGAGGGTGCGGCGGCCCGAGACCCAGCGGCTGCATTGCGCACGGGCGATCCTGGAGCCGGAGGACGCACAACGCGCTTTGCTGGGGCTGGTGGAGGGCCCCGGCGCATGCCGAAGTCGTGGCGGTGGCGTCCCCGTGAGGTCCAGCCCGCTGCAGCGAGGACAGAGTGGGAGAGTCTCCGGAGGCCTGAGGAGCGGGGCGGATGTGGGCGTGGGCTCGGCGCCATCTCTAAAGGAGGCCTCTCCCTGCGATTGGACGAGGGAGCCAGACTAGCTTGTAGCGGCCCCCTGCGGGGACTCGCGACGGAGCTGCGTGCCGGATTAAGGTGCTCCGGTCGCACTGAGTGAAGCGCTGGGAGCTACGTGCGCGGCTGGCGGGGCCGACCATTTTCACGCCTGCAGGTACCACGATCTCCCCGCACTGCAACATAACACTGGCGGCAGCCTGGGGGAGTTGCTGCATGGAGGCTGTGGCGGTAATTCAGCGGCGTGGTGCACTGTGTGTACCACAACACTGGCAGGTACTAGTGGCAAGACGCTGAGAGAGAGAGCCTGGAGAGATTTGGCTGCTCCTAAGGGGCTGGTACAGGACACTTGTTGACGGAGGCGTCATCTTGAACAGCCCACTACGAGACTTGCACTAGCTGAACAGCCACGTGGTGACATCGGCGGAGGGCTAGACTGGAGTTATGCACGCTGAAGTGGGTCCGGTCTCGTAGCATTCTGTGGTATGGGCCTGTGCAGGTTGCTGCCGGTGGTGGCGATACCCCCTGGTCAAGGCAAAGGGTGGTGCCGTGGGCAGTGGTGGCTCACCAAGAGGGCAACTAAATGCTTGAATGAAACCCCTGACACGCATTGGATCGCCCAGTTGCCGGAGTGGTCAGTAACATCGCGCTGCATGGTTGGCGTTGTTGACGAGGGGGCGGAAGACACTTGCTCTGAGGTGGGGCGCACCTGAACGGTTGCAGTGCTCCCGGCCCAACCCAGGCAGTACACCGGATGGAGACAGCGTATCGGAGCGGAGGTCACCCCTCGGACGTCCCTGCCTGAGTGTGGCTGCTTGTCTGGCCTGATTGTAGTCTACAGGTCACTGGTGCTTGTCGACGGCCAGCCACGATGGGCAGAGTGGACAAGACTCAGCCTAAACTCACATTCGACCAAAGAAAGACGAAAAGCAGGGAGCCTGCTGCGGAAGATGGGGACAACACGCAGGAACAGGCCCAGGAGGAGGCTGAAGGAGATATCCGCACCATGCTAGTTGCGATGGAAAAAAACTTGCAGAGCAGCCTCTCCACTCTGGGGTCCAAGCTGGACTCCCTCTCATACAGGATGGATAGAATGTCTGAGCGCATGGACAAGCATGCAGAGAGGCTGGACATGGCGGAGCGCCGGATCACGGAGGTGGAGGAAGCACAGAACTCCATGGACACAGACCACAAGCAAATGGGGAAGGTGCTGCAAGTATTGGAGGACAAGACCAAAGACCTTGAAGCAAGATCCGGCAGGAATAACGTAAGGATCACGGGCCTTCCGGAGTCGACCCAGACCGGCAACATGGAAAGATTCGTGGAGAAGCTGCTGGTAACATTACTTGGAAGTGACACATTCTCTCCCATATTCGTGGTAGAGAGAGCGCACTGCTCTCTGGGCCCTCGCCCTGTCCCTGGTGCTCCCCCGAGACCGATAATAGCGAAACTGCTGAATTATCGTGACAGAGACTCGGCGCTGAAGGTAGCCAGAGAGAAACAGTTGTTGCAATACGAGGGATCCAGTACATCTTTATAGCCAGATTTCACGATACGTGTGCAAGAAGCGCGCAAACAGTTTGCGCCCCTGAAGCGCCAATTCCGAGATCTGAATTTGGACTACGCTATGCTGTACCCGGCACGACTTCGTGTCAATCGGCAGGGCCAGTCAAGAATTTTTACAGATCCAAAGGCCATACAGTGAGCCCTGAAGGAGTGGTCTAAAGAGAAGCGTAGCAGCCCAGAGCGGAGTTCTTTGGAAGGGGCGGCTGGCGGCCGAATGGACGATCAGGACTAAACACTGGACTGCATATGTTACAGATAAGAGGGCTCTTTTTGGGGGAGGCTGGTGGGGCAGCGTGGGGGGGGGTAGTGGGATTTCTAGAGAGTTGATTTGCCTGAAAGTGGGACAGTCATGTAGGGAACACTGCAGAACTGGTTGAACTATAGAATTACCGGCAGGACAGTCAGCTCTTCATGGGGTTTTCGTTATGATACATTTTGGGTGGAAAGATATGTCAGGGTGGGGGACGGGGGCGTCCTATAGCAGATGCACCAAATTGGCTTGATGGCGTGCGGAGGGGGGACCCGATCTGGTTTGGTATATTACCCTGCTAGACGAGCAACATCCGCCCATGAGTGTATCACACAACTGGAGAGTTGCACTGAAGTGGGAGGGTTTCTTTGTTCAGTTTTCGTCTGTTTAGGATTGTTGGATCGTTCAGATGGCGAACGGGGAATTGTTTGAGGCATTTCGTCAAGGCAAAGTTGGGGTATGCCTGACGTGGGCGGGGGGAGGGAGAGGTTGGAGACTAAAGCTGTACGGCAATCTTTATGTGATAATTACTTTTGCGTTTGGTACACACATGCTCTATATGGCTAAGTAGCAGGTCGAGCGATGCAGACACTACACACCCCAAAGACAGCTCTTAGTAGGTCCAGCACTGCTGCAACTAATTGCTCGGTTCGAGCACTTACTTGGAATGTGCGCGGTCTTAATGACCATAGGAAACTCAGAAAGGTCCTGGCCTACTTGGCGAGACACGAAATTGACGTTGCACTATTGCAAGAGACACACCTTCCCCTCAATAGCCCCATGCTGCATAGTAAGGGACTGCAGGGAAACGTACACGCTGCGGGTTTCACCACACATGCGCGTGGAGTGCTCACATGGGTGAATCCTAGGGCTACTTTAAAACTAGAACCCTTAGATACAGACCAGGATGGGCATTTTGTGATCTCCCGATGTAGGGGTAAGGGAATGGAAATACTCCTAGTGAATCTATACGGACCGAATTTTGACAATCCCAACTTTTACACTGCACTGGCAGATAAAGTACACTTGTGCGGGGGGCAACAGCTCTGGGGTGGCGATTTTAATTTAGTCATGAATCCACAGAGGGATAGGTCGGGGGGACCGGACAGACAGGTCACGGCGGCAGCGCGAGCAGTTACAGATACAATGGTACAATTTGACTTATGTGATGTGTGGCGGCAGGGATATCCGGAGAAAGGGGGTTATACACATTACCAGGCATACCATGATTTGCATACCCGTATAGATTATTGGCTGGCAGCCAGACAACTACAGGAGAGGGCTCGGGCCTGTGAGGGGTTTCCCCGTACCCTTTCGGATCATTCCCCGATACTACTTGTATTAGACGCCCCACAGAAAATGATTCCCCCTTTCACGTGGAGGTTCCCACCTTACTCTTTGCTAGATGCCGTGTTTAAAGCAGAGCTGGCGGAAGCGATGGAAACGTTTTTAGCCACAAACGTAGGATCTGTTGATAGTTTCCAAGTCGTCTGGGAAACGTTCAAAGTATATATCCGTGGTATCGCAATGACCAAACACTCTGGGGTCCTTAAAGCAATACGCAAAAGACTTGCGGACCTGGAGGGTACACTGGCAAACCTGGAGGGGCAACTCCTGGTCGGACCTGATGATGCTGTCATGCAAGAGTTCAAAACTCAATTGGGAGAATACCATGACACCGCTGATGCTGAAATAAAACACCTAGGGAAATACGCCACGGCTCGCACGTACGGCGAGGGTGAACGACCGGGTGCAGTATTGGCCCAACTTCTAAAAAAAAAGGCGGGAGAAAACGATAGTCGCAGAGGTCAAAACGGCAGAGGGAGGCATGCTAACTGAAGAAACTGCCATAGTAGACAGGTTTCGACAATATTATGCAGAACTTTATTCCACTCGTAGTGGTGGCACTGAGGCGGAAATATTGGACTATTTAACACACATAAAGCTACCATGGTTGCAAGACACACATCGTGAATATCTTATGCGGCCTCTGGAGAGAGACGAAATTATAACGGCATTATCGGGTATGAAATCAGGAAGCGCGCCAGGAGTGGACGGCCTGACAGTCTCCTTTTACAAGGCGTTCCAGGACTTACTGGTCCCGCATTTAGCTACACTCTTTGATGATATGTGTGTGACAGGCACTATGCCACCTTCGATGAGAGAGGCGATTATTGTCGCTATCTTGAAGCCGGGTAAACCTCCGGACGAGTGCGCTTATCGCCCACTTTCGTTGATTAATGTAGATACAAAAATGTTTGCGAAGATCTTAGCAAACCGGCTGGTCCCTCTGATCCCGCTACTGGTCGCACCGGAACAAGCGGGTTTCGTCCCAAGTAGAAACTTAACCTACAATTTGCGAACGGTATTTGGTGCGATACAGCACACTAGGCCGGAGATACAGGCGGTCGCTGTATTTCTCGACATGGAGAAAGCCTTCGACTCTGTCGAATGGTCTTTTATGCAACAGGTCCTGACAAGGATAGGGTTGGGGCCTGTCTTTTTACAGTTGATAGGGGTATTATACAGTGCACCCACTGCTACAATCAAAATCGGAAACCTAGTGACGGACCCTATACATATTACTAGGGGCACGCGACAAGGCTGCCCTTTGTCTCAGATACTGTATGCGTTAGTGGCTGAGCCGTTGGCATGTGCGCTCCGTGAATATCACAGATATAAGGGTTTACGATTTCGGGATTACGAATTGATCGTATCCACCTACGCAGATGATACGCTGTTATATGTACGTGACCCTGAACGTAACCTCTCCTCTGTCCTGCGTGAGGTGGTGCAATTTGGAGCGGTGTCTGGGCTTCGTGTAAATTGGCCGAATTCTATAATATTCCCCCTCACGCAGGCTACGACCCCGTTCGAACCCGACTACCCATTGCAGTGGACAACAGAATCGGTGAGATACCTAGGTGTCAAGATTCATACGGACTCGGAGGTGGTGTTCAGGGAAAACTACAGGGTGGCAATAAGCAAATTAGAAGACGAGGTGGAAGGCTGGATCCGACTACCACTGTCCTTGCTGGGCAGAGTTTCCATGATGAAAATGGTGATACTCCCCCGTTTTCTGTTCCTTTTCACTAATATTCCTTTGGTTCTCCCTTGCTCCTTTTTTCGGCGACTCACAGCATTGATGATCAAGTTAGCCTGGGCCGGTAAGCAGGCAAGGGTCAGATGGGACGAACTTGCATTACCTTATCATATGGGGGGGCTGGGTGCACCAGATCTGGACCTATATTACAGGGCAGCACAAAGTACACATGCTTACCACTGGATGCATGGCTTGCCGGACACCCCCCACTTACGTATAGAGAAAGTTGTGGCCTCCCCTCTCCCAATGCCGGCTCTGATGTTCCTACCTGCGGATCGGAGGACGGGGATACTAGACTCGGTGAATGCTACAACACATGCTTGGCACCACCTCCTGAAGCTGCAGGCGGGTGCCATTCTGTACTCCCCGCACACACCGCTGGATTGGTGCCATTGGCTGCCATCGTGCAGGGAAAAGGGGGTTACACGTGCGCTTAATTCCATAGGGGTGCGGACAATTGGGAACTTGTTTGAGGGAGGCACTGCAAAGAGCTGGGATGAGCTGGACGTCGGAGATTCAGTAGTAACCCCCCTTACTAAATTTCAGTTCCACAGAACACGGCAAGCATTGTTGCATCTCCTGGGTAGTGACTTGTCGGAACCACTGGAGCTGTACTCCTTATCCTATGTTATCAAAACTGAATCGCCGGCCCGGATAGTGTCTAAATTATACAAGCTGTCTATGGCCTATAGGGAAAACCACTACACTAAAGCCCGCCTGGTTTGGCAGAGAGATTTGGGCAGAGACATTGATGATGCTATGTGGAAGTACTGCTGTGAGAGCACGAAGCGCATTTCATTAAATGGTAGACATAGACTGATCCATTTTAAATATTTGAATAGGGTCTACTATACCCCGGAGAGATTGTGCAGATACAGATTAAGGGATAGGGCTGACTGCGAACGCTGCAGCGAGCAAATGGCTGATTTTTTTCACTTGGCCTGGCTTTGTCCTGGGATCTCCAAATTTTGGGACTTAGTCTTTAAAGAATTGGGACAGGTGGTGGATCTGGCACTTTCTCCTGAGCCAGCGGTGGCACTCTTAGGCTACTCCAGACTGATACCAAAAGGGGCCCGTAGGTTAGTTGATATGGGGTTGCTGTTAGCGAGGCGCAGGGTGGCGATGTGTTGGTTGCGAGGCCCGATCCCTACGATAGCTCAGTGGTCGAGTGACATGTTGTACTGTAGCACACAAACGGAGAATTTTAGCGACCTTCTCCCGCCACGTAGTAGGCCTAAGAACTTCTGGGCGTTGTACAAAACATATAGACACCAGAGAAAGGGGTACTACATCCGCTGAAGTTGAAGCCCAAGAGTTGAGGGCGAATGATCTTGCTGTTTAGTGGCATGGGGTTAGGTATTGGCTTTGCACAACGTCAGGGGTGTTCCATACTGACGCAGGAGGGGGACCATCTGTTTGGCAACTCCAGGATATAATTACAAGGGAATGCAGAGCTGGGGTGTTCGAAATGGGGGTGTGGGAGGGGTGGTCTGATAACAGAATGTCAACAGATATGACCTGCCTGATAATTATTGGAAATTGTACTGTCTGCTATTTGACCATCATATGACATTGTAATTGCCACTTTAAAGGATTTAGTCTCATGTTTGTTTTCAACAAAAACTAATAAAGTATTAACAAAAAAAAAAGTATATATTTGTCTTTCAACCGAAGGCCGAGCACTCTACATGAGCAGGACGCATGCTCACATGCATTGTTGATAGGCATAGGAAGATTAAGTGATGTACCAGAACCACATGATGTTGAAACAAGGATTTTATGAGTACGAGTGCAGTCTTTTTTTACTTGCCACTGATTGTTCTCCAATGGGGGCCTTCAAGCTACATTTAAAAGACTTTTAAATGACATACTCCGTTTTTAACCGCCATTGAGAAAGGTATTGTCTAACGAAACACGTTTGATGGATACTGAATAAATGGCCTATTGCTGAACCTGCTGAGTGCTTCATATTGCTCTTGGTGGAACTGTGGTTACAATTTTATAGTGAGGCAACTCTCACGTTGGAGGTACCCGTCGTAAAGAGTTCAGCAGTTTCAGTGGCAAATGTGGTGCTAAAAAAATTATTATATATATATATATATATATATATATATACACACACACACACACACACACACACACACACACACACACACACACACACACACACATATATATATATATATATATATACATATATTACACACACACACACATATATATATATATACACACACACACACACACACACGCACACACACGTACATACATACATACATATTCCCAAATGGACATACATGTGCATTAGTTACTTGGCCAGATATACACATATATGTAGTGCATAAACATACATATGCCTTTATAAAAAACAATTAAACGTGTGTGTGTGTATATAGACACACATATATATGAAGACGCCCTGCCGCTACCTCTGCGGATCCCAGCACTCTGAAACCAGCGCGCTGAAGGAGCGGGGAGTTCCATTTCATGTGACATTTTATAGACTGAATCGCAGTGTCTCATGATTTACATCAACCCACTGGGGCAATATTTGGACTTTATGTGACTGGCACGACTGCGCCCACGTGTTTCGCTCTCGTTAGAGCTCTTCAGCGAGGTATAGCTTTGTCCAGACACAAGGGAGCACCCACTATAAGTCAAAACAAAACTCTTTCAGGAAAAGAGTGACGAATAAATTATGCAAAAACAGAAGCAGAGAACCTTGTGTCTGGACAAAGCTATACCTCTCTGAAGAGCTCTAACGAGAGCGAAACACGTGTCAGGGGTTGCTTTTATTCATTTCAGGTTGGCTAGGATGGTATTTTACCAATCCAAAGCTGTAATACTGTGCCTGGAGTGGTAAAAGGCTTTGGCCATTTTACAGCTCGGCAGGGATAGCACTGTGCTAATCCTATGCTTAAAGACTTTGCTGTAAAAATGGCAAAAGACTTTGTCCCTTTCTATCTCGGCGTGGATAGCACTGCGCTAATCCTATGCTTAAAAACTTTGATAGAAAAGCAGACATTTGAGGTGAGCAAATTTAGAGTGTCACTGGTGTTGAGAGTGCTCTTACTGGAGCTGCTTTCCACCTAAACTTGAGAACTACCCAGAGTTCTCTGCTTCTGTTTTTGCATAATTTATTCGTCACTCTATTCCTGAAAGGGGTTTTGATATATATATATATATATATATATATACACACACACACACACACACACACACACACACACACGTGTGTGTGTGTGTGTGTATCCTTATACATGTAAACATAAAACCATACACATGTATACAGACATCCTCATCTATATATCCAGACATACATATTTGTCATGTATGAATATACATGTAGTGTCATTATTATTAGGTTTTATTTTTATATTTAAATATACAGTTATATCCTTTTAAAAGTGTATAGTAGGACGTTTTCTGTTCCTGGTGATACTTTCTCACACACCAGTCTCTCCCAACCCACTTGATGCCTCGATACTCTTTACTGAGGTATTGCAATGCCAGGGTGAGTGTTGTCACCAAACAAACCACGGATTATAACTTTTGTCACTAAACCCCTTCCCTTAAATCTAATCCTTGGACCCTGGCTCTGGATGAAAGATTTCTTGACTTATATGATGCATAATACAGGAAAAGTTACATGATGATGATGATGATGCCGGTACTCATGACCTTTGCACCCTCTCTGTCCCTACGAGTTGAAGCAAGCTGGAAAAAGTTTCTCAAAAGATGTTGGACAAAAGTGCTTCTGGATCTCTGAATTTAAATACCAAATACTGAAGAAGTTCTCCCTTGATGGTGATATGGATATATGCATCTTGGATCCAAGTGGTTGTCATCCAGCCCCCTTGCATGAACCCGAAATTCTGAGCCAAAGGGGCGATGTGAAAGGGCTCTAAAAGGAGAAATCGATTTAGATCTAAAAGTATTCTCATTTTTCTAGTCTGTTTGGGATATTGAAGTAGCTAGAGTAAAACCCCGGTATTCTATGATTCACCACCACATGCCCTGTTGCACCCAGGAGACGGCAACTTAAAACCCCCTTAAGAACTCTGTGGATGAATTCTGGGATCTTGGAGGATAAGCCTGAGTTTGCTACTAGTGTCGCAGCAAACTACATGTTTACATTACTCTGTACCTTAATTTGATTATCAGCCTCTGACTCTATTACCACAGAAGCTATACACATTTTCTTATATATGGCTGTGGATCCCACGTCCTGAGGAAAGCTCACAAATATTGTAGTCCAAAATCCTTTTAAAGTGCCATTATTCTTTCGAGAAGCTTCCCTGCTTATCTCACAGACGGGTCCTAACCATTTCTTAAGGAGGGAAAGGCCAATGACATGGCATCTGTGCTGCAAGTATTAACACGCAAAGAGGCAGTTTGTAAGTTGATGCAACAAAAAATTGTATGCCACCGTTATATTAAACTTTGCATTTCAGAAAGTGTGGAGCATAACGATAGATGCAGTGAAACCTGGTGGAGCATTAAGTACACATTAATTAACAAATATTGGTGACAGACTTTTATACATGGATTACAGGCTTTTCTTTTTATTGTAATGATATTATGCTTTCGTAGGTAACAAACACGAGGACAAGGAAAGAACATTTATTTTCTTTCAGGGTTAGGGAGTGGAAAGGAGCTTCTTACTGTTCTGTCCTTCCCAACATCATGCTGACCCACATTCAAGAAAAGGAGATAATGTTGCTTTTGTGCTGCTGTGTGGGGGGCGTCTTGGCAGTGTGCCACAATTTCCAACAGCATGCATGGTTGCGGGCCAGTCTGTTGCTACGGAAGAGAGTTTATGTAACTGCTGCTGCCACTGGGAAAGTGAAATACAGGAGTAACTTTTTAAGTCGTGTCGAAGCAGTGAAAAACGTGCTCCGCTAAACCAAAGGTTACAGAACATCTATCCTCTTCAGTGTATGTAAGGTAATGCAAGGTGGATTTGTAGAGCGCTGCTTGTCACCCGTGAGGGTATCCAGGCGCTGATTTGAGTAATCATTTCAGAATTATTCAAAAGTACTCATGGTACCAGCCACCATAAATACAATTGGTAGAAGGAGGCCCAATGCCTTTTAGGAGCTGATTTTCGTATGTGGGTCTGGGGGAGGCTGAGCCACATGAAAACAGTACAGACAATTTTAATCTAGTCCTAGACTGACGTTAATGGAGGGATTTATATTTATTTCTTGATTTTTTTAAAGTTATTTTAATTGAATTTCAAAGACTGAAACAATATTATAAAACAAGAGAGTAGTAAATACACCTCGAAGGGCTGCATCATCGCATTAACATTTGTAGAATAGCCTGACTTAAGCATAGTTCTCAACATATCATTATAAGCAATCTAAGCAATACCCACGTTTGGGCATAATTTCATGTTAGATTCAGGGATCTATTTAGAACATAGTGTAAATCTCGTTTTAGCTACGTTTCAATGTCTTCAGCATATGACAGCATTAATTATCCTAATCAACCAGTACAAATCACCTTGTTACTAGTGAGGCTAACTTTTTATTGCTTTTAGTAACAAAACTCCACAGGTGTACAGCATTGATCAGTGCAGGCTGGTGTACTATAAAGAGAGTATCATGATTCAAATAGGACCATTCAAGTTATGGTATAGCAAAATATCAAGAAGAAATGAGCCGGTCATTCTACTCAATCCATCTCGCCCGCTGCCTTACACTCACTCATGCCCAACTCATTCTGATCACTCACATTTGAGTCAGAGTTCAGGAACACGTTACAAAGCTCCCTCTGTGTCTGGAGGTCCTCTTCCAATTTTTCATCTCCTCGACTGGCTTCCATATGGGCTTCTTCCGCCAATGTCCATTCGTGCACATCCCTTAACCACGCATCCACCACTAGGGTGCGCTTCCCCATCCACGTTATTGCAACTCTGCGCCTTCCTAACACTATAAGCAGTTGCAAGAGTTTGTAGGCTATCTTGCTTTGGGGTTTCCGAATGTGTCCCAGTAAGCAGTGTAAAGGCGACATCTCCACCCGAAGTCCTGTGTCCCTCTGAACCTTCTCCACCACCCGCTCCGAGTACTGACTTAGCACGGGACACCCCCACGCTAAGTGCATAAAATCCACCCCTGTTTTTCCACACATGGGACATGTGTCTGGGTGATTCGGCGCAATGCGGTGTAACTTCACTGGCATCATATACGTGCGGCGTAGGTAGTTGTAGTGTATCAGTTTGAAACGTGCATTACAGGATACCGTGATCGTGTCACCTAGGGGTTCTGTCATGTCCGCATCCCATGTCGTCCATGCCTGGGTGGGGGGCCCGTTGAGTCAAGCCTCATTGCATTATAGAGGAGAGAGAGGAGTCCGCGCCCAGCGCCACATGTAAGCATTATAGCCAGTGTCTGCTTCATCTGCAGGATTGCAGGGTAAGTGGGCCATGCTGCCTTAAACAATTCTGAGAGTTCCGCGTAATGTAGATAGGGGCCCTGTCCCAGTCCAAAGTCCTCACAGGTCTGTTCATAGGAGATGAATGATTCGCCTGGGTATAGGTCCGCTAATATTCCGCATCCACCCTCCCTCCACGCCTGGAAGCACATGTTGTCCATCATTTTCCACACCGGAGCAAGAATCCATACTGAGAGTTCCCAATGGAACGGTGTGAGTCTAGGATTCGGTCCACAAAACACTGCCAGATGCTCGCAGTCTTTCTAACTACATAGGGCATGTCATCAGGGACTCCCACACCCTCCACCAGCGCCGTCGGGAGTCTGTCCAGTGGGTCCCGCCCCTTCAGTAACCTCTTCTCCCAGTTATCCCCCTTATCAGTGGTTCCTTTTATTACTAAGATATTTTTATGTGGGTCTCCATATATCTTGAGGTCTGACAGTCCCTGATAATGTGATATATTTCTCAGAGTCGTCATTCCAAACAGCTACGTCTTGCAGCCAATTTTTAGGGCTGGTCCATCATCCATGCCACAATCCCAATCTCTTGGCTAGAAGTAAAAGCAATGCTATGTGCCTTCTTACCTGCAGAATATATCTACCACATATCCCAACAACGCTACTTTGCAAGACACAAGTAGTGCACATTCAATGACACGTGCAGACACATCTTCTCAGTCCTTGGTTCTATATACATGATATTAAAGCGGAGATCTGTGCCCAGTGTTTGCCTACTTCAGGGCACAGCCTGAAGGGCCGGACTGGGAACTTAAAGCAGCCCTGGCAGTTTTGTCGGGCCAGCCCCCGGGGGACGGAGGGGGCGCAAATGTGAAGCACTGCTGCTTTTGTCACTGGGGGCCGATATTGCAGCACCACTGCAAAACTGGCCCCAAATAGCAAAACCACCCCCCACTGCTGCAAAACCGATCCCCACCCTTCCAGCCTCCCGGGGAAACGCCCGATGCCCGTTACAGCCAGTCCGGCCCTGACTGGCAGGCTAAGAATAAGAATTCTGCCAGCCAGTGGGCACACTGTAAATATTCAGGCCTATATGTGGGGTCAAGGTAATGCTGGTATTTAGGCGTGTAATATATCAAGTGTATAAACTTGAAGTGTATCAATTTGATATGCTGTTCTTTGAAACACTTTCTGTCTGGGCACCGCTGTAACACCAACAAGCACCCGCCATGGTCTAAAATATCTCACTCTCCCATGGTCGCCTTTTCTTTAGTTCCTGATTTGTCCACAGGTCAGTGGTTGTGGGATATAGACAGGAAACCCAGCATCATGTTGCCAGGGTCAAGATCAGTTTGGTGAGGGTGGGGGACTCTTTTGGCTCAGCCATAAAGCATGAACACAATTGTTTGAAAGTCTGATTCAGTGGTGCAGCCAAAAGTAAACAAAAGATCTGGGGAGCCAGGACCTCAGTGGAGAGCAATCCGTGCCATAAACCTATGAATGCCAATAAAAACTACTACAGACAAATGGGCATTGGCATTTTGTGCTCTCTGGAGTTAGTATATTTGTAGTATGGGTCAGGAGAACATCACTCTCGTCTAGGTAGGCCTGTTAAGAAGAAGGGATACATTTGATTATCTTTGGCAACAGCAGAACATGGTACCAAATGTGGCTGGTCACTATCCTGAAGTGAGGCTCTATTGCCATGTGTTATGTTATCAAGATATCTTAGACTATTAGGCAGTCTGACTGAGCAATTAAAGCAACAAGAAGGAACAAATGGATTTATTGAGGCCTATTCGAAGTAGTAGCCAACTTTTTGCCACCCAGGACTCAGGTTAACCTCGCAGCGCTAGGATACCCTCACGAGTGATAGTGCGCTTTACAAAGACACACAAAGTCAATCAGACACCTAGGTCCATGTTAGAGTGGTCAATTCTTAAGAGAACCTGTGAATCATTCGAATAAAACAAACTGTAGAAGAGGATTTCTGATGCTATCCATCGAGAACACAGTGAAAGGGCTTGGAGAAAGAGGTGAGGCCATAGGAAATCTGCAGAAAGCATTTGGAAGAGAATGGCAGCAGATTGACTATCATCTCTCGTTTTTAAAAAAAATGGAGCTAAACCGCATAGCAGAGGCCTAGTCGACCTTAAGCAAGAAAACATTAGTTGAACATTTATGGTTTGAATATGTTTCTAGATTAGATGTCACTGGCAATCTGAAGTAAGATTCAGAGGAAGTGTTCGGAGAAAGAATCCTTGTGCCAAAATATCCCTCCCAGCCTTTACGAAGCAGTGAGCAGAAGTGCAGAGAGCATCTGAGGGCCACATAGTGGAGAAGGAGATACATTAGTGTGGTTCCGGCAGTGGAAGGTCCAGTAAACAATATGAAAAGTCTTCTAATTACATTTCAATGCCATCAAAATAAGTCATACAAATTTCAAAGTTATGCATGGGGTAAAACAAATCAAAGACAACCGTCTTGAAGGCTTGATGCTGGAGAGCGACAGGATTTACTTGTTCTGGTAGTAGCAATCAGAGAAAAGGCAGGCTGGAAAGTACAAACAGAAAACTACAGGCATTTCAAAGATATTCATAAAAAATATGGCACTTAAGCAGTTAATGGTGCATTAGACCACAGCGGCAAGGGCACTGACCTGTGGGTCTGGGAGGTGACAGAATGGACAAGCATATAATATTGAAGGCAAGGACACTTCGGAAGAAACACCCTATAATTAACTTAAAGCTGTACGAGGCCAAATGTTATTACGTCTCGCCTAGCGAACGCAGCGCATGCGCTGCTTCGCCTTGGCGAGACTATTGTTGTCGGTTTTGCTGGCGAAGGGAGACAAACCATGTGCGCGCACGGACAGGCGATGTGCACGCGCATGGCGTCTCCTCTCTGCGCGCATGCACAACAAAACATATGCACGCGCTCTGCCTCGGTTACGCCTAGTTGCTCGCTCCCCTTTTAACTTTATTAAGCCCTTTGCGTTTTATTCTCCCTGCCTCAACACACACCAGTGCCTTATTCTGTCAAGCTACTTATCTTAATGTTCTTCCCTCCACGTGCCTATTCCTGTACACCGCGCTCTCTCCTGCCACCTATAATCATATTCTTGCTTCGCCCTCTCCCTCAATGCTTTATTTTTTTCATTTATTCAGCGCGCGCCTCGTTAAGAATAATGGTAGCTGCGCTTTTCTTTTGTTACTTGCTGGCCGAACAGGGCCGCATGCCTTTATATTTATTTCTTTTATTTATTTAATTGGCGGTGTCCACGCTTTAGCTTTGAATATCTTAAGCTAAAGCACGAGTGCCGCGATTGCTTTTAAAGTAAACAAATTGGGGAAAAAATAGCATTTTTTGTCTGTTTGTTTACTTTTGAAGGAATCGCACCACCCGTGATTTAGCTACGATGTTCAAAGCTAAAGCACAAGTGCACAATTGTAACAAAAGTGAATAAATAGAATTTAAAAAGCATGCACCGCCATTTTTTCTATTTATTTACTTTTGTTACAAATCGCAGCACCCGTGCTTTAGCTTTGAACATCTTAAGCTAAAGTGCGAGTGCCGCATTGACTAGCAAGTAAAGAAATAGAAAAAAGGGTTTTTTCTATTTCTTTGCTTTGGAAGCTATCATGGCACCCGCACTTTAGCTTACAATGTTGCAAGCTACAGCGCGGGTGCCACAAAGGTCTCGGATTTGAGAGAGTTTGATCTATTGGCATTGTAAAGGCATTGTCATTTATAATGCCAATAGCTCAAGCTCTCGCAAATGCGAGACCTATTGCATTGCAAATGCTTGTTTTTGAAGAATGCTGTAAGTTTCCTTCTGTCAACTTCAGAGTTATGTGGGGTTAGATAAAGTTTATAGTAAACATGATTAGAGGAACATGGAGTCCAATCGGGTGCTTAGGTGGCACTCATGTCTAAGTGCTTCAATTTCAGGTGATCCTTGGTTATTGGACTTTCTAGAATCTGCATCTATATTTTGCACGCCGGCTGGTCAGGTGTGCAAATTAAGGTGCAAAACTGGTGCAAAATTCTGCAAGTTCCCTGGTCTGTTGTCTCAGTAAGCTTTTAAGTTAAATTAATCCATAAGACAGTGCAGAGGTTTCATGGCTGGTTTTTGGCAGTCACACTTTCGTAAATCTCAGCTCATTGTGGTTTCAGCTAAAACATGCTTTGGCAAAGCCAACAGGTCTTGCCTTTAGGACATTTTGGGTCTACCAATGCCTTTGGCAAAAATTACCGGTGCTGTACAGCATGAAAAAAAAGAGGGGAAAAAATGTGCAATTGCACGGCCGAGTTATTTTGAAGGCGTGTGCATAAATCATAACCCATGCGCGTGATGTAGGAGCTGTTTTATTTTTTGTATTTTCAAATCCCAGATGGATAGGTTACATTTATGAAAATGAAGTAGCGCGAAAACACTTTTGTTGATGGCCAGCAGAAATGTGATGCATGTCCCTCTAAAAATAATTTACTGAAAAAACAGAATGGCCTGGATGGAGGTCATCAAAGGAGTGGATGAGTAGAGTACATTGTAGGGAAGCAACAGGGTGTGGGCAGGGGGGCACGAGGAAGAGAGCAACATATGGGGCGTGAGTGGAGACGCACATGAGGAAGGCAGCAACAGGACGATGGTGGGAGTGGCACACAAGGGAGAAAGCAAAACAGAAGTCAGGAGACGGGGAGAGGTACACAGGAGAGAGAGTGAGCAGCCACGAGGGTAAAAACAAACGTGGGAGTATTTGGAAGGGGAAAGAAACACAAGAAGGAGAGAGGTGGGACATAGATGCACTCTGAAGAAGTACATAGAAGTACATAACCATAAAGAACAAGCATTGGTAAGTGCATTAGGTTTCGCCTATGGGAGAATGGTGTTAGTGCGCTCTGTGCAGGATGAGTAGTGCATGAATGAAGGTTGATAAGTGTCTGAGTGCAGGGTGAAAGTGCCTCAATGCATGATGAATGATGTGTGTTCAGTGCACAATTAGAAGAGATGTTACCCTGTACAAGGTAAGAGGTGTGAGAGTATAGAATGAGCGGTATGCCAGTAGTAAAAGTGCAGGATGAGCGGTTTGAGTTCAGGGTGAGAAGTGTGTGCGTGGAGGGCACAGGGCGATTAAGTGATCACAGGATGTTGAGCCAAGGCCAGATTTGAACTGGAGGACTGCACAATATCTTTCTTTTGGAGTCTATGGCTACACCTTCAGTAAGGTTGCTATTTGACACGACTTTATACTGGCTATGGCCATTTCCAAAGAGCATCCATCTATGAAAGCTAAGTGGGGGGGGTGGGGGCAGCTTGCAGAGGATCACATAACTTAGCCAGCCAAATTCTTCAAGGACTTTAGATCTGCCATCCTCCCTCTCTGGTCCTTGATTATCCATGAATAGCTCATACAGGATAGGATTCCTGACTGCCTAAAGATATGACAAGTCACACCCATTCCAAAAAAAGCCTAATGTAGACTTATCTGATCCCAACAATTTCCGTCCAATTTCCATCATCATGACTCTAGCTAAACTTCTTGAGAAATGCATACACTTGAAACTCTGCAATCACATCGAAGAGTTTCAGCTGCTTGACCAATGCCAATCTGTCTACTTGACCAAAATGTGCCATGTCTACTTATCCTTCTTGATCTATCCTCAGCGTTTGACAAGATCAAACACGAAAACCTGATTGATATTCTGGAAAAAAGGATGGGGTTATCGGGCCCGGTCTTAAATTGGTTTGACTCGTTCCTACAGAACAAAACGCAAAGAATAAAAGTGAATCATTCCCTCGCTAAGAGTACACTAGTTTAAATTGGAGTGCCTCAAGGTTCCACACTCTCTCCAACACTCTTCAACTTGTTCATGGAACCCCTCACAGAAATCCTTAAACGTTCAAACATACAATACCACATGTACACTGATGATACGCAACTTTAAATGAAAATGGCCTCTCTGGAAGACATTAAAAAGCTGAACTGTGTTCTTCTGAAAACTCAACAGTGGCTAACTCACGATCACCTTTTGCCTAATACTCTCAGGACCGAATTCCTCCTGATCGCCCCGTCCACCCACTCCATACCCATTCAAGACTGTCTCAAACAACTTACGGCCCTTAACTGCGATCCTCATGTTGTTGATTCCACTAGATCCTTAGGCATCACGCTAGACAAACACCTGAATATGCAAGACCACATCAGCGCAACAACCAGGGGAGCCAACTAACACTCTTAGGAAAATCAAGCCATTCCTACCTCCTGTGGACCTGCAACTTGCAGTCCAGTCCCTAGTGATCTCCCGTGTGGAATATGGAATTGTGACCTTGGCTGGGCTGCCCAAAGCTAGACTGACCTCCCCTAAGGGCCAGTATGAACTATGCTGCCAGACTCATCACGGGCTCTCGAAAACATGATCACATCACACCTGACCTAATTCAGCTCAACTGGCTATTGCTCGAAGATAGGATTCTTAGCTTCAAGATTGCCTGCCGGACGCACAAAGCGCTTCATCATAATACTCCCACTTCCTTGTCAAAAAAGCTCGAACTTTCTGGTATGTCTCGGTCCCTAAGAAGCTACAGCACTCTCCTGCTGAAACCGCACAGATTCAAAAAGAAAAGAACGCCTTCTCAGGTCTGGCCCCTAGAATTTGGAACGCTCTTCCGCCCGATATCCGTTCCAACCCTTTGACTGCCTCATTCAAAATACAAGTTAAAAGACTTCTCCTGAATAACCAGCTGCAACAACCGTCCTGAAGACAATATAACTAATCTTTTTATACCCTAGAGAAAGCACGGCTATCTCATTTGTCTGAGACTTTTTCAGGATGCAACCTATGTTCTTGCTACATGTTCCTCATGTTTGGTTTCGCTCTTATTGTATTGGGGTTGGTTCACTACAAATGTTTAGGATGTTTACTAGCTTAGTGACTAATTGTATCCTTTTTCTGATGTACAGCACTCGGACACCCTTTTCGGGTCATGTTCACGCTTAATAAAACTTTACAAATAAATAAATTAGCCAAAGCCAGTGCTAGAATGTTGCAAAATTTGCTAACCAAGACCACAGGCTTACAAAGTGATCACAAATGAGTCCTGATGAACATCTTGAAAATAATTTAAAAACACTGAAGCACAAAGGTCGACATTAAGTAAAATTATTTATCCTCGCTCTTAGTAACATCTTCACGTCTCTTCGACGCTCCCACAATATATCCTCATCTCTTGTGTTTGCAGAGTACTCCTCCGCCTGATTGTTCAGTAATTTTACGCTAGAACGCCCCAGAGTGCGAGCATGGTAGCTCAATCTCAAACAGCACTTCCCAAATGTCAGTTGCTTGTGAACATGGGTAAATACCAAATTGCATTTAATATTCAACCATGGCTTGTGTTTAATTGCGAGAAAATTAAAAATAAAGCGAGGGTCAAAGCCACTTCAGCTGGAAGATTAACACCCATCACATGAAATGGCCCTACGGTTCTCTCCAAAAGCAACAGCAGGAGAAGAGAGGGCACTTCGCAAGCAACCCCACTGCTCCAGCCACCTTGCACCACTAAATGCTCCTGTGCCACCTAACCTAATTAATTATGCTCCAGAAGAGCCCACCTTTCACCGCCCCCAATAACCTGCCACAGCTACACCACAGTCAGCCACCGTGCTTTCACCTCTATGGTGCACTGCCCATCTTCCACTACAGATCACATAAAAGCAGCTCCTCTTAAAAGCACTGTTGTGGTGCAGAAAGGGAAACACAAGAAGGGCACTCTCCCTCTCATTAAGATTGGTGCTTTGGGAGCAAACTAGATCAGCGCACAGTGAAGTGTGGGGGCGGCAGCAGGCAAACCAGATCAGCAGAGTGCGAGTAGCTGACAAACCATGTTAGCACATGGTTGAGCGACAGCAAACTTGGTAAATGGGACAGGCAAACCAGGTCAACTCAGGGGTGAGACAGATGATTCAGTATGACACTTGATAATTCACCAATGCAAGGGATCAAAACACGAAGAGAGGTGTACAAACCATGTCAGAAGAGAACAGCCAACTATGTTGATAAAACAATATTGAGGAACTTACCATAAGTGACAACTTTAGATCGCCCTAGACTTCCAAGGTTCCAGCACAGAGATTACTGCTACCTAAGCAACATAAAAGGCTGGAAGATTAATGGCTTCAGCGCCAGGTACTCCACGAAAATATCGGTGTTGCTCAGGCAATGCAGCATGGGGTTCATGAAGAATGTGTTTCCATGGTTCTTCAGGCAGGACAAACCTGGGATCCAAGGGGGGTCTAGGATGCGCAGAGAACCTGGCTCAGGGGTGAGTCAGGGAAAGGCGGTCCGGGAAGAGTGGGTGGTGGAGGGCCTGGAGGAGGCTCAATACTTAGCTGGGAAAGGGCACTGACGGTGCGCAAGACGCAGCCCATGAAAGAGGCAGGGCTGGGGAGGGAAGAGCCGCCGCCAAAGTGACTTCTCCTTTGGGCCAGGGGGGCGGTGGGGAAACCCTAGCCATGAGAGACCCAGCACCGTGGCACAGGGGTGGAATTCGAGGGTTCTGAAGTTTGATTGAGGCCAGATGAGAGAGGTGTGGCGCAGCGGCCAGGGCAGCTGACTCCGGAGCGCAGGGCTCACGGTTTGATCCCCGGCACCGGCAGCAGCTCAGCTCAGCCCATGTGACTCTGGGCAATAGCTTACTTAATCTCGCCGACGGCCCCCAGCAACTTGAGACCCTTAGGGGTGAGTAGTTTGCGCTTTACAAATGCCGGATTTAGATTTTTAGATGTTTAGCCGAAGAGCTAAACTGTGCCATGGGTAAAAGAAACTCTGTTCGTTTTAATCGCAGCATGCTGTAGTTCTAAAAGAATGAAATGTTAGTAGGCATGGCCCAATAGGACTTGAGCTGAGAAATGCAGGCGGGGCTGAGGGCTCAAAGCGAGGCTTAGAGAACATTCGTTCCAAGCCTTGTGTAATAATAAATGAAAGTTACAGGAACAAGAGAACGAGGCGCACACTGGAGCTGAAAGCACACTAGAACTCTGAGCTTTGTCAGCAACAAGACAGCCACAAGGAGATTACATTAAGAGCCGAAGATAAACAAAACAAGGACAGCGCAAGCGCTGTGCAGTCAAAACATAAAAGATTTTCCCCAGAAGCGAATGAACACAGTACTTTGCTGATGGGAAACTGATAAGAGAAACACACACAGAAGAATAGGAAATAGAACCAATAGAAACGAGGAAAGGTAAAGTGGCAAGCTTAAGGACCAATCAGAAAGGAAGGCGGGATGCAAGTACCTTTTAAGATATATTTAATACAATAGATTACACAAGCACAGTATAAGCGCTGTGCCGGTGAAACCTAAAAAAGCAGTTGCCTCAACGTAAGCAGTTGAAGGACACAAGTCAGCCAGTCAAGAGGGTGGTAAAGAGGTAAAGAAGGGAGGGTCAAGCACATTATGGGTAAGGCAAGCCATCGAATAAGAAACAAGCATTTGCAATGCAATTGGTCTCGCCTTTGGGACCTCATATGTATTTAGCTATGCAGCAAATTAGCCTGGGTGCTGAAACATCTACTGTTCTTTAACATGGAGGGAAAGTAAGCACCAAACTGCGTGACACGCTAGGTATGGGAACACATGGAGAGACATATTGCCTTTCAGCGGGAAATGGTATAGTCCAAAGCTCTGTTTTTAATATAAAATCAGGGCCTTCGGTGGTCATATCACTGAAAATACAAGATTTGAAAAAAATATTATTGACTACGGGTGTTCGTGGAAGACCATTTCTATGGGCTGGAATCTAGAGAATGCTAAAGTGATTCTGGTATTTTACTGACCTCTGCTGGTCGGTTTCTATCAAGACAGTTAAATAGAGGCAGTTGAACAGAAAAAAAAAGTCCCTAAGCGGAAGCAGACAAGTCCTAGGGCTGATCTCCAGAGCCCACAAAGTACATATACATATAAGTATATAATAAGTATATACAAGAGGTCTCGAATGCTTGACCTAAAAAGCACCTGGGAATGACAATAAAGCCAACCAAGGCTAAGCAATGGGAGGGCTTTAAGCCTACTGTAAGTTCTTGGTAAGCTGATAATAGCTCTTTTGTGATCAGGACAGCTTGCTTTGTCTAGTATTCTTGACCTAAAAAGCATAACCACATATTCTGTAAGTAAGCAGAGGTCAGGAGCAAAGCAAAAGGGTAAGAGAATGGCCAACCACACACTTGATTACATGTAAGTCTCTTGAGCTTTGGCTTCTTAAGCCCAAATTCTGATGTAAAATCTTACATTTTTTCAACATAGCTGAAGAAAATTAACTGAAGGTGTTGGAGCTGGCAAGAACAACAGAGAGTCTATGGAGATTTGGGAGGTGCCAGTCATCCAGAGTGAGCCTGATCCCAACTGGAATGTTCTGAGGAAGGGGGTTTTCAGCATGGCCCCTCCTGGCCATGCCCAATTGTGACACTGCACTGTGACCCAAGGATTAGTGTTCTTTTGCTGCCCTAGAGAAAGGGATGAGCACTTGTCAGTGCTGCATGCTGCTAGATCGGAGAATGGCTTGCATAGTCAATGAATGAGGGAAGAGGTGGGCATTTTCAGGGGCTCCTGTTGGCAGTGAAAAAGTAATGACTGGGTGGATGACTGCTGTGAAGGGTTGGCTTGAGAAGCTTGAGGCCTGATTACGAGTTTAGGTGCTATTTATCGCACCTGATAAATGACTATACCACAGGGTATGTTATTTACCAGGTGTGATAAGTAACACCTATTACATGGTCTTGAGGAATAACAAACAGATTTTGGTGTTTAATACACCAAAAGCTGTATGATCAGTAAACACCATATGTTGTTCCCCCATTAAACTTCGTCAGGGTTGCTCTGCCGAAATTTAACAAAGGCTGAGTTACTGAACGATAATTAGCAGATGCGCCAAATACCTTCAAACTCGTAATTCAACTAATGCATAAAAATGGGTTTACGCACGGTTTGGAATTAACAGAGCCAATTATAATCAGGCCCTTAGCGCTTTAAGGTGATCAGGGGGCCTGTACCTTCCCCCAACAATCTTCATGGCTCCTCCTTTTTGTACCCCCCTCCATCTACAGTGAGCCACTAGGGTACCAATTGTGCTGCATTTTCCAGATTTGTCCGGCAAGCCTGGCACTGCGGAACCCCAAATCTCCCTCTTTCAGCCCTTTATAACCAGAAAAGGAGGTGCCTATAGGTGGCTGGGAGGGAGGAGCTGAAGCACAGTAGGGGTCTTGCACAATGCAACTTCAGAAGTATGTTACACTATAGAGATGTAAGTAGAGCTTCCTGTCGTTAAACAGCCCTGAATGTGTGAATGAATTCCTTGCAGGGGTCCTATACTGTGAATATGCCTTCGAAGTTTAATTATTTTATTAAACCTGTTTCAAAGAGATCACATATGTTCACATTAGTGGAAAGAGGCCCAGGGAAAATATGATTTGCCAGGGTAACATTGTGTTGAAGCAGGAGACCAAAGGGTGCAGCAGACTGCTACTTGCTTCAAAGGTGATACATTTATCACTATATTGCATTATGGTGATCAGCAACTTTTACATGGATTGCAAATGTTCCCAATCTTGCCATTAAGGGAGCAGAGGAAGAAGTTCAAAATGTGCTGCACACAAATTGGCCAACTGTAAAGGAAGGGATTAAAAACCATGACTCCAAGTTCCACAATTTCAATGCAGTGATTCTGGTGCCAAGGCAAAGGCTATTTAAAGGCGTGGGCAAAGTGGGCAATTATCCAGGGCCGCCTCCTTCCAGGGTGCATAGAGGTAAGGTGATTGGGACAATTAGAAGTCTCTCTCTCTTCTCTCTCTCTCTCTCTTCTGACCTTTTCTTTAGCTCAACCTCTCTCCCTTGTTTCACCACTAACTTGGTCTTTCTGCCTATCTATTCTCTCACCACTCTTTCCCTTCCTCTCTACCTTTCTATAACTCCCTGATCTCTCGCTCATCTTTACCTCTCTCTACTGCTCTACCTCCCTATAATTTACTTCCCTCGTCTATCTTGCCCACACTCTCCATTGTTCCCTCTTTCTACCCCCATTTCTCAACTTCATGGCTCTCTTCTATCTCTCTATCTTGATATATCTCATCTCTAAGTCACCAATCACCAAATCCAGGTCCTTCTCTCTAACTCACATCTCTGTCTATCCGGCTCTGACTACTTCTAAAGTCACTATAACACCCTATACTCCTCTTTGACTTTCTTTCTAATGTCTCTCTCCTTACTTCTAGCTTCTTCTCCCACACCTCTCGGCACCGCAGTGATCTGTTTCTGTCTCACCCACTTTTATTTCTCCTCCATCAACTTTGCATTTCTCTCACCTCATCTCTCTTTACCTCACCTCTCACTTCATTTCTCCATGTCTCATCTTTCTCTCTCCTCTTTCGACATTCCTCTATTTCTGACTGCTCTCCCTACCTCTTTTCTCTTTACATTACACATTTCTCTCTGCTACTGTATGACTTCTTATCTCTCTTCCTCCAGCTCATTTCTGTCTCTCAGCTTCACCCTCTCTCTCTGCATCCAAGCTCTCTTTCAAGCCTTCAGCCCTTTCTCTCCCTTACCCACTATCACTCTGCTCTCTTTACCTGTCTCGTGTATCTACACCTCACATCTGATTTTGCAATCCCTCCACCCCACCACTCTCTCTAGCTTGCAACTGTCTATGATTTTCTCACTACCTTACCTATCTGCCTCTACTGTCAACTCACCTCTCTACCATAACTCTCTCTCTCTCACTTCCTGATGTGCCCAATCTTTAACCCTCTCTTAACGTTTTATTCTCCCTGTTGCTACCTCTCTAGCTCACTCTAAAATCTTACCTATATCTCTACCTGTCTTTGGGTCTGACTTAGATCTTGGCGGATGGGTTACTCCGTCACAAAGGTGACGGATATCCTGTCCGCCGAAATATAAAACCCATTATGTTCTACGGGATTCATATTTCAGTGGACAGAATGTCAGTCGCTGTTGTGACGGAGTAACCTGTACGCCGAGATCTAAATCAGGCCCTATAACTTAACACCATGAAATCCTCAGATGAATATATGTGCTTTATACGTTAATGACGCACTCTTTTTGGCTACCTCACCTTTCTCTCCTTACATTGTATCTCCTCCATTCCCCAACCCATTTCGGTCTTTATCTCTGCCTACATTACTTCTCTCACTATACCATTCTTTTTTCCTTTATATCCTTCTCCGGTCTCCTATCTCCATCAGTTCACTTATTTAGCAAATCAGGAGGTCACAGCCTAGCCTGACAAGTGGACATATTGAAAGATGAGAGGAGGGACAAGGCAGGGAAGAGCATTAAGAAAAAGAAATTCAGACAATTCAGGAATTGGGAAAATCCTTGGAGCAATACTTTGGTGTTCCCTCTTGCTGCAAGAATGCCAGTTGAAAAGGGTGATATTATTTGTGATTAAGGGCATCTAGAACATAAAGCGACACTTTCAACACTGGCTATATGCAGATCACTTATTTTATTATTAAGCATTAGTTCACTAAACATTCATCAAGCAAGAATTACTGTGCTGTTCCTACTGTGTTGTTCCTACAATGGGAGAACATGCTGGTAAGACACTAAATCCGATCTAAAATATTTCTGTTGCACAAAAAAAAAAAATGTAGACTCAAGTACAAAAATACTTTACCAAGGCTTGTTCAGGTTTCTTTTGGTACTGTTGGCCTGGACGACGCCAGGCAGTTTGAGCTTTTAGCTGTTTTTGAGTTCCCCCATTTCTGAAATGTTAATGTCTAATTCATCAAAGTTATTTATCATCATAAGGGCTTGAAATAATTGAAAATGTGTAATAAATTAAAAATTGCTCCCAACATGGGTCCCCAAAAATCCTTAAAATGGTACTGCACCTAGGGACGGAAATTTCACTGTATATTGGCCTTGCCCGCAGAGGTTACTTCCAGCATTTATAAGTGGAATGTCAGTCGTTACAACGTAAGTCGTTACATAGTGGTACATTACAACATGGTTTTTAAAATGCTTCCTTTACAAAGTGTTGTAACGTACCTCTACATAATGTACTGCTACAAGGCTAGTCTTTAGAACACGTTGTAAAAAAAAAAAAAAAAACATGAATATAAAATATATAGTTTAGAACCGTAAACACAAATTCATCATTAGTATTGTGTTTGCATTATATATATATATATATTATTTAAACTTTAAAAAAAAAATCCTCAATAAATATGGTGGCACCATATTACAATAAATGAAGGTCAAACAAACAATTTCAGACACAATGAGAACAAAATAAGTTTCAGTCACACATATACACGATTGAAAAAGTGAATTCAGATACACATTTAATATTTCTAAACAATTTACCAACTAAAAGGTAGATAAATAAATGTCCAACATTTTATTGTCACTCAGCAGACAATCTCCAAGGGGACAGCATGAGAACCTTGACAGAACAGAAGAAACTGAGCCATCTGCCAACAACTTTGGGCAAGTGCAAGTTAAAATATGAACAACCTCATTGCCAAACTACATATATATTTCTGCGTGAAAGACAAATAAAGAAAGCTGTATTCATTTTTTTACATATACTACTTTCTGCCACTCATATAGGATAATTTTACCATACACCTTTAACCTAAGGGAGTAATAGTGGATTTTACAAGGAAATCTACCTAACATTTTGAGGAATTCAAAAAATATACAGAGGTAATATTCTTTAAATAAAAAAATCTATAAAAATAGTATAACACCTTTCAACATTACAATGTATGTACTACACTTAACATAAAATTAATTAAATTAGTTTCTTTTTTCAGGAAATAGACATTTAATAAACTAACGATTTAATTTTTTTAGATATCAGAAAAAGCGGAACCACAACAAAAAGCATATGCTTCAATAACATTAATTGTATGATTACAAATAATTTTCTATTTCTAAACAGGTTATTGAGGACAATTGGGAAAAGGCTAAAGGAAAAAATGCCCAAAATATCCTGTGAAGCAAAATCTACAAAGAGAATGAAAAAAGAAAGAAACTAATAACAGAGTATATATCCATTAGTAAAGAAAACTAACATCTTGTTTATTCTCACACCGCTGATTAACATAACTTCCCTTATAGGGAAACCTAACATTTTAGTTCAATTGCAGCCATGGAACACTAAGTAATAAAAAGATACATAATATTTAAAAGAACAAGAACATGATTTCCAATTCTTTCCCCAAATAATTCTTTGCCGTATGCATTCTTAGAAAAAATAAATAAAACATGAGTTTATTGCCACGCGAATAAAACAGTCAAAAACAAAGTACGAAGTAACAACACAAACAGTCGAAGCACTATAAACACAGAATTAAATCAACATTTCTAATAATTAATATCTATTTCATATAGTGCAAAGATGGAAAATATGCCAAGAGCAAACTATGCATAATCAAAGAGGGAAAACGAACTGCTTAAACATGAAGGGTATCTTTATTGTAAGGAGAGACATACTGCGCCCAGGGCTCACTGAAGCTGTGTCAACTATTTCTCTACCCGCTGCTGGGCAAGTACTCTGAGGGAACTTTTTTGAAAGAACATTAGAGCATAATCACTGTGCCTCTGGAATCAATGTAGCAGGTAGAAAAAGTGTTGAACAAATAGAATCAGCATCGCCAATGGGCATTCTGCTGCAGTTCTAATGGCTGTATCAAGAAATATCGTTATGCATGTTACTAGACAAAAGTCTGCCATCCCAAATTTGAAACTAATTATTAGCAGAAAAAGAAAGGTAAATAATGTTCTACCATCCCAGTATAAAAATTGAAGTGAAATAAATATACCTGATGAATTAACAAAAGCCTTTTGCCCGTTAACATTTTCTTCTTTAAGGTAATCACAACCTTCAAAAAGAAAGTAATTTTTGGAGCTCTAAAATAAACTGTCGCAAATGAAAATATTAAAAACAGGATGATAGTTGGGACATTTAAAACAACACACCATCCATGAACCAAAGTTATACTACACATTCTGAAGTTAATAACCCTAATATGCTTCTTCTATATGGCTTGCTAACAGATAAGCAATAGAATTCTTACAGTAACAGTTCTGGAAAAATAATAGTTGATTTCGAATTGGCAACAATTTCAGTTTTCTGAAAAACCCAAATTCAAGCCTGTTTTTTTCGCTTGTCTCAGGCAGTTTGGTGTAAACTAGAAAAAATATCCTTAGCGGGAGACTACAAGAATGACAGTAAGCTCAAATGTGAACTTAGGAAACTAACTGCCTTAGCTTTTGTTCCTCGTGAAAATGTAGATGACTTCTACACAGTTATTGTACACTCAGAATATTATTCCCAACATGAAAAGATTTGCTCCTTTACTAAATTATTTAGAGGAAACATGGATTGGCTTTCTAAACAGTTAGGGTTGCAGAAGGGTTCCACATTACCAACTTGAGTGGTGAAACTGGCACTCGACCTGTTTAGAGGATGGAACAAAGACTAACAATGCCATACATATTTGGCATAACTCCTTCTCCAGTACTACAGGAAACCCACACCCCAGTTGCTAACATTTCCTAGAAATTTTGAAAAAAGAGCAAAGTTTCAGGAAATGAGACATGCCCAATCTTTTATAGGACGTTTACAATCCAGAGTAACAAAAAAAAAAAATAATAATCAAAAGAGATGAACGTCTCCTTTCTAAAGTTGAATAGTTTGGTATGTCTGGAAGAAGAGGGAGAGAGAACCCTTTCACTATTTCGCATTGTAGGTAGCACCACCAGTGTTTTTCTGTTGCCCCTTGTGTGCCCCCCACCATCCCATTAAAAATTACTTCTAGAGACACTACTGCTTAAGATGAAGAGGACGCATTTGGCCACCCACGATGGTGTCCATCTTCAAATGGGAACAGGGATAAGAAGCAGGACAAACCCTCTCCCAATTACTAAAATCTTTAGTTTCTTTGCCCACAGTTGTTTGAAGATAGCTGCTCCACTGATAGGAGACAAGATGGTGGGAAGGGAGTGTGTGCGTGCTAGGGCGCAGCAGGAATTCCTTTCGCCCACCAGAAGGCAGCACTACAGAGTTTTTCAAGGAGATAGCAGGCTTCCAGATCTTCTGCTGTGAGTAGTAATGAGTAACACATTGTTATTTAGTTGAATGCGACTGAGGGAATGCCTTGTTTTGGGAAGACGAGATGTCAGTTGCCAGGGTGAAGACACACTTCTATAATGCAAGCAGGGCAAGAGTGGGGCAGCTCAAAAGAAGGATACTTCACAAAGGGAAGGAAGGTGGGGAGTCACATCAATGAAGGAGTAAGGGTGGAAGCACAGATCAAATATAGTGGCTAGTGGTGGGGAAATGGGCATCAACGATCAGTACAGAACAGAGGATGAATCCATGAAGAGAAGATGGAACAACGCGGATGGAGCGCTATGAAGCGAAATGGGGCCAGAGGAGGGGGGGTATCAGCATGACACTGATGCTATGGGATGGAACAGTCTGGGGGTATTGGTTCCGGCAAGAAGTGAGAGACTGGGCATCATAAGGAAATCAAACTTTAAATGTTTTCCTCTCTTTTCTTTCCCTCGAATTACCCTCTCCTTAACTTCCAACCTCTACATGTCTCGTACTCTGAGTACAAACTACTTTAATTTGAATGCCTCCCTGCCTTAATCTCCGATTTTACTTCTGCAAATCACCTACATCTTATTTCTTAGATCACAATTTCTCCTTCTCTGAAATCACACATCCCTACAACTTAACAATACCTATTCTCCTTTAGCCTTTATAGTTATCATACCAAATATTGGTGTGTTCTTACAACACCCCCGCCCCTCCCCCACCACCACCATTTATCACTCCTATAAATGTAATCTACCACAAAGAAACTGGTGTAAATGCATAGCATGTTTTCCTTGGGAGCACAAGACTAACAATAACCAAACATAACCAAAAACCAATGGGTTAACCACTAGTCTAGGATTTGGAGTAGCACACCACTCACACCGTAATAGACTTAAAGGCCTCATCAGGAAGAGTAAACATTACATAAATGCAATTACAAAACAATACAATGCAACTGTCAGTTTAACTCCTCACTGGCAGTGTGGAAACTTCTGGGTGCCTCCGGAGTGTTGCTGCCAGTACGTGCTGCCAGTGTGTGTAAGGCAATCAAATAATCGGTTTCTGCTGCGATTAACCAAGTGGGCGGACTACAGGCTACGGCCTAAATCTGTACTACCAGCAGGTTCTTTTCCTTTGAGGTGGGTAACAATAGGCGCCAGTTCATAAGAGCTTGTGGGGCGTGCTCCACCAATAATTTATTATAAGTACCTAAGTGTTGGGCCAGGACCTTTAGTAGCTGAATGTGTGCATGGCTTATGTTTTGCCAAGCAACTTCTTTCAGAAAAAGAAGTGAAAGAGTGATCAGCATTTCGAAAAGAACCTGAGGTAGGGTGTCAAAGACAGATAAGGCTGCAATTCAAAGACATTTTTCATTCCTTTAGCACACACGCATTATAACAATCAAGGCAGAAGATTTACTTGTTGAAATACTGTCCTTTTTAAATACACCAAACAAGTGTAACTCTTGTTTTAAAGTGTCCTTTTGATTTATTCACAAACTCCTCAATGTGTTGAAAATATGCATACAATTTGCATTAGCTCCTTTCTTGCCGGTAGAACCCAAAGGACCCGACTCCCACCCTTGCTATCCGACCCTACAGAGATCAACTGCGGAGTGCCCCAGGGATCCTCGATCAGACCGACGCTCTTCAACATTTACATGGCCCCCCTCGCCGCCATCGTCAGACAGCACGGACTCAGCATAGTATCCTACGCCGACGACACCCAGCTCATCCTCTCTCTCTCACCAAGAACCCCGAAGACACCAGACTCAGCTTCCAAGAAGGAATGAAGGACGTCGCAGCCTGGATGAGCAAAAGCTGCCTCAAGCTGAACTCGGAGAAGACAGAGGTCCTCGTCCTTGGACCCTCCCCCACTGCATGGGACAACTCCTGGTGGCCCCCTGCCCTCGGAAACGCACCCACCCCAACGGACCACGCCCGGAACCTCGGCATCATTCTAGACTCCTCCCTCACCTTTACCCGCCAGATCAACGCCGTCGCCTCCACCTGCTTCAACACCCTCCGTATCCTCTGCAAGACCTTCAAGTGGATCCCCCCCGAATGCCGAAAGACCGTCACCCACGCACTAATAACCAGCAGACTGGACTACGGCAACGCCCTCTACGCCGGAATCAACAAAACCCTGCTACACAAGCTCCAAACCATCCAAAACACTGCGGCCAGACTCGTCCTCGGAACCCCACGACACGAACACATGACTCAGCACCTACGAGACCTCCACTGGCTCCCCATCGTAAAGAGAGTAACCTTCAAGCTACTCACCCACGCCTACAAATCCCTCCACAACATCTGACCCAAATACCTCAACGAAAGAGTTTCCTTCCACGTACCCAAAAGGAACCTCCGCTCAGCCGACCTCGCCCTGGCAGAAACCCCACGCATCTGCAGAGCCAGAACGGGTGGAAGAGACTTCTCCTACATCGCAGCAAGGGCCTGGAACGAGCTCCCAGTCAACATCAGACGCTCCACCACTCTGCACACCTTCAGGAAGAGCCTCAAGACCTGGCTCTTCCAACTGATCCGGAGCTGCACCTCCCCCTCCCCAGCGCCTTGAGACCCTCACGGTGAGTAGCGCGCTTTATAAACCCCTGATTGATTGATTGGTAAAATAAATTTAATGTTCTTTTCACCTTTCAATTTGGGATAATACATAGTTTCTTTTTATAGTGTTCAAATAATCAGGAAGCCTCTTCAGAGCACCAATAAAAACAAACCATGATCATAAATCTTATAGACCCCTGCACGTAGTTTATACAGGAAACTACGCACTGTAAATTATATACTTACATGATACACATTGCTAAGTTTTTACCTCAACCATGACTGTAATGGAGGGCGCAATAGGGATGTGACACACCTTATGATGAAGGGACATTGAGGCTCACTGCAATCCAACATTTCCCTCTCCTATTTTTATTAGGTCTTGGTTCCTGCCTTTCGGTTGGCAAGCTTGGGCGCCGAGAACTGGTTGGCTGGCACCACGCAGAATTTATAAATAAGTTGCTTATTTATTGGTCCTGAGTTAGGGCGAGTTCTTTCATTCCAGGGTTTTTTCACAGAAAATCATACTTGTGAGTAAAAGACATTCTGCGGAGCACGCTCGTCGCTAGTCTCCCCATTGGACTGCTCATATAAAATGGTATCCACCAATAATTTGGTGAATTTTACTCCTATGCAGGCAATCCACCAGGCTGCTGGACATGGGCTATCTCCCAAGTGTGGCAATAGGCAGAAATGAAAGGCGAGTATGCCTTCTAGTTTATGTTTTTTTTTTTAGCAGTCTGATATTCGTGGTGCTACATTTATCATATTAAAGGCACGACTACAATGACTAGAGCGCAAATTAAAAAAAATGTATAGATCATTCACATTCAACAACGTACAACTTCGGAAATCTGGATGTGTCGTGGCCAGTAGTATTTCCTGGGTGAGGTTGGAGGTGTACCTTTACCAGTTCTCACTGAAATTTACGTAGTGGTGAGGGTGTTCCCTCTCCTACTGCCTTCTGTGGAGAAGCAAGTATCACATCTTCCCTTACAGAAAAAAATCCTACCCGGGTGCTCTGCTGGTTAGGTTGCTGAACGGTCTTTTTATGTTCAGGGTGTGCTGGAGCCTGCTGCGACCAAACTCTCAAATTGCAACTCACTCTAATTTGGAAGGCATCACCCTCCTTTAAATCGTATTCAACCACCTAAAGCATATGCTCTACTGACTTCAATTGAATCACCCTCGCAACAAAAAGCACGACCTCTCCTCTCACAGTCAACAGGTTGTGAGACGTGAGTGTTCAGCGAGTCATTTTATAACAGACGCCCCTTGCAGGCCAGAGGCTTCCCCGTATGACTCCTAATCTGCGCCACTTACCTCAAGCGCTGCTTGATTTTTGACAGGAACCGGACCGGCCACTGACACCGGATTGAACACAATACTAGTATTCTTTTCTGATAGGGAAGCATATGATCAGGAAGTGGCAAGCTGTCCTTGCGTGTCACGCCTCCTTTCCACCCTGGGTTGCTTAGCGACAGCATGAAGTTCGGAACTAGATTGGTAGAGTAAGGCAAGCTTTCAACTCAGAGAGAGGCTTGGATTCCAAGAGAAATGGAAAGATTGAAGAAAAGAAGCATAAGTTCCACTCAAGAAAAGGCCCCAACAAACCTCCGCCTACACAACGACGGTGATAAGCTGCATGTAGTATCTTCACAAATAAGGCAGAAACGCAGGAAACTTGGTTGTGAAGAATATAAAATTGGCTAGCATTCGCTGCCAAGAATTTTCAATTCTATTAAGGACACGGAGGCGAGGATTATGCTTCTCTTTCTATTTATTGCCACACACAGCAGCCAATGAAAACTTTGTTATGAAAAAATAAACTACATTTCCCATGATGCTCATGGTATACATCATATCCTGTATAGCCCCATAAGAGCCACCATTACCGGAACTCGTCCTCTTTCTTTGCTTCGAACAATAAAAGTCCAACATAATAACTTAAGTCCAACAAAATCCTCCAACGTGGAAGAAACAGTCCAGCTGGGAAGTACGTCCTCTTTAACCAGGATTACACTTAATCCATCTTCTTCTCAGATCCTGAAAAAATGAGAGATAAAACAACCCGTAACTTCTGTAAAATCAGAATACATACACAACGGGTGGATATTAATTACAACACTGTAATATAATCGGGTGGGATAATCCTCGCCTCCGTGTCCTTAATAGAATTGAAAATTCTTGGCGCGAATGCTAGCCAATTTTATATTCTATTACAGGACCGGAGAGCTTCAGTATTATGCTAGTTTAACGCTGATTAAAAACCACAGAGGATATATCACCCACCGGTTTATAATAAAACTGTTTAAATGTTGATTCAGAGGACCAATCTGCAGAATGCATGATATCCTGTACAGTAGAACCCAACATGAACGTCTTAGAGGCCATGGCGCCTCGAATAGAATGTGCCCCAAATACTTGAGTATTAATACCTGCTTCTTGCATAACAGATTTTAACCATCTGGCTATAGTAGCCGCAGTGACAGGTTTGAAGGGTTTCTGTAAAGCAATTAATAATTGCACCACACCATCAGGCCTAAGAGACCTGGTACATTCCTCGTACGTTTTAAGGCATTGAACAACGCAAAGCTTGGCATTGCTAGGAAAAGCATGATATTCCACATTACGTGACATTGTCTTTGTTCTGGAAGTAATGTTAAAAGAAACTCCCTCCGGAGTAAATACTCTACCTGTAAGATCTAGAGCTTTGATATCCGATGAGCGTCGACACGCTGCCAAACATAATAACATGGCCAATTTGGAGGAGAGTTGTTTCCTTGTGAGCATCTCATTGCTGGGCCATGTATTGAACAAGGAAAGAACTAGCGACACATCCCACAAAGAGGAATACTTTGGTTTGGGTGGATTAGCCACTCTAATACCCTTCAAGAGTTTGCAAACTAATGGATGCATCCCTATCGGTTTGCCCTCCAGCTGAGCATGACCCGCTGAAATGGCTGAACGGAAATTATTGATAGAACGATATGCCAAACCATCAGAAGCTTTTTTGGACAAAAAATTTACAACATAGGGTAATCCTGCCCCCACGGGATCCACGTGTTGTTCCACGCACCAACGAACCCAGCCTTTCCAGGCAGAAGAATATCTTTTTCTGGTGGAAGGGGCCCAAGCCTGGTTGATAAAGTCTGAAGCTTGTTCCAAAAATCCTGGCATGTGCCAACGTTGCCGGAAAGTCTCCAGGCCATCAGGGACAACTGCCCCGATGTTATCATCGGGTGCAATTCTCCGTGAGGGCCCTGGAGCAATGTTGAAGACCACGGAATCCTCCTGGGAAAGTCGCAACTCGACTCCAATAGTAGTGGGAACCAGGGTTGCGACTTCCACAGTGGAGTCACCAATATCACCTCTGCCTTCTGGCGCATTATCTGTGTGAACACTCGGGGAATTAGGATGAAAGGAGGGAAGGCATAACTCAGATTCTGTGCCCAATCCTGTGAAAAGGCATCCGTCGCCAGAGCCAACGGATCCGGCCTCCAGCTGAAGAACTTGATCATTTGACGATTCAGTCTGGAGGCAAATAGATCTATCTCGCAATGTCCCCAGATTGCCTGTAGCCATTGCACCATCTGTGATTGTAATTGCCAATCGCTGTAATCCTTGAGGTGTCTGGAGTTCCAGTCCGCTACTACATTGGATTTACCCGGAATGTACTCGGCTATGACCGAGATCTGATGATTGAGGCAAAAATGCCAAAAGTCCTTCGCTATTTCTACCAACAGGGACGACCTTGTGCCCCCCAACTTGTTGATGTACTGAACCGCCGATATGTTGTCCATCCGCAAGAGGATGCAACACGATACTTGTTTGGGTGACAGCGTCCGGATCGCAAACGATCCCGCCAGCAGTTCTAGACAATTTATGTGGAGATCTAGCTCTCCTAAGGACCAACGACCTCCTGTGGAAATATTTCCGCAGCGCGCACCCCAGCCCCAACGGCTGGCATCGGACTCTATGATGACCTCCGGCAGAGAACCAAAAATGGCCCTGTCGTTCCATGCCTCTACGTGGGCAAGCCACCACTGAATTTCCTCCCGTACGTCCCGGGAAAGGGGAACTAGATCGGTGTAGGAGAGACCCTTCTGCAGGTGTTGAATCTTGAGCCTCTGAAGTGCCCGATAATGCAAGGGTCCTGGGAAAATTGCTTGAATGGACGACGCTAGAAGGCCCACTATTCTGGCAAGCACCCTGAGTGAGACCATCTGTTTGGATAACAGGGAGCGAAGCTCCTTTTTGATATCCCGAAGTTTGGAGCGTGGCAGACTCAGCTGAGCCTCCTGAGAGTTTATGACAAAGCCCAGGAAATCTATCGTCTGGGTAGGAGACAGAACTGACTTTGGTTCGTTGATCACGAAACCCAGGTTTTGCAAAATAGCAATGGTCATGCGTAAATGTTGAACTGCCAGAGTAGGAGATTGCGCCATGATAAGAATGTCGTCTAGATAAACTATCATGCGAATCCCCTGTTCCCTGAGATAAGCTACCACTGGTTTCAGTGTCTTGGTGAAGCACCAAGGAGCCGAGGAAAGTCCGAAAGGAAGGACCAAATAATGGTACCATCTGTTCCGCCATTGAAATTTGAGGAAACGGCGATGGGGAGGAAAAATGGGAATAGATAGATAGGCGTCCTTCAGGTCCAAACGGACCAGCCAGTCCCCTTGTTTGAGGAGATCCGCCAATAGTTGGATGCCCTCCATCTTGAAGTGTTTGTAAGTCAAAAATTGATTGAAGTCTTTCAAATTCAGTACCAACCTGTAACCTCCGCCTTTCTTCTGTACCAGAAAAATATTGCTGCAGAAGCCGTGAGGGCCCTCGTTGCAATATGCTATCGCGTGTTTCTGCAGCAATTCTTCGATTTCGGAATCTATAAAATCGCACTCTAGTCGGGAAAAAGAAAGCTGTCTGGGTAGCTTGACCTGGACGGGGGTCTGAAAGAAATCTAGATGGAAACCCTGAACTGTCTGCAGTATCCAAGCATCTTGAGACAGTTGAGCCCAATTGTGATAAAAGAACTGAATACGCCCTCCTAGAGGTAACAGAAATAGGTCTGGAACACTCACCTGAGGATTCGGTAGTTTGGAAGTTTCCCCGGTAGTATCCTCTGTTGAAACGCCTTTTGTTAAAGTGCTGCCTGGTGGGGTAGAAAGTGCCGCCACGGGTGGAATCCCACTCTCCCCTGCCACGACCGAAGTCACCTCTCTGAGGACCTTGGGAGAATTGTCGGCCAAACGAGCGACCTCGGCCTCGTCCGGCCCTGTTGAAAACACCAGCCTGAAAAACTCTTTTTATGCCTGACTGCGCCTTATCCAGAGTTGTGAAGGTGCCCATGTACTTGGCTACTTCCTTGACAAAGCGGTCTCCGAACAGGTTCCCGTCCGCAAGAGGACCAGGTTCCGCCGCCGCCAACTCCGTGAGATTGGAGTCCATTCGCATCAGGATAGATTTGCGCCGTTCTGTAGAAATGGCACAGTTAGCATTGCCCAAGAGGCATATAGCCCGCTGGGTCCAGCCGGCGAGGACATGGGGATCGATTGCAGTCCCGGATTCCTGCACCTGTAACGCCATCTCCAATACCTTGGCTAGAGGGCCTACCACGTCTAACAGTTTATCTTGGCATCCACGCCAGTCGCGATCAATACCCTTTTTGGGGTCTTTGGTGAACTTTTTTAAGAATGTCAGGAGACTAGAATCAATATCCGGGGTCTCTGCTACCTTATCTGAAACATCCGGTCTAGGGCATTCTGACCGGAGACGGTTGCGCACCTCCTTGTCAAAACTTTTACGCAGGTTGTTGTTAGAAATGGGGGTCTCTAGTTGGCAATGGCTGGCCACTGTCCAAGTAGGGACCCTTCTTCCTAAGTCAGAGTGAGAGGGCTACCCTCTTTAATACCCCTGCTCAACCCTGTGGTAACGTAGCACGAGCAGGTAGGCTTATCTCAGAGGCAGGGTGTGAAGCATTTATGACCATACACAGTAACACAGTGAGGAACACTACAAAGGGACACCACACAAGTAGTTATAAAAAATAAGTATCTTTATATAAAGGCAGATTTATCACAAGACCAATAACTGTAAAAGCCACAATACTGTCAAAAATAGGATAGCTGTTGAAGGACTGTCAAAGATAGTTCAAAGGTTGCAAGAGTAAGGTTCAAATTCAAATTAGGGGTCTCTGCGACCCTTTCTCTCAAAAGACTGTCAAAAATAGGATGGCTGTTGAAGGACTGTCAAAAAATAGTTCAAAGGTTGCAAAAATAAGGTTCAAATTCAAGGCAGTGGCCTCTGCGACCCTTTCTCTCACAAAGTACCTGGGTTTAGTAGCAAAACCAACAAAATGTCGCAAAGAAGTGGTAGCGATGATTTTCCTCACGCGAAGCCGGCGATGCGTTAAAATCCTTGCCGCAAGGGAGGATGATGCGCCGATCTGCTGATGCGTGCGGAGACGATGCGACCAACTTCTGCCCGCTAGGCCGTCGATGCGCTGAGACCTTGCCGCGAGGGCGAAGGCGATGCGACGATCCTGTTGCGTGTGCGGAGACGATGCGACAAACTTCTGCACGCTAGGCCGCCCGATCGCGATGACTTTCTTGCCGCGAGGGAGAAGTCGATGCGGCGAGCCTGTTGCGTTGTGCGATCGAGTTGCGATGCGAAGAAATGGCGCTCCGCGAGGGAGCGACGAAATCCGGTGCGATGCGATGAAAATGGCGGACGCACGGCGTCCGCAATGCGATGTCTTGAAGCAATGATTCTGTAGGGGTTGCGGCGCTCGGCGACAGCCGCGCGATGATTTTTCCAGCGCGTCTCGGCTGCAGCGGCTCGCAAAGGGGCGTTAGCGATGGTTTCGTGTTGCGAGCACCCAGCGGCAGCAGCGCAATGATTTTTCCAGCGCTCTCGGCTGCAGCGGCTGCGCAAACGTGCGTTAGCGACGATTTCCAGCACTCTTTTCTCTGAAGCAAAACTAGAGGCCCTAGAACTCACAGGAGCCTCATCAGCAGATAGCAATCCTCGCAGGGAGGAAGCAGGAGGTTGGTGGTGGAGTCAGATGTGCCTGAGACTCCAGCAGGAGGCTAGCTCTTTTCCTAGCCCTTGGGTAATTGCTGTAACAAAAATAAAAGTTCTCTCAAAAGTCCTTTTCTCTCTTCAAGGTCCAGTGGTCACTGCTGCAGGCCAGTGCAAGAAAAACACACAAGCACAAGGACAGTCACTTCCTGCAGATTCCTCCAGTGGCACGGACAGAGTTTCCTCTCAGATCCAAAAGCAATACAAAAGTAGGGGTTTGAGCACAGATATTTATACCCCAAAAGCCTTTGATCCTTGAAGCTACCAGTCCCTGAACCTAGCCAGAACCAGTTCTGCTCAGGCCTGGAGCACTTTGTTTACCAGGCTGCATCCTTCCTTTCAGAAAGAGGGGTCTGCTAGCAGACACACAGTGGGAGGTGGAGCCAGCATTCACCTTGCCAGGCACAGCCCTATTCAGATCAAAGAGCCACCCCTCCCCACACTCTAAATGCAGATCTCTCTATTCAACCCAGGTCTGACTCAGCCTGTCCTGCCCCTCTAAAACCAGACAGCCAATACACATAACGGCAGAGCACACTGGAAGGCTTAGGCAAGAAAATACCTACTTTCTAAAAGTGGTATTTTCAAACACAGAATATAAAAATAAACTTCACTAAAAGGTGTATTTTAATATTCTGAGCTCAGGCATACTAAATTCGTTTTTCTACCATGTTCCTGGGGTCAGTTAGGACTATAGCATGTAATAGTCAAACTGCCCATTCTAGCCTATGAGGAACAGGTAGCCTTACAGTAGTGAAAAACGAAATGGTGCATAATTCACTACCAGGACATGCTACACACACCAAGGCATGTCCTACCTTACACATACAATGCACCCTACCCGAGGGGCGACTTACAGGATGCCAAGGGAAGGTTCAGGGGCTGGGAAGTGGGTGCACTTCACAGCCAAGATGGCAGTTCTGGACTGCACACAGACACTGCAGTGGCAGGTCTGAGACACACTTTAAAAGCTGCTTCTGTGGGTGGCGCAAACCAGCGCTGCATGCCCAACAGCAGCATTTGGTTTACCAGCCCTGGGCACACACAGGCCACACTACTAGGGACTAACAGGTAAACCAAATAAGCCAATAAGGGATATACCAATTCACATAGACATATTTACCAAGGGAGAGCATATGCACTTTAGCACTGAACAGCAGTGGTAAAGTGCCCAGAATCATAAAACCAACAGAAACAGGTCAGCAAAAATACAGGAGGCAGGCAAAAGTTTAGGGGTGACCCTGCAAAAGGGCCATTTCCAACAGTTGTCATGTAAGTACGCAGCAACCTCGGGAGCAGGTAACCAGTCAGACGATCTGGGGTGAACTATTTCTGCTGGATTAAAAGTAAAAGGAGTAGCTATGGGTACCTCCGTATTCTTTGACTTCTTCATTCTTTTCTTGGGAGGAGACGTGTCCGGGGTGTCAGAGCCCGTAGTATCAGGGTCCGTGTCAGTGTCCCTAGCTTTAGCCTTGTCCGCGTCAGGGTGAGGAAGTGAGGAATATGAGGCGGAGTGAGGCCTGGACTTAGGTTGTGAAGCGTCAGTGGGGTTGACTGTGGGTGCAGTGAACCCATGACGTTTAGCAAATTGTTCAAGTTGTTTAGTTATTGGCTTCAAGGCAGTAGCTAGAGCCTGTTGCACAGTTCCCGGAACTGCCTTCTCCAGGGCCCTGTTGACCGACTCCTGGACAGAAGCATCCAGGGCCTCAACAATGTTGTCCTCTAGGGAAGGATTAGTAACTTCCTCTTCATAGAAAACTTCATCCTCGTTATAATGCACCCACTCTTCCATTGTGGGACCAAGCTCAATTATATATAATCTGCACCTGAGGCAAACAAACAGCGAGAAGTATAGGGGGGGGACCAACCCACAGCACAAATTCCAATCTGGTACCTTGTCCCTCAGCAAAAGCTGTATTCTTGTTGTTGCAGCCCACAGGGCGTAAGAGGAGCCAAGAGCAGGTTTGTTTAACGGAGGTGTGCTGCCTCCGGGCCCAGAACTCTAATTACAGCCAGCCAGGCGTAAGGAATGCTGCTCGGGGGAGAAAGCAGGGAAAAAGCACTGAAATGAAATAAAAACAGATCGTAGCGACGTGCGTAGCCCAAATCCTACTAGAAATAGCCCAATTGGGCTACGCACGTAGAAACACGAAGAAAATAAAAAGGGGGGGGCTCCTAGCGCACACGGCCTATGAGGGGAGCCTCTGCGCTAGCACTCAAGTGGTATATCACCGCCGTAGGCGGAGCGGTACTCAGCATGCGATCGGAACGGCAAATGGCATCGCCGCTGATCGCGCTAATCTCCGCTTAAAAGCGGGAGATTCGAAAGATGCTTTTGTAGCGTCCTGAACACAGCGCGCACCTCCGCTGACAATATGGTGCCGCAAGCCGGCAGGAGGTCGCGCGAGTGTAGAAACACCTCAATACACAACGCGGTAAGCGCGTACACATCAAATAAAGCTGCGCAAGCTTAATCAAGTAAAATACATGCTCTAATACAATATACAGAGCTCGATACTGAGAGAGCTTAAGATGCACTTAACTGACTGCGTGAGCAGCAAAGAAAGAGGACGAGTTCCGGTAATGGTGGCTCTTATGGGGCTATACAGGATATGATGTATACCATGAGCATCATGGGAAATGTAGTTTATTTTTTCATAACAAAGTTTTCATTGGCTGCTGTGTGTGGCAATAAATAGAAAGAGAAGCATAATACGAAGCCTCCGGTCCTGTAATAGAATTACGTTTATTTCCAGGTACAAGGATGCATACACCTAATCCAGCGCAAACCAAGTCCCAGCTGAACTCCTCGAGTTCTCCCACAGAACTCTCCAGCAATGCTAGGCAACATGGAATCTCAAGCACGAGGGAAGCACTCATATTGAGATTCCATGTAAAAACCTGCACACTACATTGCTCATACATTAACATACATGCCAACATTTCAGAAGAGCAAAGTGGGAGATTTAAAAAAAAAAATCGGGAGAATGGGGTCTTGAATCGGGTTACTGTCATGTATGGGCTTTGGAAGTGTGCTGCTGCAGGATCAGACATTTGAAACGCAAATGCACGTTTTTTTCTTACCTTTCAGAAGCATGGCAGGTTGCTGGCAGTGCATACACATACCCCCCCCCCCTTGTGGCAGCCCGGGCTGAAACAGCTTCCCGGGCACACACACAGCCGCCTCCGAGTACTTCACAGGTCATTCGCTTGTTAATGAGGCTTTGTTGGTTTTTCACCCCTTCTAGAGCCCCTGCATCGCCACTCTGACTATTGCTGGAAGAATTAGCACGTTACACAATACCAAGCCCTGTCAGCTGAAACCCCCGAGGAATCGGGTTTTTGCTTGCAGGAATCGGGAGGCGGGAGACTAGCCTTGAAATCGGTAGTCTCCCGCCTGAATCGGGAGGGTTGGCATGTCTGCGTTAATACAATGAAGAACATAACTACGATACACTGCACATGAAAAGAACTAAGGGCCATGTGTACTAAAGCATTTCCCCATAGACACAGAATGGGTTAAACCCTTTGATACATCTAGCCCTAAATTCCTATATAAAGCGGTATAGTCAGTGCTTGAAATGCGGCTGTCCGCGGCCCCCGCAGGGGGCCAATTCAGCAGGGCGGCCCTTTAGTGCCATTTTGGGCACCGCCCACCCGCTCTAGTCGTTGGGGGGTTCTGTAGGAGCCCTCCAGCCAGGTCGCCACTGTGGCGTCCTTCCGGTGCGCAGGTGGGGGGGAGGGCATATAAGCCTCCCCCGCCCCTCCTGGCGGTCTCTGTTCGCCAGCCACTCCGTCTTGACTGCTGTCTCGCGTCGTGGGGCCCGATTCGACCAAATCGGGAGTCGTGTTTCCTTCCTCGCTGGGCGGATTGGTCCGGGTTCCCAGCGGATTCTGAGGTTAGTGTCGTGGCATGAGGGCGGCCCACGGGGGCAGAGCAATGCTCCCCCGAACACCCTCCTCCCACTTGCTAATGATTTCGAGTCGCCTCTTGGGTGTGACGATGTCGTGTCCCTGGTCTGGCGTCGGTTCCCCCCGCTGTCGTGAGCTGTGTCGCAGTGAGGGCAGGGGCATTGTCTGCACAAGTCTTTCCCCTTCAGTATGTGCTGTGCAGGGGACAGTCGAGCGGCGTGTTTGGTGAACCGAGGCCCCGTGTTTGGCTTAGCTAGGGGGGCAGTTACGATTTCCATGTGGCTTGCAGCTGCGATAGCGCCTCCGAGGCTTAATGAGTTGCACGAAGCCTGGAGCTAAAGTTCCACGCCGTTTTGGCATCGGAGATTTTGGCTGCATCAATAGGAAGACTGGGCTGACCCGGTACTATGGGGCACAGTTTAGAGTCTGGGAGGCCCCAGCTCACCCGCATACAACTCTCCTGTCTGCCCGCTGAGCTCCTGATTGTAGGGGTAGTGTTTGTTCCCCTCGGTTTAGATTTCCAGTTGGTTGGGGGACAGTGCGGCTTCAGGAGGGGGGGGGACTATTAAGCGGGTTGCGGGTGGCTCACTGCCCCCTGCTAAAGTGCGGCCTGAGTTGCCAACTGAGGGGGTGGGTGAGCCTGGCATCGAGCGCGGCGTCTGCCGCACGCGTGATCTTGGGCAGGACGCATTGTTACTTGTCGCGTGCATGACACACAGTGGTGTAGCGGCGGGGGCCATGAGACGGCGTCCGTGATTGCTATTGGGAGGCCAGACTCCTCCCCCCCGCCCCATTGGGGGGCTTTCTATTGCCTCCTGGCGACCATCTTTATGCTGGTGGTGCCGGTTTCAAGGCTGTCCGGGGCACGTGAGCTGGCGTATTAGTGAGAGTAGTGTCCTGGCCTGCAGGAGTGTACATAGCAGTGGTGTAGTCTATTTTCTTCCTGTTTACCGTGACTTCCACCCACTCGTGACTCGTTCCACCTGGGGGGCTGATTTATGGGTGCGTTGTTAATCTAACGCGCGCTTTTTCGGCAAATGCCCCAGATGGAGTGACTGGTTTCACGCGAAGAAGCGCAAGTGCATGCCTTTTTCCGGGTTTTTGTGCCGGTTTGGAGGGCGGTGGATTCAGGGATGCCAGGAGAGTGCGGTGAGCGCGTGGCTCTCCCCCTCCCCCCTTTGCGACTCACTGGGCCCACCGTGCGGCCTCCTGGCTCCAGTTTCAGAGACCGAGATTCCCAGGTTGCAAGGCGGCACGCTCCTTGCAGCGACAACGCCGCTTTTCCGGGACCGTGCTGCATGGGGTGCCAGCGGATGGGGAGGGGCATGGTTTCGTGAGGAGCCTTTCGCGCTCCTGATGAGAAAGGCCTCATTCCACGTTGCAAACTCTCTACTGCAGGCCCCCGGTGCACATCATCTCCGGTGGGGGAATGTGCATCGCATCGGGTCGGCCCGGGATACGTGGTGATCAGGGGGATCCACGGTCCTGGTGGTTGAGGGGGCAGTCGGAGCACCAATGGGGGATCGAAAGCCTGCTGCTTGTGAGCCGCGTCGTGCGGGTAAGGCCTGCTGTGGGGCCTTGCTGGGTGGCTTCCAGCTTCGTTGGGTGCGGGCGCCAGTTGAAGGGTATTGGACACCAGTGGTCTCGGTGCGGCGGGGTGATGGTAGCACTGTCTGGAGGACAGATCGGGCTGAACTAAGATGATTACCATCATTGGAGACGAAACCAGCACTGCTTGCGACGTGCTGGGGGGCCTAGCGCCTGGACTGCATGCGCCACCTAGGCCTAGCTATCGTGCTTCACAATTATGTCAGAAGGGTTAATGGACCCAAGCTCTCGGACCATGCGGCCCACAGATGTATTATGTCGTATACGCCACATTGTATGTTACTGGTCATTTTATTGGATTTGCGAGGGGGCTGGGATCTGTGGTGATCCAAGGGAAGCCGGGGAAGCGTAAGTCCTACCGGGCTCCCGGAATTAATTTCCTTCGTTGTTGGAGGGAGGCTGTTGAGAAGGGGCCGTGGGGTACAGAGCTGGGCGGCCACTTGGGTCCCTCGGCCCCCCCACCCGCTCTGCTTGCGTTCCCGGCGCGTGTCCCAGCCCCAGTCTGCTCCAGCTAGAGTAAGGATTGCGGCTCACGCTAGGCTACCCAGATATGTTGCAATCGCGAACTTTCACTGCGAGGGGCTGGGTCCAAACGTGGGGACCGAGCGGCTATGGTTTGGGCATAGCAGCAGTTCGTGCAGGTCCGTTGTTGGTCCGCATTGGGATGCCGCCGGTGCGCATTCAAGCTTGGCACTTGCTGGCACTGCTGCGGATGGCGCGGCGGGCCGGGCCATTGCTGGTTGGTCCTGGTGTGCTGCCTCCGCAGCACACAAGCAGTGTGTTAAGGTACCAACGGTGTCACGAATGGCAACTTCGTTGACAGTGTGCAAAGACTTTTTAAGTGAAGAGCTGCGTTTACTATTACTCCCACTGGTACACGGAATTGATTGTCTTTAAGAGTTCATGCCTACTGCTATGGAGGCAGATGCTGTTTACATGCAGGATTGAGAGGTGTCAGTATTTGAACTGCCCATGTGAAGGAGTCAAACTCTCTGAGCAGGCCTCTCTGAGCGTTCCGTTCTTGCGTGGACTACTTAACCGTGGCTTTCTGGTTAAGGAATCAGATGTGCCCTTCTGAGGTATATACGCCTCCTATTGCGGACTAAGAGGCAGATTTCAATAACAAGCCAGAGGCGGTCTCTATTAGAGAGTAGAAGGAGGCCTTGTTGAGTGTATTCAAGGCGGAAGCATGCTCCGGGGCATGGGCACCGGAGGAACTGTGCCTGCTGCCATAAAACAGCCCTGGTGTCTGAGGCAGCTTTGGTTTGCGGCTTGCTGTAGGGGGAATGTTACGGGTGAGAAAGTGTGGTAATGGGCCACTGATGCTAAATTACAGCATCAAGTTTACCTGTGTAATTTGACCGGGTGGTTTCTGGTGCGCTGCACGTCACTTAATTGTCACACCGGCGCTTGTGACAGTCTGCCACGAGTTGGCGCTGTCTGTCTATTTTAGAGATGACCACAACAGGCATTGATTAATTCAATTTACATTAAAATCACTATTGCCTGCTGCCCAAGCCATTCTTATAGCTTTGAGGGCTTGGTATAGGAGGAAGTGTCACGCTTGCACGTGTGTCAGGGTTAGTAGTTGTGGTGTTACTATGATTGGCAGCACGGCAGGAGCAAGGTGTGGTGCAAAAGGAAGTGGCCGCCTGACGTGAGTCCTGGCACATAGTGGCACAAGGGTCAGGTTTTCCGTGGAACTGCCTTGCTGTATGTAGCGCGGGCGTATGCTGATTCTAGTTTTGTGCAATATTGGGCGTCTCTATGTATGTACCGCCGTGAACAGCTCTAGGTCTGAACTTGTGTTTTACTCTGCCTTCAGTTGGCGCTGCGGTGCGTCTGCCTTGGCGGTAGCCGGACAGGGTGCCCTGGGTGGGGCAAAACAGTATATCAGTTTTGTACTGTACTTGTACTTGTTCAGTACTGTATTAAGGGGGTCATTGGTATATGGCCTGTTTGCGGCGGAAGTGGCCCCATGGCTAGTTCCTGCATGGTGTTGACGTTGCCTGACGGTATCTTAGTTGGCACTAATGCTTTAGACCTTGATTCCGTCCCACGAGCCCTCGTAGTGCCCTCACGAAGTCGGACGCTAGTGATAGTTGGAAACATGGCGACTAGCACAGTTGTCTCCCATAGGGTTACATACACACATAAATGTCGATTATAACAGATGGGCACACCCATGGTGCGGTACATTGGTAGCACAAACAGCGCCTAGAGTATGGTCCCCCTGCGTTTCCCAAATGCGTGTGGTTACTGACATTGATATCTTTCCCGCATTCCTTGGTTTGGTTTTGCTGACTAAGAAATGTCAGGCATAGTCTGGAAGTCACTGACAGATGCACTACATTGTGCAAATGTCATAAATAGCGATCGGAAACACTGGCAGCTAGGGATGGGGCCGAACTAGCGTGCAAGTTCAGAGTATTCAAGCTAGGTGGGAAGGGAGTGCTTCTCTATTTGCGGAGATTCATGTTTCTTGGCAGTACTGCGGGGTATTAGCTGTGGCACCTTTTGCATAGGAGGAGCACACATCGCTTTCAGCACCTATGCTAAGCAAAGATTTAAGCGTAAGTGTTGAGGGTGATATAATGTTCCCTGGTCTTTCTGAAGGGCTCCATAGGGTAGGATGACCCAGCGGCAAGGAGCAGCTGGGGCAGTTTACGTGTTTATTATCGACCATGAAGCCAAGTATGCATTGCGGGGCTCTGCTCACACTAAAGTGGGCCAAGATCACACAAAGCATAGGATGAGTGCGGTGTCAGTCAGTCATATATGGCGATTTATGAGAATATGCCAGAGGTAGCGACTATGACACCACAGACTTGATTTCATTTTGCGTTGCGGGGCGTCTGCCCTGGCAGTAACCGGACAGGGTGCCCTGGGTGGGGCAAAACAGTATATCAGTTTGGGGTTGATTATTGGTGCGTTAAACCAATTTGTACGGCCAGGGTGCCATAAAGTGGGAAGGCCACTTGGGGGCAGTGTGCCTCACTTTGGCTTCACATGAATGAACAAGGTCTTCATTCACTAATACCAATAATGGGCATTGCTCCATCCTTCTCAGCAAGGTAGACCAAAGCGGTTTGATATGTCCTTTGACTTTGTTGAGTGATTCTTCAATGCTTTTCTTTCAAAGAACTATTCTCGCCTAATTTTAATTCAGTAGTTTGGATGGCGCCTATGTCTCGAATCCATCAATATTTCTTTGACGATCTGGTGACTCGCATTTAAGGGGATGTCCATGGTTCTTTGCGTGGTTAATTAATGTTTTCAGTACACAAAGACACCCGTTGCTAAGGCCTCATGCTCCCATTGCTTCACCCTGGGTTTGGTCATACCATAAGGGGGGCGGTCACTTACGTATAAACCGTCGTTTGGCTACGTTAGAAAGACTTTTCTCACTCCTGCGCTGGAGGACGGTGGCCCGATTGACCCAGTGAGTTATGTAATCCCTGTGACGTCATGATGAGGTTTGGTAGCACAGGGTAATAGGGGCAGATGGTACTAAGTCTCCCTTGTATGGACGATACGAAGGGTAATTAAAATAAACTGGTATGGAGTCTCTTCTGTAGTGTGCCACTGTGGGAGTGCGGTTGGCACATTAAATTCACACTGCCTCTGGGATAAGCCAAAGTCTCTGCAAAGCCACCTAGGGGGTGGGCAGGTGTCAGCCTAAGTGTGTGCCCCCTTTTCCCGACTAGAGAGGTGGGTTCGGCCAGGCTTAGGTGCATACCCTAGCCAACCAGAAACTACAATTACAACATTGGTAGAGAATGCCTAGGAGTGGTTTGCAGTTGATGCAGCGCGTACAATAAAAACTATTCTCCTCCTAGGTCACTTATAGGTCATCCAGGGGCAAACTATATTTTCTCACATCCACATGACGATGGGGCCCATAAACATCGCCTATCACACACGCACACACCTGGATTTCCTTTACACCTTTACGAAATTCTGTATTCCTAGGAGAAGCATGAGAACTAAATGGAAAACACCATTTATGTACCGCTGGAAAGAGCCGGGATATCTTATTACCTTAACCTATCACTTTCTTTTAGTTATTTCTTAAGATATTCCTGCTCATTGTTTTGTCGATGAATCATTCATGTAAAAAATTAGTTCATAGTGATTAAGACCAGCTGAATCACAATAACCAATTACTGATGTCACAATCATTTAGGAAAATAACCACTGAGTCATTTGGTTTAAAGAATCTTAAATTTTATATAATTTTAAAAGCATGAGAAAGAATTTTAAACCTTTATTCAATTATTCATTCATTATTAATTCAAATATTTAATAAGCATAATCAATTTATTGCAGAAAGGAAATTTTTGTCATGAAGCAAAACCCTAATTACCTACCTACCTTCCTAATTTAGCCTAATGATTTCTAACCTAAGTTTCAGAATTAGAAATAGCCTGATTCTCATACTCAACTGGAAAATTAAGACAGCAACAGCAACTTCAGCTCGTCAGCATCAGCTACCTGCAACCCGTCTCATCTAACAGTCTTTCAGCATCTCCCGCTCAGTAATGGATCGATCAGGACCACCCAGCACTGGAAGCCACCAACACCAACACGACCCTCCAACTCTGCTCCTGACTGTGACTGCGACTGACCCCCTCCCACTAAGAGTAGGCCCTCTTATACCCTAATTCTAACTTTGCTAACTAATTGTTGCAACATTACTAACACGCTTTTCTTTCATTGGTCCATGCATGTCATCTTATTCATTCTTTTAATCAAGTTCTCTTGGATCCAATGGTCCTTGGATCATTTCCTTTCTCACAGTTTCAAGACATGTTTCCATCCGCTTCGATCAGTACATTTGTAACTTCTTTCGATACATTCGAGAACTCTGCAGGCATTGTCCTTTCTCTTAAACTGGTTTCCCACGGGTCTCTGCTGATCACCACGGCACACTATCAGTTCAATTAGGTCACATCAGCCTTGACCATTTCTCGCATCCTAGCCTCTCAGCAACATCACGAGGTTAGCTTTTCTCCGACTTCTCTCCCTTGTCACGTGTTCCCCTGCGCTTGCGCACATCACCAACTGGCAGCCATTTTATATCGCCACTCGGTTATACTTTAGAAGCACTATTTTGAAATAAACAAAACATAATTAAAATAGAGAAAAATAGCCTTTTCGTTTCCCTCCCGTCATCTACGTACCCCAATTAGTTATTACCTAGCAGAAAGCAACATTTAAGCTGTTCCTTACTTACCATCACTATTGTTTTTGCAACGACACGTTTATTTCTATGAAGCACAAAATCATGCATTTATTTTAAATTAGTACGCATTTATTTTTATGTTATAATTAGACACACGGACATCCATTAATAGATTATTCAGCACATACATTTGCGTATTACCCTTCCCACACGTACAGTGTTGATTAATACATTTAAACGAACATTTTATTAATTATTTATAACATTTGTTAGGGGTTAAAAATTTTTATTTTCTCTGCTCCATCAACTCCCCCTTTGGTGATTTTTAAATCACCACATAAAACCCAAGTTACACTTCTTTTTCAGGCAGTATATGTCTTTCATCCTTTGCTTTTTGTTAGTTACACATCTGTTTCTCCTTCATCTTGTCTTCTTGTCTCCTTATACATGTTTTCTTTCATTTTCTCTAACTCTATTTCACCCATTTCTCTCTCTCTCTCTTTCATTATTCTATTATTTCTTTTTATCTTATTTTGTCTTACTTTTCTTTTTATACACGTTATTACTATCTTCAACACCATGGCTAACAATATTACTACAGTTGCTATTATTATAACTTTCCCTATCATTAGTCTACTCATTCTGGTCAACCAATTTGCTACTGAAGAAAACCCTCTACCAAGTTTTCCCAAGACACTTTCAACCTCCAGTGGAACTAGTTCTTTGTGCAAATTTGTAATATTTGTAATATACTTCTGTATATTTTCACTTTTATCAGGAATGTAAGTGCAACAATGTTGGACTTTCAACATTCCACAGACTCCACCCTCCTTTGCCAAAAGAATATCAAGGGCAAGCCGATTTTGCATCACCATAGCTCTCATGGCAACCATTTCGGTATTTACCATTAAGAACCCTCCCGCAGTATCTGTAGACAAACGATCTACTACTGTGGATAATTTCCAATTTTAAATGCATTCAAAGATATTCCCACTGCTGGTATTAATGCTCCAAAAATATCACCTACAATTTCTGAAAAACTTTCCCTCTTTCTACGTGTAAAGCTATTAATCATCTTGTACGTTCCTTTTTCTTCTCTGTCCATATGAAAGATTTTTGGAAAGACCAGGCCTACATAGCAAGTTCCATACCAATGGTCCGGTAACCTGTAATAAGCTCTATTCCCACAAATATAATAGATACCTGGAAATATTGGATCTTTTCCACCTTTGAATCCCCAACCTCCCAGAATTTGATAATTGTCATGGCAGATACTGGAACCTACAAAGTAATTGTCATAGACTGTCTTATTTCTCCTAATACACAACTTTCCTGTTTGCGGCCAATCTAATGTCATTGCTGCATTTATCTTTTTCCCTTCATGATTTCCTTCCTCAAACGTCCATAGATGTGTTCCTCCCTCTTTTATTGCTTCTTTTTGAAATTTCATTCTTCTTTCTTCAACCATTTCTAAAAATACCTTTTCTTCTTTCTTTAACTCACAGGTAAGGTTGTTACTAACTATTTCTTCTAAGGTTAATTTTCTATGTTCTAGAAAGAATTCTCCTAAAACCTTTGCTGGTTTTACTTTGTTAAGTTCTGGTACTACTGGAATGTTTGCAAAAATCTTATTTATGTCAGTATAATAAGATTCTAATCTACCTGTTTTATAAAATAAACTTGCTATTACACTACAGGTTATTCCATAGGTTAGAGGTAGGTGATGATAAGTCACACCTTCTGACACTGATGCAGGCAACTGCATACAAACATAACAATCTCTCACATCCATTGTCTCTACATATTCGTACAACAATTTTGTAAAAACATTTTTAGAAAAGTCTGTTACTGACTTATCCTTATGTAACTCCGCACTACTTCTTAAAATAACTGGTTCTTTAATATTAGTTTCCTTTTCTGGTTTAGTATCATTCTTTGCTTCTATTACAGCTAAACTAATAGGAATTGTGATTGCTAAAACTATCCATATTGTCATTAATAACCCTGTACAAAAGCAGCACATTTTACACCATCTTTTTATAAACTCACATTTAACTCTTCTATCCCTAGTATTTTCCATTTTTCTTTTATTTATTTAAGTTTCAGAAAATTGTGTCACTACACCTCAGAAATGACTTAGATGCCACTCTGCTTTCAAAAAGTCTTTGCTTGGTACTTTCTTTTAATTCTTTCCAGAATTCTTTCGTTGTCACATCCGGTGATTTGTCACATCCAGTAAAATTGTCATGTCCGGCAGAAGCACTATAAGTCTTCACTTCAGTTTTGTTGCAGCTCACCTTTTCCCATTCGACTTCTTAGTCTCTGGTTCTCGTGAGTGTTTTCTTCTTCTTTGTAATCCGTCAGTGCGATATACAGCCACTCAGGTGATTTATACTTTGCATTCACCTTCTTCGTTCTTTTGAACTTTTGCAATCGTTTTCCACTTGGTTTTTCTTGTCCCTTTTGACTTGTTATTTCATTCACTTGTTCAGCACTTTCGTCTCCAGCTCTTATTATTCTATATCTCAATTTTCTTATATAGCTGTTGGGCCAATTATCTCCTTTTCTTGGCCTTTTGGCTTCACCTTCTTTTTCTTCTCTTTCTGATTTCCAATTTCTTTTTCTTGAATCAGTTTTTGCTTTCTCCTCTTCTCCACTCTCTTCAGTTTCTGTTTCAACTGTTTCACTATTGTCTCTTATTTTGAAGCTTATGATCTCGTCATCTCCCACTGGTGGATCTGTCTTCTCCTTCTTGTGTTCCCTTATTACTGTCCCTCCTCGGTGTTCTTCCGATTTGGTGTTTTCCTCCCTTTCTATTTCTAAATTTCCCTGCTCTTCTGTTTCTCTATCTGTCCCTATTGCTCCTCGGGGTTCTTCTCGATTCTCTAACTTTTTGTGTACTTCTTTCCCTACTTCATCTATTAATATTATTTCTGAAGAATTTCCACCATAACTTGTACTTGGTTGTTCATCTAGATCATTTTCTTGCTCATTTTCTTCTTGAATTGGTATTCTTCACAGTTTGCAACTGAATCATCAGATCCTGAACTTGTGTCAGATGTTTCCAGATGTCGACTTACAGGTCGATCTTCAGGTTCTGGAACTTCTGAATTTCTTTCTTCTTCTTCTTCCTCTTCTTCTCTAGAGGTGCTCGCAGTTGGGGTTTCCAGATGTCGACTTTCAGGTCGATCTTCAAGTTCTGGCACCCTTTCTCTTATTCTTGTTGTCCCAGCCGTTAAACTTTTATCCCACACTTCCAGACGTCGACTCACATGTCGATCAGTAGGTTCTTGAACTCTGATTGTGTGACTGGCATGGACCCAGTTCTTCACTCCTGCACACTTGACTGCAGTCGTTGTCACTAGGATTACCTGTCGTGGTTCGTCCCAGCGAGGAACCAGACAGTTTCTTCTCCTGTGGATTTTTATACGGACCCAGTCTCCTGGATTCAAGTCGTGGGCTGGTTTTCTTTCAAGAGTGGTCGCATCCGGTCCAACCTGATGAAACACAGAACGCACCACATCAGCCAGTCCCTTGCAATAATCCAGTACTAGATCATCAGTTATAGTCAATAACTTGTTGACAGGTACTTGTGCTTGTCTCATTGCTCGTCCCATGATCATCTCATGAGGACTAAGTCCAGTTTTCTTTTCAGGGATGCTTCTGATGGTCATCAGAACAAGAGGCAGTGCATCTGGCCATTTGAGTCCTGTAGCTTGACACATTTTTCCTAATCTGTTCTTAATTGTTCCATTAATTTGCTCCACTACCCCAGAAGCCTCTGGTCTGTAAGCACAATGTAGTTTTTGTTTAATACTCAATGCTTCGCAAATCAATTGGATCAACTCATTTTGAAAATGTGTTCCTCTATCTGTCTCAACCGTGACTGGAAAACCATACCTTGGAATGAACTCCCGCAGCATAAGTTTTGCTACCGTTGTTCCATCATTCCTTCTAGTGGGGTATGCCTCCACCCAACGAGAAAACAAACAGACGACCACTAGAACGTATTTTAGTCTGTTACTAGGGGGCATTTCTATAAAGTCTAACTGCATTCTAGTGAACGGACCTCCTTCTCGTCCTATCGTTCCTAGACTTACTACTGTTTTTCTTCCTGGGTTAAACTGCTGACAAATAAGACATCTTTGACAAAGACTTTCAGCTATGGCTCTGAATTTTGGGTTATACCAGGTTTGTCTAAAAGTCTGATCATTGCATCTCTCCCAATATGAGCTTGTCCATGGTACATCCGTGCCATGTCTGCAATCATGCTATCAGGCATAACTGGTCTTTCATCTCTGTATACCCACACACCATTATTTTCCTGTCTTCTACATCCTGCTTTTATCCAGTAATCTTTTTCCTCATCACTTGCAGTTTCTTGTAACTGTCTTACTTCATCCCATGTCTCAACAGTATTAGTAAAAAGCAAAGGAGAAGAGATATGCTCCCTTTCTCTATTTTTGTTCACGGACACCATGTTCTCTGCACAATATTTGGCAATCTCATCGGCATAATTATTGCCGACGGCTATGTAATCTTCGTTTTTCTTATGCGCCTTGCACTTCACTACAGCTATTTGTTTAGGCAACTGTATCGCCTCAAGCAGCTTTTTAACAAAATCTCCATTTCTGATAGGTGTTCCTGCAGATGTCAAGAAACCTCTTTGTGACCAAATCTGACCGAAATCGTGTACGATGCCGAAACCATATTGGCTATCGGTCACAATCGTGACTCGTTCATTTCTTCCTAATTTACATGCTTGAATCAAAGCAATCAGTTCCGCAACTTGTGCAGACCTTATTCCTTTCAGACAAGACGCTTCCATCACAGTTGCCACTGTGCACACTGCGTAAGCTGCGCTTAAAACTCCTTCTTTTGTTCTCAAACATGAACCATCTACAAACATGACATAATCAGATTCATTTAACGGTTCATCTTTTATGTCAGCTCTTGGTTTCGTGCAATATTCCAGCACGTTCAGACAATCATGATCTACTTCGTCTTGTTCAATTATACTCTCCTCATCTGGCAATGATGTTGAAGGATTCACATTCATGCATCTATCTATGGTCACATTTTCAGCACTCAAGATGACTTTTTCGTACTTAGTCAGCCGACTATGTGTCATGTACTGTGTTTTTGTTCTTGTCAAAAGAATTTCTACTGAATGGGGAACATATACTCTCAGTGGATACCCCATCACTATACCTTCACTTTGTTCCAGACTTACACAAGTAGCAGCAACTGCTTTCAGACATCCGGGCAATGCTTTTGCTATAGGATCTAAAACAGCTGAAAAATAAGCAATTGGTCTTTTCATTGTTCCATGTTTTTGTACCAGTACTGAAAACGCACATCCATCTCTTTCACTGCAGTACAACTCAAAATCCTTCTCATAATCAGGCATGCCTAATGCAGGTGCCTCACACAATTTCTTTTTCAATTCTTTGAAAGATTTCATTTCTTCATTGTTTAACTCAAAAGGGTCTTTTACATCTTTCTTGGTCAACTTTTGTAATGGTTTTGCAATCAAAGAGAAACCACTTATCCATTGTCGGCAATATCCAACCATTCCCAGAAACATTCTTACCTCTCTTTGCGTCATTGGAGCTCTCATTCCTTGAATCATTCTTACTCTTTCTGTCGCTATCTTTCGCACTCCTTTCTCAATTTTATGCCCTAAATATTGAACTTCTTTTTGGCAAAATTGCAATTTTGAAGGGGACACTTTATGTCCTCTTTTCTCTAGATGGTTCAGTAAAGCAATTGTATCACTTACACATGCTTCTTTTGTTTTCGATGCCACCAATAGGTCATCGATATATTGCACCATTACTGACTTTTCTGGCATTTTCAAATCTTCCAGAGATTTCTTTAAAATCTGATTAAAGATTGAGGGGCTTTCTGTATACCCCTGAGGAATTCGGCACCATGCCAAAATACGCTCTCCGAACCGGAACGCAAATAATGGCTGGCTATCTGGATGCAAAGGAATAGAGAAAATGCGTGACACAAATCTATCACGGTGTACCACTCAGCTTCGTGTGGAATTTGATATTGAATTACTGCAGGGTTTGGCACTATTGGACAACAGGGCACAACGATTTTGTTGATCTTTCTCAAATCCTGTACTATTCTATATGTTCCGTTTGGCTTTTTCAGTCCCATAATAGGTGAATTACATGGACTGCTCATTATTTCTTTTAGAATTCCCTGTTCAATCATTTTATTTATTACAGGAGTTATTCCTTCATTTATTTCTGGAGTTAATTTGTACTGTGGCGTATTCGGGTAATTTGTTCCTTCTTTTACTGTTACTTTTACGGGATCAACTTCTTTCATTAATCCAATATCTTCTCCTGTAAAATCCCACACACTTTCCTTTCACTGCAATTTTTAGTTCTTCTGGAAGTTTTTCTGCATCAAATGCAGGAAACAAACCATTCATTTCAGGTTCCTGATTCATCAAAGTTACTTTATACAAGACATCTTCATCTGAGGTCTGAAATCCAATTCCATCTGGTGTACAATAAATTGTGCAATTCATCTTGCACAAGAGGTCACGACCTAAAAGATTTACAGGACTACAATCACACACTACAAATTTATGCATTTTGCTAAAGGAACCAATTTTTACTTCCACCAATTCAGTAAGTGGTGTTTTAATCTGCTGATTGGCTACTCCTACTACTTGGATGTATTCACCTGAGAGAGGAAGGTTTGGAATTTCCACTGATCTAACAGTAGAACGGGTAGCTCCAGTATCGACAAGGAATGTTACATTTGCACCATTCACTTCTCCATCCACAAAGGGACCAGACTGATCTACCTCTAGAGTTGCGCCAAGTACGCACTCTTTCCCCTCTCCTGGGCACCGTCAGAATCTTTCATCCGGGTCATCCTCACTCTGACGCAACCAATACTGAGAACTGTTAGCTGCTCGCGGCAACTGTGTTACCTGCTCTCCTCCGTAGAATCCTGTTTCTGTACTGTATCTTTGCTGGTTAACAGTGTTGGGAAGTGGTGGTTGCGGCACCTGACTTTGTTGAACAACTACCTCATTCTGCACCTGTGGAGTTAATGATTGATTTTCCGGATTAGGTTTAGGTGGGAACTTACACTCGTTTCTCCAATGCCCTAACTTTCCGCAATTGTGACAGGGCCATTTTTTCTTTGCTTCTTCTAGACTCACTTGACCTTTCCCTTTACCTATGTTAGGTCGCATTTTATTCTGTCCTGTTTCATTCCCATTATTATTGTCCAATTGAGCTTCTTGTTTTTCTGCCACCTTCACCTGTGCCCACATTGCCTTCTCTTTCAATTTACGCTGTCTACTCTCAATATCATCACTGCAATACTTAGCATACCTCAGCACATCATCGACTGTGCCATTCTGCCAATTAATCATATGCTGTTTAATCATTTCACTAATCTCTGGTTTTAATCCAAACACAAATCTGTACACAAAATGACTCATATCTTTTTCACTTAATTCCTCATATCCACTATACTGCTTGAAAACCAACAACAACCTTTCATAATAGGCGTGTACAGACTCCTTACTTTCTTGTGTAGTTCGATCGATTTTTACCCAATCTGTCTCTTTAGGAGGAATCTTATTCTTCAAAAAGGTAATCACCTTATCATACTTCTTCATCACATCAGGACCTGGAGCTCCTGTCTTAGGATCTCTTGGATATTCTGTAGTTGGCCAGTCAACTGTAATCTTACATTCTGACCACAAATCAGTTGGTACCACTATGTCAAATAATCCATCTAAATCTATCCACAACACTTTTGAAACCTTTACAAATCTCTCTACTTGTCGGTACCATTCAACTGGTTTCTCTCTTAGTTTTGGAAAGTCATTGGTAAATGACAGTATATCCTGCCTAGTCCAGGGAACATGCACATAACTACCACCTGGAGTTTCTCTCATAGGGTATTCTTTAGCAACAGGTTCTTTTTCAGTTATCATAAAAGCCAATGAACCTTTGTCTGCAATTTTCTCATTCTTTTTCGTCCATCTAACCTTCCATCTGTCCACATCACCCCATTTTCTCAACAACACAATTAACTCTTTTATCTGTGTCAGCCTTCCTGCCGTGTTCAAATTTTCAATATCCTTTTCACAAAAGTCTACTCTATATGGTTTCTGCAACGTTTTCACTTTCGCAAAGTCTATTCCAATTTCACTGGCTACTTCTTCTAGTTTGTCATGTAAATTCTTTGCCCTCCATGTAATACTTTTGCACAGAAACATGATTTCATCATCCTGGTAATTTTTTATCTTTTCTGTACCAATCGTTCCTAGAATTAATTCTTCCATGTCAATTTTTTACCTAATTACATCTAATGGTTTTTCTTCTGGTTCTTTTATTTTAAATGCCTTCATCCACTCATTTAACTCATCAGGGGTCGGACCTATGGGTGTATTATTTAGTTCTATCCAATTACTACTCTTTTCAGGAGTCTCTGTTGCAGATTCTGTTACCATATGCATTTTCCTACCATTGCACTCAATCACCGTCAAATTTGTAGGTGGACTTGGTCTGTAGGTACTAGCCAAATTACTTGTACTTGCACTTTGTTCCATTCTTTCTTTTTCTCTCTGAAATTGTGAACTCATGGGAATCACCAAAGATCTTTCATCAATTTTCTGATTCTCAAAAACTGGTATTACTGGACCTATTGTTACAGGCACAGTAACTGCTTCCATATTTTTCGTTAATTCTCTAATCTTTTCAGTTAGTTCTTTGGTTGTCCTTGCTAATTCGCTTGCATTGTCGCTTCCTATTCCTTCATTTTGTGAAGTTCTCATTTGTTCTTGTGACCTATTTATTTCAATTCTTTTTCCGGACTTTTATTTCGCATAGTCTCTATTAGCGGTGCATTTGGTGTCACCACTGTAGAACTCTGCTGATACGGAGGTGGATTTCTATTTAAAATATCTTCCAGCAATTCATCATCCGTTTCGCTCTCATGCATATATTTCTCCCTCTCCATATGTTTCTTTTTCTCAGTCCGTTTTTTCTTAGTCCCTTCCTCAACTGTAATAGCTGGAAACAAACCTCCTGTCATGTTAGCACATCTCCATCGTTTTATTCTATCTTCATGATTTATTCCCCACATTCTTCCAGGCATAAACTCATGATCTCTTAAACCTCTGAATCTCTCTCGCTCATACATCTCATCCTCCCATTCCGTCAACGCTTCAAACTGTGTCGGTCTAGGTCTAGGTTCTAGATTTGTCATCTTTTCTCGCAAATTTCGCAAAACCGCTACACTAAATGAACCATTCTCAGGGAAAGCTAAAGCACCATCATTCTTCGTATACTTTGCCCAATTTTCCAACCATATGCACGTATGATATCCATATTTCAGCATCATATGTGAAGCTGCTGATTTCGGCGGAGGAATTACTTGTCCCTCTCTAGTCACGACCTTTTTGTCTTTCTTAAAGAAATTCTTTAATTTTGTCGTCCATGACGTTCTCTCCCTTTCATATTCGTAATACGGCATGTTTTCTATTTGTTTTTCTCTTTGCGCTAACGCTGTTCTGTGTACGGAACTTCAACCAATTATAGCGCGACTCACACTAACGTACCAATCAGAACAATTCCCTTCGTCCGCGAACCAACCAATCCTAGCGCGGCACTTTTCTACGTCACTCCTGACTCTGTGTTCACGTGACTAGCGCACTATCCAATCCTAGCGCGGCACTGTTCTACGTCACTCCTGCTCTTTTACCCCTCCTTTACAAAATTTATCGGCAATTTTCTTTTCACTGTTTTCTCCGTTAGTTACAACAATTAAAACAATTCCATAGTCTGATTCGCTTTACAAAAGTGACAGCTTTGTCCTTTTACACAAGAATCCTGTATTTCCATTAGGCAGCGCTTACCTCTACCCTACCACAGAATTATTTACTCTCGCCGATAAAGTAGCACTTCCCTCTACCTTACCCTTCTTTCAAGCAAACAATTTACTCGTTTCTCTGGGGATAAGACACATATGGAGACTAGGCTCCTGAGAATTAAGGCCAAAGTTTCACAAGAAAACGTGATTTGCTATTTCAGTTACACTCTTTTCGTACAGAAAATCCCTAACATAACACAACCTGTGTTATTACCAAAAATGAATTCAGACCATGTACCAAATTCCATGTGACTTCTCTTGCCACACGTGTTCCACTTCCTACATCCCAGAAGCGTGAAAACTCACATATAACATAACGCGACTCAACATATAATGTTAGTCATAAAATAATCAATAATCAATAAACAATAATATCACTAAACTAATCTATAGAAAACCATAACTCTGCTACCAAGAAATCTGATGCAGCGCGTACAATAAAAACTATTCTCCTCCTAGGTCACTTATAGGTCATCCAGGGGCAAACTATATTTTCTCACATCCACATGACGATGGGGCCCATAAACATCGCCTATCACACACGCACACACCTGGATTTCCTTTACACCTTTACAAAATTCTGTATTCCTAGGAGAAGCATGAGAACTAAATGGAAAACACCATTTATGTACCGCTGGAAAGAGCCGGGATATCTTATTACCTTAACCTATCACTTTCTTTTAGTTATTTCTTAAGATATTCCTGCTCATTGTTTTGTCGATGAATCATTCATGTAAAAAATTAGTTCATAGTGATTAAGACCAGCTGAATCACAATAACCAATTACTGATGTCACAATCATTTAGGAAAATAACCACTGAGTCATTTGGTTTAAAGAATCTTAAATTTTATATAATTTTAAAAGCATGAGAAAGAATTTTAAACCTTTATTCAATTATTCATTCATTATTAATTCAAATATTTAATAAGCATAATCAATTTATTGCAGAAAGGAAATTTTTGTCATGAAGCAAAACCCTAATTACCTGCCTACCTTCCTAATTTAGCCTAATGATTTCTAACCTAAGTTTCAGAATTAGAAATAACCTGATTCTCATACTCAACTGGAAAATTAAGACAGCAACAGCAACTTCAGCTCGTCAGCATCAGCTACCTGCAACCCGTCTCATCTAACAGTCTTTCAGCATCTCCCGCTCAGTAATGGATCGATCAGGACCACCCAGCACTGGAAGCCACCAACACCAACACGACCCTCCAACTCCGCTCCTGACTGTGACTGCGACTGACCCCCTCCCACTAAGAGTAGGCCCTCTTATACCCTAATTCTAACTTTGCTAACTAATTGTTGCAACATTACTAACACGCTTTTCTTTCATTGGTCCATGCATGTCATCTTATTCATTCTTTTAATCAAGTTCTCTTGGATCCAATGGTCCTTGGATCATTTCCTTTCTCACAGTTTCAAGACATGTTTCCATCCGCTTCGATCAGTACATTTGTAACTTCTTTCGATACATTCGAGAACTCTGCAGGCATTGTCCTTTCTCTTAAACTGGTTTCCCACGGGTCTCTGCTGATCACCACGGCACACTATCAGTTCAATTAGGTCACATCAGCCTTGACCATTTCTCGCATCCTATCCTCTCAGCAACATCACGAGGTTAGCTTTTCTCCGACTTCTCTCCCTTGTCACGTGTTCCCCTGCGCTTGCGCACATCACCAACTGGCAGCCATTTTATATCGCCACTCGGTTATACTTTAGAAGCACTATTTTGAAATAAACAAAACATAATTAAAATAGAGAAAAATAGCCTTTTCGTTTCCCTCCCGTCATCTACGTACCCCAATTAGTTATTACCTAGCAGAAAGCAACATTTAAGCTGTTCCTTACTTACCATCACTATTGTTTTTGCAACGACACGTTTATTTCTATGAAGCACAAAATCATGCATTTATTTTAAATTAGTACGCATTTATTTTTATGTTATAATTAGACACACGGACATCCATTAATAGATTATTCAGCACATACATTTGCGTATTACCCTTCCCACACGTACAGTGTTGATTAATACATTTAAACGAACATTTTATTAATTATTTATAAAATTTGTTAGGGGTTAAATTTTTTTTATTTTCTCTGCTCCATCACAGTCCATTCGCAACCGCCCCACAGGGCGAATGTTTTAGGCCACCAGGTTTGTGGAGGGCTCTTGTGTGGGAGCCTGGTGACGAGCTAAGGTCAGGCTAGGATGTCTTGTGCTTTCACCGCACTGTTGAGTCCCAGTCACGAGCGGATTCTATCAGGGTGAGCTGGCTGTGGGTCAGGAAACGCCAAGGCATCAGTAGCACCGAGCGGCTTACAGCCAGAGGCGGTATCCGATGCAAGGGGCATCTGTTAGATTAGAGCCCTACTCAGAGGTACCGCCTTAAGTGCTTGGAGGTCTGTTGGCACCGCCTTTCAATGGAAGCCATTGTCTAGCCGGCTGCTCTGAGCAGAGCATTTGCAGGCGTTAGTAACAGTATCAGCTGCCAGTTCAAACGTGCATCTTTCACTAATTTACTCAGATGACTGGGACAGGAAGTAAGGCGGGCTGGATAACTCTTGCTTCTACCTGCATTGGCACATCTTGTCAGGAGTGACTGTCAAAGGGATGGCACTTAAGCCAGGTAATGTTGGCACCCATCCACCCAAGCCGATTGTTTAAGGTCACCCTTGGGCCGCGTTACACAGCCCAGTATTAGGCCCTTGTGGGTCAGTGCCATGAATTACTAAATTGAACTGAACAGGAGGCGTGACCGTGGGTTACACTAGCAGAAGTTTGGGGAAGAGCTAAACTCCACCCATGGTCATGGTGTAGTCTTAAGTAGATGGAGTTGTCACTCTTATCTGACCAGGGGTTCGATGCTATACGAGGGCATCGCCGCGCTGCGGCCAGAGCACGGTCATGGTGTTTCCCAGGGGGGCAGCAAGTGAAGGCAAGGCTCTTTCCAAATCTGGCACCAGAACACAAGGTAGTCAGGGCCAACTTGTCTGTTGGGTGACTTGGGTAGGCACCTGTGTAGTTGTCACTCCACGAAGGGGTGAGTTGTCTCCTATAGTGGGCACAATACATATATGTGTGTCTCTGGCCTTACAGCTGTGCCGAGCCCATCTCAGTTAGAGGTACGCCCAGGTGGAAATTGTGTACTTAAGGTTTGCAGGACCAATGCGGTTTGTGGTATCTCCTAGCGGACCCACTGAAGGTGTTCTGCAGTTAAACTGGGAAGCTTGGTTTCCGTCACTTTGGCAGGTTTAAAGCATCCAGGGTCGGAGATGGACAGTAGGTACTGTGCATCTGTGATCCGACTGCAGTTAGGCAAACGGGGTGTGCTGTGTAAGTTGTAATTGCACGAAAGGGTGAGGTGTCTCCAGTAGTGGGCGCAAGACATACATTGTTTCAAACCAGCTTTGATACCATTAAGGGTTCACCATGGTAGCACGCAAAGGGGTTTGTGCATCCGTCTGGGCAACGGGGCGAAATAAGTGCACCCCAGAACCAAGGGCAGGTGATATGATCCTGCAGTTAGGCGCAAACGCCCGCCCGGTGAGTAATAGATGCCTCGCTGGGTGGTGACGCTGTCAGCCAACAGTGTGCTGCCGTCCCAAGTAATGGGGAAACAAGATGCCAAGCGCAAAAGGCTACTATGTAAAAGAACACTTGGCATGTCCAGTGATCAACAAAAAGTAAAATTCAACTGAGCAGGTAATTTTCCACCGCTGGGGTTGCCCTGGGGTGTGCAGTGTGAACGCCCCTGCCCCCCTATTCGACAAATATTTGCGGGTGATCGGCCATTCATACGTGGCCAGGATGGCTCAGTGGGCTGCACTCAGGAATTGGATGCGGGGGTTTACACAAACACAGTTTGTCTGGATGGGCTTCCCTGGAATGAGTTGGAGCAGCATCAGGAACAGACTGGAGCAACAGTTGGCTCTAGGGGGCGCCCTCCCCAGCATCTTGGTGATCCACTTGGGGGGCAACGACCTTATTCCCATGGGGAGGAGGGCACTATTACAAACCATGAAGTATGACTTGGGGGATATCAGCAAACGCCTGGGTCAATGCGAACCCTGGTGGTCGGAAATCATCCCTCGCAGAAACTGGCGCGGGGCCAGGTCTAGCGTGGCGGTGGAACATTAGCGTAAGAGGGTCTATGGTGCCATGCGTAAGTTCACAGACCAGAGGGGCCTGGGTTTCATCAGGCACGAGCTGATTCAGTCCAGAGTAGAGGGATACTTTGAGATTGATGGGGTCCACTTATCTCCAGTGGGGATGGACCTGTTCCTGCTTGACCTGCAGGAGGCACTGGAAATAGCAGGTTGTAGGTGACAGTATAGCTCGCATGTGGGGGGGCTCTGGCGACGACGGGAGCCGCCTCCAGAGCTGTGGCGGAGTTACAGGGCGATCTGGAAGCAGACGGGTACAGTAAGGGTACCTCTGCGGCAGACCGGTACAGTAAGGGTACCTCTGCGCGGCACAGTAGGGGTGCCAGAGCCAAAGACCTGGAGCCTCAGGGCAGGTTCCTGGAAAACCGCGACGGCGCCCCGTTAGTCCTTCGGGCGGTTGGGGGACTGACCAACCGGGGGTTTGCCCTGCTACGCTCCGCCCTGAAAAGGGCGTGAGTAGAAGAGACCAACGTGTCATGTGATCCGGAAGAGGATCATCAAAGGTAGCACTGACGGCATGTCCCACAGTGCTGGCTCACCAGGCGGGCGGGGGCAGCATAGGTTGGCACAGCTGCCCGCCCTTGGATCGCCCGTAAGATAACCCACATATTGCATACTCTTGTGTGGAATAAACCTGCAACAATATTTTCCCATAACAAAAGTTGTCTTGTGTATTTATTCATTCTTGCATGCTCAGACCGGGGGTGGGAGAAGTTGCCGATAATGGCACTATGTGGCTGTCCGCGGCCCCCGCAGGGGGCCAATTCAGCAGGGCGGCCCTTTAGTGCCATTTTGGGCATCACCCACCCGCTCTAGTCATTGGGGGGTTCTGTAGGAGCCCTCCAGCCAGGTCGCCACTGTGGCGTCCTTCCGGTGCGCAGGTGGGGGGAGGGCATATAAGCCTCCCCGCCCCTCCTGGCGGTCTCTGTTCGCCAGCCACGCCTGCCTCCCACCCCACCTCTTACCCGGCGTCCTGGCTGGTGGACAGGGTACTCTGAATGTTTTAATGTTTTCCTTTTGTGTTGCAGGCGGAGTTACAGGGCGATCTGGAAGCAGACGGGTACAGTAAGGGTACCTCTGCGCGGCACAGTAGGGGTGCCAGAGCCAAAGACCAGGAGCCTCAGGGCAGGTTCCTGGAAAACCGCGACGGCGCCCCGTTAGTCCTTCGGGCAGTTGGGGGCCTGACCAACCGGGGGTTTGCCCTGCTACGCTCCGCCCTGAAAAGGGCGTGAGTAGAAGAGACCAACGTGTCACGTGATCCGGAAGAGGATCATCAAAGGTAGCACTGACGGCGTGTCCCACAGTGCTGGCTCACCAGGCGGGAGGGGGCAGCATAGGTTGGCACAGCTGCCCGCCCTTGGATCGCCCGTAAGATAACCCACATATTGCATACTCTTGTATGGAATAAACCTGCAGCAATATTTTCCCATAACAAAAGTTGTCTTGTGTATTTATTCATTCTTGCATGCTCAGACCGGGGGTAGGAGAAGTTGCCGATAATGGCACTATAGAAAAACAGAAGTGCAGGTACTCTGCATCAGAGTACTTGCTTGTTTCTGAGAAGTGCCGGTACTCTCCAATTAAAAGTATTACGCTTTTCTTGAGAAGTGCCTTTACTCTCCCTCAAAATAAAAAAGTGCTGGTACTCAGTACCTGGCAGTACCGGCCCATTTGAAGCACTGGTTATAGTGCTCATTTTATATGCGAGACAGCGAACTTTACCGTCATTTAAACCAGCTGTAGAAGCCTTCAATTTCTGAAGCAGTAGCAAGGCTTCATTTAAAAGTGAAAACATTAATTGCCTGAGCAGGTATTGCGAAAGTGTGGATCCATAATAATTTTCTTTCTGATTATCTGCTTATCGTGTAATTAATCCTGCGCATATTTAATCCATTAACCCTGCAGTTTTTAAGTTGCACTAGTGGAATAAAATACCTTATGAGACAGTATTGGAACAAGCCTGCTGCACGTTTGAGTTTCAGTGCAACTAAGTTGAGCAGCTCTAAATGGCACATTAGAAATATTTATTCCACTGTAATAAATGCATACTTGCACACAATTGGAACCAAATGGGCAGTTTAAAAAAATAAATGCAGGGAAAGGAATTTCCCCCATCGAAAAGCAATGAGGTGGAGGATTTTCTTGGTGGGAGAAAGCTGAAGGAAAACCATTTTAAGGTCTCGCCTGAGACAGTGCATGGGCTGTCGCTTATGAGACATTTTGTTAACTAAAAGGGGCCATTGCTTACCATTTGTTGGCTTCATTGTCACTCATTTTTGCTGGTTCCTGATTGGTCAACGTGTGCCGGTTTCACTCTCTATTTCTCCCTTCAGTGGTGCATGGACGAAGCACTGATTGCTTCTTTTTAATGAATGTCCTTCCGCTGCTCACGCTGGGATTGAGGTACTTTTTTTTTCTTTGTGTTATCATTATTGCTCCTTGTAGTGACTAACCTGGCCCCGCTGTAGAAACCCCTGACCCCAAGGACAACACATGCAACGCTCGGAGCAGGGCGCAGCCAAGAGGATAAATAAAAGGGGGCAAGACGACTCGGGGTCTTCGGCCATCAGCAGACACGCCTGTGTGAGTTTGTGAGTTTGTCCTCCTCCTGTGCTAGACCATCTACGTCCCTTCGGCTCAGTACCATACTGGTGATGAGGGTGTCGACCTACAGTGCATATACCTCCTTGCACTTCCAGCTGGCATTCTGCCTTCCCCAGGCGGCACCCACTCCTGACACCACCGCCTCTGCATCCCTCAGCAGCAGCCCCTCTCAATGTCCACGTCCCACCAGTCAGTGGCTGGGCCTCGAGCGCCCCAACACTTTGGATTTGCGGTGCTTTTGCCAGGGGCGCTACCATTGTCTCATCTTGGCACACTACCAGCAGTATCCACTCTCCGCTCCAGGCCCATGGAGCCGTGTCCTCCAGCCCTTCTGCACCGCCATCTCACCCAGGCCGGTACACTGAGCTGCGCCTTTCTTGAGCTGGCCTCACTCCTGCATCTGCAACGTACAACGATGTATGTCTCAGGTGAGAGAGGGCCCCTCTCAGTGCTCCCCGCCTGCAGCACTCCAGAATAACTCGTCCATCGCTCCCAGGGCCTCAGCCATGCCACGTTTCACCTTGCCCCATGGGCACTGCTCATCTCCAGCTCCACGTTTGAGCGCCACTCTGCCCAGGCACCACGGCTGATTACGCTAATCCCGCGCAGAAGGTTGCAGCAGCTCTGCCGGTGCCGCAAGCACCAGGATTCCACCCTCAGGCTACAGTCGCTGCAATGCAGCCGTTTAGTTGAGCTCGCTGACCCTGCCACTGCCACTCCCTGATAGAAGACCTGGGTGGGCTGCCTGAACAACTACTTCAGGATCACTGGTGAGTCAGAAGGTACAGTGAAGAGGTCCCTGCTGCTCCACTACGCAGAGGAGGAGATTTATAAACAGTTTGTACACTTTCCAGTGAATGGTGCTGCTGATGACTGTGAGGCAGTGGTCAGGGCCTTTAACGCCCACTTCAACCCCCAGCTCAACCCCAACTTCGAGTGCCTCAAACAGCAACAAACGCGTCAATGTGAAGGGGAATCTAGGGACAACTTTTAAGTGAGCATCCGTGAATTGGCTGCACCTTCACAGATGACGATCAACCAAAGGTAGTGCATGCACAGCTAATCCAGGGGTGCAGGTTGAAGACACTCAGAGGTCTGATCCTACGGTAAGCAGGAATCAACTTGAAGGACATTCTCATCCTTGCCTGGTCTCACAAACTCTCTGCAGCATGGGGGGCAGAAATGGAATCAGAGCTCTCTAGCACCCACAGTGGCACTCAGCCTCATCCACCATTAAGACAGAGAGAGTCGATGTCATCAAGGCACAGGAAAAAAGCGGGAGAGCACGACTGACAGATCAGATATCCGGCGCCCTCTGCCAGAAGTGCGGAAGGGAGGAGAATCCACTTAACGGGCACATGAAGAAGAGCTGCAGAGCACAACCAATTGGCGAGATAAAAGTAACAGGAACAATGGTTAAGGCACTAATTGACACAGGAGCATCAGTAAGCATGATGAGCAACCATCAATATGTTTGCCTGCGCCCCATGCCAACACTATCACCCTCTATCACCAAGATATATACCTACAGAAGCCAGGCACAGCTCCCACTGCCAGGGACCATCAATGTGCTAAAACAAAACAACGGAAAATAAACACCAGCAAAATTCCACGTCGTCCTGGGAGATGCAAAAACCCTCATAGAATGTCACACGGCTGAGGACCTCAGACTCGTCCTTTTCGGGCGAAGGTCCAAGTTCATCAAGTGAACAACATACTGCGCGACTTCCCACACCTGTTTCAAGGGCTAGGGTGCCTAGAAAGAGCCCTCTGTATAGTTACATATTGACACAGCAGTGATGCCTGTAGCCTTATGTCATCACAGAGTACCATTCCACTTTCATCGTTTTGAGAAAGAACTGGAGAGCTTGAAAGATTAGATGTCATTGAGAAGGAGTTGGGACCCACCCCCCTGGGTATCCCCCAATAGTCATTGCTGAGAAACCAAAACAACCAGGCAAGAGCTGATTGTGTATAGACACACGCCTACCCAACAAGGCCATCAGGAGGGAGAGGCAAATCATGCCCACAATGGACGATATAATCGCTGACCTCAATACAGCAAGATGGTTCTCTAAACTGTTCTTAAACACAGTGTACCATCAACTACAACTAGCCGAAAGCAGCTGGTACATCACCACATTTTCCACCTACCTGGGCCTGAGGCGATACAAGCGACTGTACTTTGGAAATTAATCTGCAGCTGATTTATTCCAAAATGCTATATGAGAAACACTGTTTGGACTCTAAGGAGTCATGAACATAAGTGACGAAGTCCTCATATACTCCATGACCATAGAAGAGCACCATTGCCGGCACCGAACAACACTGAAGCACCTCAGCAAATACAGGCTCACCCTTTACCAGAAAAAAAGTGCTTGTTCTTCAAAACAAAAATAGAATTCTTTGGATATGTCTTCATGAAGGATGACATCTGTTATACCTGCTGCTCAGCCAATGTGACTGTGTTGATGGAATGTTGGTGTGTGAGGTGGCAGTGGAATGTTGGTGAGTGAGAGAGTGAGTTGGTGGATGGGCTGAGCAGCAGGAAGGCTGCTCCTGGTGGGGCTTCTCTACATTGTAACATCTATCCTGAATAAATCAACCATCTTATGATCTACATGGACCAGGCGTCATTCCTATTACAACATATTTTGGCGACGATTTTACTGAGAAGAACCTGTGAGTGCTACCTGAATGGACTTTAAATTATCAAGCTTTAAGTAACTAGAACTTAAAGAAGAAGAACTTGAAGGAGCATCTCTTGTACAACAAGCTGGCAACCCTGAGCCCCACCAGTGACCTTAAGATCGGTCGGCCCCAACACGGGCGTGCCTGTTTCTGCTGTAGTCTGTGTTACTAACAGCTTTAAGGAGGTTCCCTCTGTCTTTGTGGGGAAGAGCATTTGGGGTGCTGCCATTTGAAGACCTGTCCTTGTCGTGAGCAGCGTCAAGCCTCCAGAGCCCACGTGTGGAATAGCCTATGGCTATGTGCTCAAATCAATTACTGAAAGAAGTTCCCTGTTTGGTGGGCAGAGGAGCCCTTTGTTCGTGCCTTGAGGAGGAGCACTAGTGTCTGTGTCATGTGGACCAACATGTGTGAGTAGCCCTGGAGTTCGTGTCAAGAGCGCCTACATGCCTTTCAGATTGTCTGGGACAACGTCGGTCCAAAGGTTCAACTTTCTCGCCACCTACTTGCGTGGAACAGTGCTCCGTACGCTGTGGATTTGGCTTGCACTCAATGGAAGTCAGTGTGCCATGTAGCGCAATGTTGTTCTATCTACATGCGATTCTGTTGCTGGGCAATACACAGGTCTTTCTAATGGAGCATGGTTGCGGTGCCGGCCGAAGAAGTGGTACCTTTACTGTGAGTTGGTACAATACTTCAACATGAGGCACATCTTTAAAATGTATTATTGCCTATCTAGCACTGCGACTTAAAAGGTGCTGTTCTGAAGCCGTTGAAACCGTTCGGTTTAAATTACAGATTGAGCGCGTGCAGTTTTCAATGGTCCCACAAGTCAGGTAATGCACACGTGCCCTTACCTTCTGTTTCGGGTCGCGTGGAGCTTCTACCTTCTGTCGCAGTTGCTACACAGCACACCGAGCTGCTTTGGGACACTATGGTGTGTGGAGGAACCGAGAGCCATCCGGCACAGCGTCGCAAGCGTGCCGCCATTTTGGGCGATGTTCCGTCTTTCCACGGTCAAGCCGGGTGCAGAGCATACGTTCTTCATGTTTTCATAGCAGCAACAAGGTACTTTGGTGAGCGCTGCACTGGATTTTCGTTCAACGTGGTGGTGCATGTCTTTGACAACTTATGTGTCCTTGAGTTGTCCAGATGGCAGCAATTCTCAACTTATGAGAAATGTGACTTATGTCAACATTTATTTCTTCCGGCTTCGCTTTAGAGCATTTTGCACCATATTTATTCCGTGATGTAGCCCACAGTTCATGTGTTTTCAGCACAGCAAAATCCATGTCCAGTCACCTCCTGGTCACCTCCTGGTATCTCCGGTAAGATTGTTCCAGTGTTGTCTAACTGCGGACATTTACTCACAGTTCCACTGAAGTTGGATTACGCGCACAAGAATTTGTTTTGGCTACTTTTGTTGGCACAGAGAGAAGCAACTGTTGGTGGATTGTAATTGAATGGATATTTTATGTTTAAAATGCCTGCAAAGTTGCTAGAAGTACGCTTTTACGTTACATTAAATTACGTCTTGAGGTACACAAGACGAGAGTGTGCCCAAAGTAGTACTACTCGGGTGAGACGTCGCTCACCGGTGTATTCCACAAGTTCTCCCTCAGTTTTGCCATTTCTGCTGATTTTTCAATGTCTTGTTTTTTTCCCTGTTCTGGTGTGATTTAACAGTCTTGCTTTAACGAATTTTTTAGGGCCACGTATCTTGGTGTTTTTTTTTTTATACATGCAAAACTTTCCCTATGACAATTTTTCAGAGAGGCAATTTCTTTCTCTATGTTCCATCCTACCTTTGGGGTATGGGTGAAAGGCAGAGTGTAAGCCAGATTTTGAAGTGTTAGTATTTAGTGCGTGATTGGGTGTCGAGTTGTGTTGTGGTTGATTTGGGTTGAGCATTTTTCCACACTTACCACCCGTGCTTAGGGTAGGGGTGAAGGGCGGTGGAGATGCCAAATTTTGTTAGTGTTGTGTGGCAGTGTGAAGCCACAGTATATGAGATTTCAGTGTTTTTCCACCCAGCCTATGGGGTTAGGGTGAAGGGCAGAGAGTGAGTCGGGTTTTTGTGGTGTGAGTGTGTTATCACTAGTGATTGATGTTCATATTTTTACTACAAGATTGGATGTAGAACTATGTTGTTCTTTCCTTGGTACGTGTGGACTGTTTTTTCCACACTTTCCACCCTTACTACGGGTAAGGGTTAAGGGCAGTTATATGCCACATGGTTCGTGTGGGGTGGTATCCCACACATACTTGTTTTGGACGTTCCCCTACAGCGCCTTGTGGTTTGTTCCCTTTTTCACCACTTGTGTATCAGCCTGGCCAGCTGGTATGTGAGTGGCACAGGGGTTTGGCAGTTGTGTTAGGGTGTGGTAGAGCGTGTGTTTTGTTTGCATAGTGGAAAAGGAAAAGAGGTGAGTGTAGCGGTGCTTATGTGTTTGCAGAACTTGTGGATTGCGTGGTGTGTTTTATTCTTTTCCTGAGTTATTTATTGTTATCTGTGCATACATGTATTTCCTCCATCCTTACATGTATTACATTGCATTCTCTTTTTGACATTTACCATCTTTACATTTGATATGTTTTTCATAGTTGCATGCAGTGTCTTTTACCATCTTTGTATGTAATATGCCAACATGTACCTCCCGTTCGTTCATTACCTTGACGTGCGAGTCGTACATGTTGTAGTAGCAATGTTATCTTTGTTTATTTAAAGAAAGGAGATTTGTTATACCTGCTGCTCAGCCAGTGTGACTGTGTTGATGGAATGTTGGTGTGTGAGGTGGCAGTGGAATGTTGGTGAGTGAGAGAGTGAGTTGGTGGATGGGCTGAGCAGCACGAAGGCTGCTCCTGGTGGGGCTTCTCTACATTGTAACATCTATCCTGAACAAATCAACCATCTTTTCATCTACATGGATCAGGCATCATTCCTATTACAACAACATCCAAGGTGACAAGCGCAAGTCACAGGCGATCCGACAAGCTCCTGCTCCAATAAACGCCACAGAAGTGCGCAGCTTCCTTGGAATGGTGACTTATTGTGGCTGCTTCATTCCAAACCTAGAGATGATTGCAAAACCCTTCCGAGCGCTGACAAAGGCAGGCATGAAATGGACTTGGGGCCCCAAAGAGGCAGATTGCTTCGAAAAGGTACAGACCACACTATTGGACAAAACTACGATTGCCTACTTAGATCTGGAGAAACCAACGGAACTAGTTGTAGATGACAGCCCCCTGGCGCTAGGGGTAGTCTTAACTCAGGAAACCAAGCCCAGAAGGTAGGCACCCTTGGCGTTTGCCAGCCAAGGGTGCGCACAAACTGAGGTGAGATGCGCTCCAATCAAGAGGGAAGCCCCGCCATCAAATGGGGCTGTGGGCATTTCCACCTTTACCTGTGCGGATGACCGCTTCGGGTCATCACTGACCATCAATCCCTGTTCAAAGGAACTGCGCTGAATGACGGGGCGTGGTTTGGACATCGGCGAAGATGGCGGCGTGAGCCTTCGTCTCCTCCCGTGGTAATGCCAGAATCTGCATTTCCACCCATCTCCCGCAACGTTTTGTGTCATCTCTAGCAGCAATAATGTGGCGGAACTTCTGAGGCGTCCAGCGGTACCAACATTTGGGTACTTTGACCATCGACGAGTGCAGCGGCAGTACTGCGGCAGTCTCATTGTCTCTACCCCTCTCTGGTCATCACTCGTCCCGGTCACGCGCCGTGCTCCATCGCACCTCACGGCTTTACCAACTTCAGAAGAGAGCCAGAGCGCCTCATGCTCACTGGTTCAACTCCGATTGTGTGACAGAGCAGCCTCAAGGATCTGGGGCCACACCAACCAAAAATCACAATCTTCCAGCTTTTTAAGCTGTAAAGTAAGGTTGCGCGCCTGCACTCAAGATGGCGGTCATGCCCGTAATTTGTGCTTGAATTAGATCTGTGCTTTCTCCCAGCACAGCAGCGCAGCAGTGGAACTCTGAATCCCCAGCGATTAGCTCACAAGGTTCATGTGCCCAAAGCTTAAGCTTATGTTATGTGACCCCCCCCCCCTTAGTTTACTATAGCGCACCATGAGGCACGAAAGGCTTGTGTCTCAATTGTTTTAAAATGTTTTAAAATGGCGGGTCTGTAACTGTCATGAACTCTGCACGCTCACCGCGGCTCTTTTAATGTGGGGATTACAGTTACCACAACGTCTGTGGCATGTATACAGCATTGTGTTTTAATGCAAACAGGCGATAAATCTACATTTCAAGCTCACACCAGTGCAATGTGCACCGAGTGGATTGTACACAAAATGGCGGGCATATCGGCTCAATACCACAAGTCCATCATAGCGGACACGCGCTTTAGCGCCTGAAGCAGATCTGAACAGGGCATATTTCAATCAAGTCAATTCGCAGTGTATATCTAACAGTGTATAACAGTGTTGTTTTAATGCAAAGTAATAACGTGTATCCTTGCTTACCCTTGGGTGCCTGACCTCAAGATGGCGGCCGACATGTAATGTTCATGCCTGTCTATGCTGTATCTGCACTTCTAACCCAACACACTGTTTAGATCTGTTGTGAATCTTCAAGTTATTATACCTGGGGAATACCTTTCAAGTTAATGCCTTTTGTGGATCACCTAATTTGTGAATAGAATCCCACCATTCGCAGCCATATGCCTGACCTTGACATGGCACTCTAGATAATATTCTAGTGTATTCGGTGTCTCTCATTGTCAACCATCTGCTCACGCCTGGTGTCAACCAGACATCCAGTCATAACCAGGCATAACCAGGCACAACTTGCAATCAGTGTTCAGTGGCTACTAAGGGCATCTGCGTCTAGTGATCGGTGTCTGGAGAGACCAGTGAATATTAATTCCTACCGGCTGTTCAAAGACAACCTGTACCTAGTGGCCAGGGACTTCCAGCGAAACCCAGTGTCTTTCAGTGATCAGTAGCAACCAGGTCCATCCTACACCTAATGATCAGCAACTGCCAGTGAATAACAGTGAATAACAGTGAGTACCAGTTTGACTACCAGTACATACCAGTGTATTCCAGTACACACCTGTATCTATCAGTTACCAACATAACAGTGAATAACAGTGAGTACCTGTCTGACTACCAGTACATACCAGTGTATTCCAGTACACACCTGTGTCTATCAGTTACCAATTTCTGCCAGTGACATTAAGTCTCAATCAGTGCCAATCAGCGTTTTTCTACTAACAAGCTTTATCCAGTGGCCACGGGTGTTGCAGTACGATACACTGAAGAAACACGGTAATCGCCCAAAAATGGCTGACAAAGAGGCCAAGAGCTTCAAGAGAATCAAAGCTGATCCACCAAACCCAGATTCTCCCATCAAAGGCAAACGCGACATCAATGCAACGATGGATACCATATTAAGTAAACTAGCAGAGGTCCATGATCTCGCCAAATCAACAAAAGAAGAAACCTCTGCAATCAGACAGGATATAAGAGACACCAACGTTAGATTGTCAGAAACAGAGAATAGAATCAGCCAATTAGAAGATACGGAAACCAAAGTGAATAAATCCCTCAAAAACCTAACAATCACGACGGAATCTCTAACGAAACGTCTGTCAGGGCTCGAGGACAGAAACAGGAGAGGGAATTTAAGAATTTTTGGAATTCCTGAAGGGGAAGAAGATCCTTCAGGCTCATGCATCACTTTTTTGGAAAGCTGGTTTGCGCAAGCCACTAACTTGTCTTTCAGTAAACCCCTAGAGCACAGGTTTCCAAACTTTTCATGTTGGTGCCACACTTTTTAGACATGCATCATTTTGCGACATGGTAATCCAGTATAGCGAGCGAGCGCAGCTCACGAGCCCGAACCACCTAAGAGGGGCTCGGGGGTGTATTCCCCCTGAGAAAATTTTGAAAAAAAAGTGGGCAAATGGTGCATTTTCAAGCAAATTTGAGAAAGCAGGAAGGTTAATAAAGCAATTGTGAATCTGTTCTAACAAAGACAGTGACTGGTAAAACTGGGTGTAAGGTTAGGTTTGTGCCTGAAACAAGAATATAATCATGCACACATTGACACATGCCCCAGTGATTTACGGCACAAAAAGGGCGGGTGCACGCACTGCCAACCCTTTCAACCATGCACAAAGTCCGCCTGCTGCCTTGCTGAATATGAGTTATACAAAAATCTGTTCAGGAAGGGGGAATTGTGAGTGGTAAAACAATCATGCAACTTATCAGCCGGTCTCTGCGCATTGAACTTAGGTGGGACCGCTCTCCTCAGCGCAGCGCGCCAAAAGCCAACAGAAAATAAGACGAGTCATATGTTTTTCCATTCAGCACTTTGAGGTAAAATCTTATGTTGAACTGTACAAGGCGTTGTAACATGGTAAAATTTGGGGTGCTATATGTTGAGAACAAAAAATGGTCATTTGCTCGGAAATTGATAAAATAGGTTTATAAAAAGTGTTATGCCATAAATCAAGGGACGATGAAAACTGTGAAGATATGGAACCCATCAACTGTGATGTCATGAACTGAGACAATTGTGAAGACATGGAACCCCATCAAGTGTAATTTGGTGAATTACAGGACAAAGCCAACTATGAAGACAGACACAATGAACTGTCATGTCATTAATAATGGGACCGAGACAACTGTGAAGACGTGGAACCCATCAACCGTGAGGTCACAGAACATCACCAAGTGTCATTCTTACAGACTTCTGCACACTATAATAAACCATGCCTACTTTGGCATCACAGACGCCAACCAAGTGTGACAATCAAAGAACACTACAACAATCAAACAGTCATTTATTTTCTGGACACTTTCAACTTGACCTTTTACATTTAACATTTGGTAGAGCACATCTGTGGTAGAGTATGCCAGCAAAAAGCTGCGTTTATTTTTGTTTTCATCACAGAAACCCCCACCAGCGGCGACATTGTTAACGGTGAAGTTATAGATTCGTACACTTCACTTAATCTTTTAACAAAATACTCTCACTTTGCAGTCAGAGAAATAAAAGTAAACACCAATTTCCAAACAAGCAGCAATTGTGGGAAGACAGTCTGACATTTGATGTGCACCAGAGAGTGCACCAGGCTGCAGATGAGGAGAGAGTGCACCAGGTTGCAGATGAGGAGAGAGTGCACCAGGCTGCAGATAAGGAGAGAGTGCACCAGGCTGCAGATAAGGAGAGAGTGCACAAGGCTGCAGATAAGGAGAGAGTGCACCAAGCTGCACTGGCTGCAGCTAAGCAGACAGTGTGCAAGAGCTGACCGCAGATAAGGACAGAGCACACAAGGGAACACCACAGAAGGAGGAAGTGCAGTATGACTGGGGGCAGATAAGGAGAGCGCACAGTGACTAACTACAGTACACTAACATATAAGGACGGGGTGCATCAGAACTAACTGCAGATAAAAAGAGGGCACCAGGACTGGCTGCAGCTAAAAAGACGGTGTACAAGGGATGACAGCAAATAAAGACATATGTATATATCTGTCCTTATCTGCTGTCAGCCCTTGTACACTGTCTTTAAGCTGCAGTTATATATATGTCTGCAGTTATATATATATATATATATGACTGCAGCTAAAAGGAGTGTACAAGGGCTGACAGCAGATGAGGACAGAGCGCACCAGAAGTAACAGTCTGTACCAGGACTGGTTGAAACTTAAATGACAGTGTACACGGGCTGACTGCAGCAGAAAGAGTGCACTACAGCTGGGGACAGATAAGGGCACCTACCGGGGACCGAGAAGGACAGAGTTTGAGGAGCAGCTGCAGAGGGTGCTTCGGTCTGCCTGTCTCCAAAGAGAGCACGAAGCGGACCATGGGCAGCGCCAGCAGTGCACACAGCACGCACCTGCAGCCACATTTCCGGGACGGATGTAAATAAACCAGAGTAAGTTCAAATAATCAATAGGGCAGTCTGAGGCGTAAGGACGGGATGCGGCAGCGCACGCCCAGGGCGCCGGAAGGACGGGATGCGGCAGTGCACGCCTAGGGCGCCGGAAGGCTGGGCTGGGGCAGCGGGTGCCCGGAATCACAGGAGGCCGTCTGGGGCACCACAGGGCGTGGGGAGGTGAGCGTGTCCTGTCAGAGGGGATAGGGTGGTCTGTGTCAGCAGTCACACACCTGAGACGAGTAAAAGATGGGTTGTGTTTATTAACTCGCACCTGAGAGGAGCAGAGCGCGAGCTGAGTCACTGTAATATCTCACACTTCAGAGCAGCAAAGGCGGGGCTACATTTTATGTCTCACACCCAAGAGGAACACAACAGATCACACACGAGACGAGCACAGGCTGAGCCGGCTGTGTTCAGTATGTCGTGTCTGAGAGGCGCATGCCAGACTCACTGTGAACGAGAGGGGAGGAATGGCTCAGCGAGTTAGACACTGGTCACTATCGCAAGCGGTGATCTACAGAGGCCTTCGACGCTTCCGATGTTCTTATAAGCACAAGCTGCATTCCTCTTACGGACCTGTCCTTACACGTCCTCACGGAGCTGCATTATCCGTACAGGTGCCTAAAGAGCTGTGCAGCCACTACAGTTCTCACAGGCGCTGGTGTTGAATCTCCCTCCCAATCTCCACCCCCCCACACACACAGGCGCTCGAGGAGATGCATCACTCTTACAGAGAGCTTTAAGTGGGCCGCGTCCTGCCGGTGCTCGGCTAAAGGTCTCCCTCTCCTTTCTACACGTACGTCTGGCGTACGAACTGCGCAGTACCGGCTTCATCCCGCGACACACCCACCATTTGCAGGAGACACAGTACCGTGTCGCGACACAGAGTTTGGAAAGCTCTGCCCTAGAGTTTGACAGGGCCCATCAGGTTCCAACTAGAATCATGACAAACCAGAAAACTCCAAGACCAATTGTCTGTAAACCTCTCCGTTACCAGCATGTAGAACAGATCCTTGCCTTCATGCGTAAAAATAACCACATCATTTGGAGAAACAACAACATTTTTATCTCTCAAGATTACAGCAAAGAAACTGTGGACACTAGAAAAGGTTTCCTGGCACTTCGCCCAAGGCTAAGAGCTTTGAACTATCAGTTTGCCTTTGCGGGTCCAGCAAAATTCTGTGTAATGATTCAGGGCTCTCCACACTTCTTCACAGACCATCTACAACTGAAAAGATTCCTCGATGGACCAGATGATCCTTTTATGGACACGGCGACCTCCGGGCCTCCGGGCCTTCTTCCATAAACTCTTAAATCTCCATTGTTTCAACACTCTTAAATCTCCATTGTTTCAACACTCCACAACGAACGGTACAACGACAATTTGATCTCTTGTGGCCTTCATCTGATTCCGAAGGCGTACCTCCTCAAATGTTTTGCATAGCTTCAATATTTTTATGTACTCTTCTGGCCCCTTTTGAAGCTGCATGGCCATCACCTGATCTTCATGCAAGACACTTTAACCTAACTTGATGTATTAATGTCACAGGTCACGAGCCTGTATTTTCTATCCTTAATGTAGGTTGACAGGCGAGATGATCTCTCTTGACCTTCACTTGTTCTTCATTCACATCTCTTTAAGCTATTTTGATGCGTTAATGTGTTCTGTGTTAATGGCGTAGGTCACTGGCTTATATCTGGCTTGAATAGTCCGTCCTTATTGAATCTGGTTTGTATCCTAGGTCTTTACTGAAGGACGTCAGTTAATTTGTTAATGTTCGGCTGGTTAGCTAGCCCTTGCCATTCACTATTGTGCTGATTTGACAACTGTTTAGGCCCCATTAGCAATCTGATGTGAAACAGGCTATGAATATGCCTACTGACCAGGCACGGTTTGAAGTCCAATTGGCCTGTTGGCCAATAGATATTGTTAGATTATTATGTTAAAATTCCACTACTTGCTCCACTTTGCATTATACTGTTAATATGCGTAAATACTTAGACCAATAGTACGTTTATGTATTGCAATAGTCCATATCACATTCTAATCGCACTCAGTTCTCAGTCTTTGACATTTATTATTCCTTAAGCCACAGATTGGACTCATGCGTCCAAGGCACTCTTGGCTGGCTCCCATGGGAAGGGAGCTTTCTTCCCTTGTCACCATGCCAGTTATCTACCTTCAGGGTTGGGTGGGAGGGTTAGGGATGAGGGTGGGTAGGACTAGGGTTTTGGATCTTGTTTTTCTTATTTTATTTCTCTATAGTTGTTTTCTTTACTCAAGTGCCTCGCCTCTTTTCTCAAGTGACGATTTTCGCAGTGATAACCTTGTTCATACAGGTGATTCCTCATTGAATGGTTTGCTCTATATACGAGACATGGTTCTTCACTCAAGTGCCATGTTTTTTCACTCAAGTGCAATGTGTTGCAGTAATAACCTTGTATATACAGGTGGTACCTCAATGAATGTTAAGCACCATATACTTGACATGTTTCTTCACTCAAGTGCCATGTTCCTTTACTCAAGTGCCATGTTTTTTCTCGCAAGTCAAATGTTTTGCAGTGCTAACCTTGTAATTTCAATTAAATTTAGTCTTTATTTCGATCTTTCAGATCATAAAAGACACATAAAAATACACAAAACCACAATAAAAAGTCGTAGATTTAAACATGATCACTGAAATAATACAACATAGTGCATCAGAATAAATAAGGACTCATAAGTATGATAAAATGGTTAAAAAACAATCAGTTCAAATCAAATCAAAAATAGCTTTATTCGATTTAGTATCTAAATCATAAAAGCACAATACTAAACATTCATTCACTAAGAACATATTTACAAAAGAAAGGATTTCATTAGTAGTTAAGAACAATCGTAGATCAAGTACTGTCATAGAATTTTCTATAATTGATTACATTTTTCAAATATGAAGCAACAGCTAAAATAGTCAGCTCATCATCTAAAATTTGCATCGCTAAAAACGCAGTACGACATTGTCTCAATCCCATCTTTTTTAAAACAAGTTTTAAAAACCTTTTCCTTGGGTACAGATAAAACTTACAAAATAGGGTGACATGTAGCGTAGATTGTTGCGATATGTCATCACACGGACAAACGCTCAGTTTTTTCGACCAGTCATTAGTGGCAGGGAAGCTCACCAATCTATGAAAGACCCCCAGGTGGAAACGGGTTAAAAGCATCCTCTCATAGATCCCAGGTACACACACTAAATATGGCTGAATAGCATAGCATGATAACATTAGTTGATTCTCCAGTACAGTTTGTTTAACAGTCTCCATAGTAAGTCTATTGGTTTGTAAGTGCAATAAGCAAGTTGCTTTTAAAGACTTTCTCCTAACTGCAGTAATACTGTCCGGATTTTCAAAATATTCTGGATGGCCAATATCACTCGTGAACTTTTTAATATAATTTAACCACAGGATAGAGGACACCTTTGCCAGACCTAAGCAGTCCCTAACCACCTCTCGATTAAAAATGGTATCCACGGAAGCCCAGACCTTGTGCCACAGTAAAAGCTGTTCAATTTTAACCAGATCTGATATATAGGTCAACCCGAGTCCCGAATGACAAACAAAATTAGCCGTGCTATTAGGGACAGCCAACAGGTACTTTGTGAATGCATTTTCTATTAATTGTATGAAGTTCACATCCGTGTACCCCCAAATGCCTGCTCCATACATGTCTGTAGATAGGCATTTAGCTTTATATATTAATATTAGTTCAGGTACTGGTCTTCTACCTAGCCTTCTGGCGAAATTAGACAAAGCACCAATCGTCCTGGTGAACATCAATTTTCTCGCCCGCACTGCTGGTACCCAGGTCCCCCGGTGATCAAATTGGATGCCTAGGTATGGAAAACTATTAATACATTCTACTTTTCTGTTGTCAATAAAAATATCACGACACCTGGCACTATTTTTACCACACTTCATGATAAAAGTTTTAGATATATTCACTTTCAGACCCCTTGCACCCATAAATAAGGTAAAACTCGTTAAAACTTTCTGCAAACCTAATTGAGTACGCGCCATTAAAACTCTTAAGTGCCATGTTTTTTCTCGCAAGTCAAATGTTTTGCAGTGCTAACCTTGTAATTTCAATTCAATTTAGTCTTTATTTCGATCTTTCAGATCATAAAAGACACGTAAAAATACACAAAACCACAATAAAAAGTCGTAGATTTAAACATGATCACTGAAATAATACAACATAGTGCATCAGAATAAATAAGGACTCATAAGTATGATAAAATGATTAAAAAACAATCAGTTAAAAAGAGACACATAAATCATTATAAAAGTCAAATCTTCGTAAAATGCTATACTAACGCCAGGAATAGCAGCAACAATGAGTTAGAGCTGGTCTATAGCAGCAATTGTTTTTAAAAATTTAGACCGTATTCTCCACATCCAGCTAAAAAATTTCGCTAGGGCTATCACAATGGGTTCTTGAGTACCGGTCTTCGATATTCTTAGAGCAGTTACACATGACCTGGTGCCCATATTAGAACAGATTGGTTTAAGCCACTTGCTACGCGGCGACTTATAGGCTGGACATACAAAAGTATATGTGGTATCGTTTCGTCCTGATCCTGACAGAATACACATTTACTATCTGGAATCTTATTCCATTTGGTAGTGAAAGATTTAACTAATAAAATGCCTACTCGGAATTGATAAAAAAGTTTCCTATCGCCAGGCTTTGTGATAAAATCCCCAAAATTTTCAAACATGGGCTCCGGCTTATGTTCAAGAAAGGTGCTGGTCAATATTTGAATACCAGTGAGTCGCATGTTATTTACTTTGACCATAGACCAATACGCCTCTTTAAAAACTTTTTTAGGGGGAAACATGTTGCCACCCGGGTTTTCCCATAAATGGGACATGGCAGTATTCACGAGGGAACATTTTATCTTTTGTAGCCAACTGCTCTTATGTGATGTATCTGCATCTCTGACATCTTTGAGCGCATTGAGCGCATTAGCAAAATGTATCAGCTCCGGAGTTGACCATAATCTTCGCCAGAGAGCAAGAGGTCTAAATCTTACCACCTCTACCAGCGTGTTACATCCCAAGTCATAGTATAGTGGTTTAAGCGGTGTATTCTGGGAAAGACCAGTTAGACTCCTCACAAATTTATTCTGGGCTAGAGTGAGTGATGAAACGTTCTCAAAGCCCCAGAGTTCTGCACCATAAATGGAAGAGGCCAAAACCTTTGTATTATAAATCTTTAGGACAGGACCTATCGGCTTAGTGAAAGAGCGCCTATGCTCACATATTAGTGCTCCTGTCATTTGTGAGTGCTTGAGTGCCAATAAATCAATCTGGGGCTTCCAATCTAGCTTTCTACTCAGTGTGATCCCCAGGTAGGTGAATATGTTCGTTTGTTCTAGTGGGACCTCGTTCATAAAAACCCTACCCTTAACCATCTGGTGCTTGTGCAATACCATGAACTTGGTTTTATCCACATTCAACTTTAACTCATGATCTCTGCAGAAGTCCTCAAAACGACAGAGCGCTTGCTGCAACCCCATTTGAGTTTTAGATAATATTAGGGTATCGTCAGCAAACATGAGTATTGGGACCTTTGAGCCGGCTATTGACGGAGCATCGGTAGGATGTGCTGAAAAATAGTTAACAACCCCATTTATAAACAAAGAAAATAGGGTAGGCGCCAAAACACACCCTTGACGTACCCCTTTTAGGATTGAGAACCTTGGGGTGGTATTGCCCTGGGCGCCCCATCGTACCTGTGCAAAATTAGCTTTGTGCAATGTGGCTGTAAGCGATAAAAGTTCAAGAGGCATTCCTAAGTCTTTCAAAACTAACCAGAGCTTATTGCGTGGGACCGTGTCGAATGCTGATTTTAAATCAACTAAGGCGGCATATATAGGGCCGCTAGCTAGTATTACGACACGCCAGTAGATTAAAATAAAATAAAAGACCTGGTCGATGGTGCTTACGTGAGCCCTAAATCCTGCCTGGAAGGGAGATAGTATGTTATTTTCATCTATCCACAACTGGATTCTATTCAACAGTAGCCTGGCCATAATTTTTTGTGTAGAATCGATTAAACTAATGGGCCTGTAATTACTGGGGCTAGAGCGATCCCCCTTTTTATAAATTGGTAAAATTTCAGCTCCTCGCCAGGAGTCGGGTATGTTTGCTCCACTAGCAATCGCATTTACAAGCAACTGCAGGTACTGTAGCCAGTTATCTGTGTCATGAGTGAACATGTCCACCGGAATGCCATCAGGGCCGGGTGCCCTGCCCCTTGGTGCTGCATTCAAGGCAGTTTCCACCTCATTGTTTAAAACAATGCTGAATCTGGGTGCAATGGTTGGAACGGTTCGTCGCCCAAGTCACTAACCCCAACAGCAAATTGCTCCTCAAAGAAGGAAACCCACTTATCAGGGGCAACATGGTTTTGGGGTGCCTGACCCATTCCCCCTCTGCCCCATTTGACTAGCTGCCAGAATTTTTGCATGTTCTTCTCTTTGCTGGCTTCCAGAAGGTCCAACCACCTTAACTCGTCCCAGGACTTTTTCGCAACCAATTGAGTATGTTTATACAACTTCCGTTGGGTTTTAATGGTTCCCAGATCTTTGGATCTAATAACATGGGTCAATTGCTTGTACGCATCTCTGCATGACTTATTGTACCAATGATCATGCTTTGGGGAGGTCCTATTGCTAGTTTTGTAGGGTTTAATAAAAAAGCTCTTAATCTTATCAAACATGTCTTCATGGGCTTGGGTGATACTAACATTCAGTTCAGCCTGAGTAGAGAATCTTTGGAGATCAGCTAATGTACTCTCTACTACATCCTTCATCTGGGTGAGTGAATTTTCATTTCCAACTACCCTTGACTATTTGACCCTCCTCATATCATTACACATGGTAACATCAGCAGTCAACGCTTCAAAGTTTTGGGGTTGTACAGTGACATAACCTGGAACTGTCATTGTTAGCAGCAATGGATTGTGGTCACTTTCATTTCTAGTGCGTACCTCCATATCCATTAGAGATGCCCAATTCTCAAGGTTTAAAAAAATATAATCAATACGGCTGCTTCTCAGGCCATTGCTGTATGTTTGTGAACCCTGGGGATCTGAGGGTGTTCTCCCATTCACAGCCCTATACCCTTCTCCAAGCTCAACGCTTTGAGCTGAAGAGCAGCCTCCGTCCATTTCCTAATTGGAGGTAAATATAGTGGAGGAATGCACCACAGCTCATCTTCTACGACACTGAGGTTACTATCCTCACGGTCAAGGGGCTCAAACGTGATATTAAAGTCACCTACTATGACCAAATTGTTTGAGCATCTGTTTTTTCTATAAAACTATCAAGAGTGGAAATTGTCGTGGACATTCTGCCTCCCACGGTGCCTCTCGCATACACGTTAATCACCATTAGGTGGGGGGGATGTTTACAGTTTAGAAGGACTACCAGAATATCGGGATGATCAATCGCGATCTCCTCAATTTTAGAACAGATACATTGCCTGGCCCAGATGGTAAGGCCACCCGAAGGTCTACCTTTACGCCCACCAAGTGCCGGTTTTGAGAAGTTAAGATAACCATGATGGAATATTGGATTGAGCGCCCAGGTTTCTTGAAAGGCCAGTATATCCTGGGCCTCTATAAAGGATATCCAGTCCTGTGATGAAATCTTAGATGACAGGCCTGCTATATTCCATTAAGCTAGTGCTAGATGTGTGAAATCCTGATTGGTAATTGTGCAGCGGGGATCAATCTGAATGCAGTTCCCCCTGGCCTGATATAACTGCACATACTTATGATTTTCTGAAGAACACGAGGGATCAACCTATAAAATCAGTTTGGACCCTAAAAGCCCATCAGCTACATCTAGCCCTCTGGTTCTACTGGTAGCCAGCGGGGCAGAGCTGCTCCTATCTGCTGGCTCAATAGATACAGCTTCGACTACTTTCTCTGTGCGGGATGGTGGGAGGGAGTTCCTTTGGCATCAATCTACACTTTGTAATGTGGAAACCTCAGTACAGGTTACAGTTGAATTACTTTTCAAGAGAGGGACAGAGCTGACAGGGGGATTAAGTTTCATCCTAATGTTTGTTAAAATCATATGTGATGTCCTCAAGTCAAACGCCACTAGATTCTCTACCGGGTCAGCGGTTACAAGCGTAAGGCAAACATAGTCGGTGTTATGACCCAAGGGTGTGAACCTTGTAGCAGAAGATATGTCTTCTCTAATTATAGCACGACATTTTCGTACGTGTCTTAACCATTGTGTACATTTATTAATTAGGGATTGTTCGTCTTCTCTGGTTGTGCTGGAGGTGATTTTAGGGACATTGATCAATTTATTTTTCCGTTTTGCCAAATTAGTCAGGGGGCTCTCATGGCTAGCGAATCTATCAATTGCAAAAGTTCCAAACGGTTGGCAAGGTCGAGGAGTGATGTGTTGTTCCCTTCTAGGGCCCTCATTGTGCGAGCAGTGTCCTCTATATGCAGCAGGAGTGTTAATAGTAGAGGACTGTAAATTTGACGGGCCAGAATAAGCTCTCTTTTCCCTTAGAGTATGGGGCCCTGTGGTATCACTAACACTACTTGTTGTACCTGTGCCTACCTTAGTCTGAACGCTAGAATTATGATGGGAGGCCTGAGGCTGTGTATTACTGTGTGTGTTTGCTTGGCTAGTAAAAAACTTCAGTGAGGTAGAGAGCACATCAATCATACCCTTGAGCGTAATCACTTCATCTGAGAGGGATCTAATCTGTGCTTTTAATCCCGCTAATTCACCAATAGGCTGGACTGTACACAAGGTCTTACACGGGCAGATCAAAGTAGCACTATTAGCAACACCTCCTATTTCTTCTGTCTCCTTAGAGGGACATGATTCCTCATTCAATTCCACTAACGGGAGAAATCTATTGGTACATTTGATTACATAATCGGCTTGACTGTTGTCCGCTGTGCTGGAGCATGGCATCTTAGGATCAACATTCCCAGTACCTGTTTGTGCTGATACTATGGAACCTTTAGATAAAGTTCTTTTGAACATATCCGTGATTGGTAAAACTCCGCTTGGAGGAGTAGAAAAGAGAGGGTTACTCTCAAAATTGGGGCAGCTATCGGGGCCCACAGGTGCAGTTAGTATCTCATGGCAGTCACTCACCAGGCTATCAATGCGACTCATAACGCTGACCTTACTTTTTGGGATTGACTGTTTGGACGTCTTTTTAGCCTTCTTGCCCTTCCCCAAAGTGCCCCCTCCCAGGCAATTCACAGCTTTCCTTTTCCTCATATGACTTGATACAAAATATCAAAGAGTAAACACAAAAAGTAGCAATAAAACACAGGAAGGGAAATCAGCAAGCTGAACAGTATGGCGTAACCAGGTGCCTATAGCCAGAAAGCTTAACTCTCCTCGGGCTTTGGTGACGACTGAACAGTGCAAAATAGCTCCCAATATGATTGAATTAACTCAATGTCTCAGTGTCCATACCAGGCATTTCAATGAGAGAGTACCTTTGGTGCTGCAGAGCTCAGCTGGAGGTCAAAATGACAGGGGGGGTAACCCTGGCCTGGCCCCTCCTGGCGCTAACGGGCACAGACGGGCCCGCCCTTGGCCCGGGCACGCCCGCGCGCATCCCGCGCTGCGGGAGCTCTCCACTGGCTTTAACGCGCCTCTGGGCGCGGAAATAGGAGCGTCACTGGCGGCCCCACGGGTTGCTGGGACAGGGAGTCCTTGCTGCTAGCCGTTCCCCTCACGGCGTTCAAGTCGGTGTTAACGGGCTTCCCTAACCTTGTATATACAGGTGGTACCTCTTCGAGTGGTAAGCTTCATATACACGACATGTACACATTGCCAGTCAATTTAACGCAACCGTGTCCACTTACTTTATCGCAAGTACAAAATGGTGTTACAACCTCTCCTCATATAGTGAGTATACCGTACAAAACCAACCCCATAGTCAGAGAATCACTGACAATGTTTATAACGCACTTATGATGTCGCAAACTTCCCCAGATACTATGGCCCATATGGCCCATAACAATCTCAAGATAGTCTCACTGAATGTTAAGGGTTTAAACCACCCTATCAAAAGGAGAAAGATCCTTGATTATCTTCATAAACAGAAGGGTGACGTCTTCCTTCTACAGGAAACGAAGATCGACTCCAAACAATTTAACTCACTTAGAAATAGGTTTTACAGCGATGTTGCTGGATCGGATGCCATAGGTAAGAAAAACGGTGTCCTGACTTTGGTAGCCAAAAAATCGAACATAGACATGGTGACAAGCACATCTGATACTAAGGGGAGGTGGATCACAACGAAACTGGCAAAAGACAATACGGAATTTTACATTACTAATATTTATGCCCCCAATAGGGATAACTTGGACTTCTGGGAAGATCTAAGCAAGCAAATTGATACAATCACAGATACTGCCATGCACATACTAGCGGGCGACTTTAACCTGCCCATGGACCCGGCCTTAGACAGGGACTCACGCTGTCCTTTTCGTACCAACAACTCTCACAAAGCCCTTATAAATCTTTGCACACGCTTCAACTTGATAGACACTTGGAGGCTACAAAATCCCACAGGGAGGGAGTATACCTTCTATTCATCCCCACATAACTCCTATTCACGCATTGATTACCTACTTATTTCAGGTATCGCCATAGACAGGATTGAACAAACTTCGATCGAACCAAGGGTGATCTCAGACCACTCATGTATTAGCTTGTCTATAACTGACCCGAAGCCTTTTAAAAAACAACCTCTTTGGAGACTCAATAATGAAGTCTTAGAAATAGAGTCACATAGACAAATCATTGAAAGAGCGATACAGAATTACCTTATGGTTAATAAAAAGGGAGACACCTCGGACCTCACAAGATGGGAGGCATTAAAAAGCACCATCATAGGAGAGATCATTAAAATTAGAACTGCCATGAATAGGGACTCCAATAACAATCTTGAAAAGATAGAAAAAGAGATTGCTATACTAGAAGAAAAACATGTAATATCCAGAGATACCTCAGTCTTGAACGAAATAGTAAAAAAGAAATACAAGTATAATAAAATAGTAAGTGACAGAGCAGGGATATGGATAAACAAACAAAAAAGCATCAGGCTTTGTGAATCCAACAAGGCTGGGAAGAGCTTAGCATCATACTTAAAGTTCAAACTGCAGAAGAACACGATTAAAAACCTAATAGACCAAAAAGGTTTCGCTCACTCTGACCCTGATAAAATTGCAGAAATTTTTGAGAACTTCTATAGTACTCTGTATAGTAAGAACCAGGATCTGGACAGCACAAAAATTCAGGACTAGCTAAACAAATGCACACTACCTGCCCTCTCAGAACAAGGGAAAACTGAAATTAACAGCCCAATTACCGCTTCAGAAATCGAACACACGATAAAGGCCCTCAAAGTTGGGAAGGCTCCGGGCCCTGATGGGCTTAATGCTAAATTTTACAAGTGCTTCTCCTCTCCACTGATTCTCCCACTTCTAAACTTGTTCAACAAATTTAGTGACTCTGGTCAGATTAACGGGACACCAACAGAAGCTATCATAGAAGTAATTCCCAAAGAAGGGAAGGACCCAACACTCCCTAAGAACTATAGACCGTTATCTCTAATTAATTTAGACTGCAAAATGTATGCAATGATCCTTGCTAAGCGCCTCCAAAAATTCGTACCCAAACTCATCCACCCTTCACAAGCTGTTTTAAAAAAAAAAACAGGCTATCTAGTGATAATACTCGTATTCTAGCACATGTCCTTGAGAAAGCCAAACTTACTGACTCACCAACAGTTGCTATCACTTTGGATGCCGAATTGGCTTTCGACAAAGTTGATTGGGCCTAGTTGAAAGCAACACTTGATAAATTTAATTTGGGTGAAAACTTTACGCGTATGGTAATGGCACTATACTTTAACCCCTCGGCCAGGGTCAGAGCGGGAGGGTGCCTCTCATCTTCCTTTAAATTAGAACAGGGAACAAGGTAAGGCTGTCCTCTTTCCCCCTTTCTATTCCTCCTTGCAATTGAACCTTTCCTCTATCAACTTAGGAACAATAAACAGATCACAGGGATACGTTTCAACAACTGCACGGTCAAAATAACTGCTTATGCCGATGACGTGTTAGTTGTTTCCGAGAATGCGGAAGCTGCTATCCCCGCACTTATGTCCCCACTAGAAGAATTTGCTGCAGTATCTGGTTATAAGTTGAATAAGGACAAGACTGAAGTAAAAATCCTGAACAACCTTGGCGGGAAAGAAATTATTGGTAACTCGGGTCTCTTATGGCAACCTAACTGCTTCAAATACCTAGGCTTAGACTTCACGAGAGATCTGATCACCACCCTTCAGACCAATGAAAATGCTCTCTTCAAGAAAATCTCTTCATTGTTAGATGGTTGCTCACCTAAATTTTTATCTTGGTGGGGAAGAGCTGAGACATTAAAAATGATGATTACTCCTCTTGTTAACTATCTAGCCAGCATGCTACCAATGACGCTCTCAAACGACTTCCTGAGTAGGATCTATAAGCTTTTTAACACGTTCCTTTGGTAAGGTAAGAGACCCAGAATATCCATGAAAAAACTTCAATTGCCCAAAGAAAAAGGTGGTCTGGGCCTTCCGAACTTTAGGAACTATCAAACTATCAAACCGCGTATTTATGTAATCAGGGATCTAACTGGCTACTCCCCCAGGAGGACTACACCCCAGTCTGGCTGGACATAGAAAGATCAATCATCAACGATATGCCTCTGCCTGCCCTCCTCACTATGGATATATCCTCCATGCCCCATTCAAAATATATTTTGCTTAACACTAAAAGAGCCCTACTACGACTGGAACACTTCTCCACACTAAAAATTAACAAATCCAACTTGACCTCTCTCTGGCGCAACCCGAACCTAAAGGTTGATGGAGGGATGCTCCATTGGGAACACTGGTCTAAAAACGGCATAAATCTAGTCAAAGACCTTTTTACAGGGACCATCCCCCTACCTTTCTCAGTGCTTCAGTCTCGACACGGGCTAAACCCGATAGATTTTTATAAATTCCTAAAACTAAAATCACTCCTCACGATGCGCTCTATTAAACCTTCCGATCCTTCGATACTCTCAAAGATGCTACAGCTACAAAAGTCAGGACACACTGTCTCTAAAATATACAAACTCCTATCCCCTAAGCCTCGCAAATCTCACAGGAAGTGTGAAGTAAAATGGGAATCCGAACCTAACTCTAGCAATATCCCATTCGACTGGGAGAGGATACATATCACCCCCTTCTCGAATAAAATCTCTCCAATATTATCGCAAACCAAGCTTATGTTAATAAATAGGACATATTGGACCCCCGAGAGGATCTTTAAACTTAATCTCAGCGAAAGCCCTACATGCTGGAATTGTAAATCTCACGTTGGTAACCTTGCTCACATGCTCTTCCATTGCCCTATCATACAAACATATTGGGATAAGATCTACGAATGTATAAGCAATACTTTCAACATAGTCCCTCCAAGGGAATTTTCCTATATCCTACTAGGTGCTCTGGACCCAAAGATCACAGATGTGAATGACCGATACTTGTTAGATCTTATGCTCACTTTAGCCTGTAAAAGTGTACTGAATAAGTGGAAAAACTCCAATGAAGTCTCCTTTAGGGTGTGGCAAGAATGGTTATCCTTCCTTAGAGGAGCTGACAACGTCGCACTTCCTGCCTCTCCCTGGCGTAAATCACACAGGAAGCTATGGAAGTCCCTTGACGCCTTTTCCTTCTCCTACGACCCTCCGTGAAAATCGACTCAAATCCTCCATAATGTAATGCTTATAGAACGCTATATCAGCTGTGATACACCTGTACTGTATTGTATTTTCTACTATTATAATTGTGAAAACTGTACTTGCTTGATACTCCTGTACTGTATTGTATTCTCTACTATTACTCGTGTGAAACTGTGCTTGATTGACCACTTGTATGTCACTACAGCTCTACTGCGACTCCCATGGTAAGGCACTTGAGTAACGTGTTGTTTTCTATTTACTTTGTATTTCTTATGATTTGTCTGTACTCTATCATTTTGGCCCTTGGTTATCATCTTATTATTGTGTTTATCATTATCATTGTGTTTATTATTTATTTGTTTATTTCTTGAAAATTCAATAAAAATGATTTGAAATAAAAAAAAGGAACTGCGCTGAACCCCCAACCTCGCATCAAGCATTGGGTGATACAACTACTATGCAGATTTAATGTAATTTACAGACAAGGGTCAAGAAACCCTGCCGATTTCTCATCATGACCAGTGCTTTAAATGGGCCGGTACTCACTGGTACGGAGTACCAGCACTTTTAAATTGTCTCTCCTGGAGTACTGGAGCTTCTCCTTAGACAGGGAGAATACCGGTGCTCACAGGGTTCCAGCAGCAGTGCAGGTGCTAGCTCCTCCTGGGCTCTGATTAAACAGTAGGTAGGACACCTGGTTGGCAAACAGAGAGCAAGCTCTGCTGCGCGATCACACGCTGCAGCAAGCCAATCAGTTCATTTATTGTGTGCGGCCCGCGAGTTCCCTGTTCAATTGGGAAATGTATGACTTGACATACCGCACAAAAGAGGGAGAGAAGACATTGCAGAAGTATTGAAATGAAATAGAAACAAGATTTTGTTCATTGTGTTCATGAAAAAGCAGAAACAAATAGCTACGAAATTCCGAGCCGCCAACCGCTCATGGGATAAGAGGGGGGAAGATAGAGTGATGCAGAAGCAGGAGGCAGTGAGAGGTAAAGACGGGGAAAAGAGATGAAAGAACCTCTATAAAGTCAAGAGGAAGAGAATTAAGAAAAGCAACTTTGCAAAGGTAGAGAGAAACATAGGAGAGGAAGAGACAGGGGAGAGTAAGGCAGACTAGGCAAAGGAGAGAAAGGGAGACAAGTATATGAAGAGAGAAAAACAGGTGCAAGATTTGAGGGACAGAAAGGAGGAGTTGACATGGGAAAGGTTTAGATATGTGTTATGGATAAAAGACAAGGAGTGAGATTAAATGTCCACCGATAAGGTTTCATGGGTAAAAGAACGAAAGACAGCAGGAGAGTGGTGAGAGGACAGGGTGAAAGCAAAGGAAAATGTGTGTAGAAACCATGTAGCAACGCATCACAAAAGGAGTCTCTAGAAAAGGATGTTTTTTTTCTTAGTCTTCTTGCTACTGTAACATAACATTTCAGTGGGTCAGTGTTTGTAAATGAGTCCTTTAAAAAAATTGTAGGGGTGCAATCAGTCTACTGTAATATAGGTACCTCCTTGCAGCTCCCATTTAAATGTGACTCTGTGAACAAGTATACAGGCTATGGATGCAAGTATAAATTCAATGGAAAAAGATACTTTTTTCAGATAGTTTTAGTCTCGTCAATAACTGTGCCACAGCTTCAACCTTCAAAGCAGCTGGTCCTGTACTATGCTTCTTTCAATGAGCGAGGGCCCTGCCCCTTCAGCACACACATGCCTAACTGAAGGGATGTGTGTCTGTTTCCATGCTCATGTCTGTGTACATAACTGTGCCAGTGAGTAGAGAATTTTAGCTTGAGGCCAGAGCCAAATCTGAAATTAAGGAAAGTAAAAGCTACTGTACATCCTACATTGTTCAGAACTCCTGGGTCCCACAGGGCCTGCTTTGTCCGCCCCACTCAGGCAGAATTACTTGACCTCATTCAGAATGTCATTGAAGAGTGAACTCATCAACAACATTCTCCAAGCTATCACCCAATTTGTGATGCCTCTTTCCCCCCTCTGAACTATCAGTCCTTAACTAACTTGCATTGAGGCAACTTATCAGTTGCTTGTAAGATCTCCAAAATCTTAACTAGAAAGGGATCATAATTTATCATTATGCAAGTTTCTTTCACAAATTGCCCACAATATCAATAATTATGTATAATGTGAATATACAGATATCTTTCATGTGCAAAGTGAACACGTGAAATTTGAAAGATACTTTTAAAATTACCCTTTTGTGCACGCATTGATAAAAAGAATACTCTACAGACAGCAGAACTGTTGCTCTTTTATTGTGCACAGTCACACATCAAGAAAACCTCAAATGAAATACTTGTCTACTAACCACATGCCCTTAGCTCTGCCCCAGTCCCCCCGTTAAATTTGGTGAGTACCTGCACTTATTTTTTTTCCATTTAAAGCACTGATCGCGACACCCCATTCTGACAGGAAATTCCACTACCAATGACGACATGCAGACAGAGGAATACCTGAGGCTATGGAACCAGGGAGCGTGCCCATGAGCACTGTGCCTGCAAGAGATAAGCAAAGCTACTGCAGCAGACAGAGTCCTTCAGAAGATTGTCAACACCCTACACGATGGCACATGAAGAACATTCCTGAAGGACCCCAATCAGTTGGTCAGTCCCGATAGAGAAAGGCTAACACAACTGTGGAGAGTCTGGCACAAGTTGAGCACCAAATATGAAGGCTCAGTGCTAAAAGGACACCGGCTAGTGATACCAGCCGCCCTGACACAATGGGTCACCGAGCTGACCTACAGCGGGCATCAGGGCACAGCCAAGACAAAACGCCGCCTAAGGGAAAAGGTGTCGTTCCCCGGACTAGAAGGAGCCGGAGATAGCCTGATTAAAGAATGCATGTTGTTGCTCTGATATGAATTTACCTTGAAAAAATGAAAAGGCAAGAGGCGTTTGGCAAAACAGGAACAAGTTGGTTCAATTAAACACAGAGGCCAGGAGAGCATTTGCAGAGTTGCATCTGAAGACAGTCTCAATGTACAGAAGTTTTGACCGATCATATGTACAGTTCGTGAGGTACAATAAAATTATTTCACATTCTTAGAGAGCATGTAGGTCCAGGCCTTGCAAAAATGATAAGTACAACGATCGGATAACGGGGCAACAGGTGGCTCTCGACCTCGGAGAGAGATAGTGCAGGCCAGTGTGTATGGGCCAGTGTGTATGCGTTCCGATGTCCGGCATGGCGAACGCGTGATCAATATGTGTGGTGTGCATGCTGTGTCCTCATTGGCTGAGTGTTCCTAACTACATGTGGCATATAACTTTGTGGTATTTTGGGAATGTGAGCCTTTGGCAAAACGTGTTTTATTGGGGCCAAGTTCTTGGACCTGTTGTGTTCCTGGCATTTGACACACTCCCATGGGACTCATTTCCCCTAGCATGGGTGAGCGGCCCTGCACTGGAATTCCAAATCCGGGGTCCACTTGTCATTAAAAAAGGCAGTCCCAAATATGTTAAGGGCCGCTCTGGGACCACAGGCAGAGGCGGGAGCGGACGTATTTGTGCACTGGTGCTGTGTTTTTCCTACCTCCAGGAACCTCTTTTCTAAAAAGTCCCGGGGCCACACAGTGTCCCCTATAGTACCCCTACTGAGCATCCTGTCTAGTTCCGTTTGAATGTCGCTAGGTTCGGTAAAAAGGTAGAGTGCCGTGGGGTTTGACTCATACCGGGTGATGTTTACTATTGCTCTTTGGGGTTCTACTCTATTGGATTGAATATTGGCCCTAATCCTACATAGGTTCAGGTGGATGAGACATTTTGATTTCTCAGGGGCTATCTCTAAAGCCTGTCTGCGCCAATGGCATGGGGTGTGAGTGAACATATGTGGCATGACCTGTTTGTGGATTGAGTGCCCACGGTGGTCATGTGCTGATAACAGGTGGTGTGTAGGAGTGCGCTGTGTAGTGCGTGAGGAATGCTAATGTTTTGTGCAGCATAGGTGGAAGTGAGGTGGGAGAGGTCTCTGCGCATGCATTGCAAGAATGATGAAGTAGGTCTCATGAAACTAGGCATATTTCTGGCTCTGGAGGGGAGCGAGAGCACCCATGCTAAACAGAGAGTGTACAAGAATATAAAAATACATAACTTGAAAAACATTCCTAGGTTTTGGGATGGTATTCAGGGTGTTTTCTGTCATCTGGGCCCCATGGGGTTTCTTGTCTCAGTGTAGTGCAAAAAAAGTCTCTTTGCTTTAAAAAAAAAATGCTTGTTAAGTCAATTTGTAGTCTGTGTTCTTGAGCAGTTGGCCTTGTTTACGTCCTTTCGAGAGTTTCGATTGAAAGGGCGGCGGGCTGCTGTAATGACGGTGCACGTGTGGCTTTATTGCAGACCTGTGGGATAAGAGCTGTGCATTGTAGGTTAGCTTGGGAAAAAACACATCGTTAGACAGTTTTTGGAGAGTTCCTGTGTTTTCTTTTAAGAGGTACACTCTATATATTTCACTGTGTGCCTAACTTTCTAGTGCAGTACTGGAAAGAGGTGGAGGCGCTTTTAGGGAATAGTCAGTTTAAGTTGGGTAGCTTTGGTCCCCCCTCTCCTTGCTGCGGCGGGAAGAGTAGTTTCCTCTGTGGTCTGCTTCTGTTAAACATATTTGTGTGTGTGTGTATGTTGTTTAACCGGTGTGGGGGTGTCCTTTTGACCTGCATGGGCTACGTGCGAAGTGAGGGGAAGTTGTCACGTGCATGTCCCTCTGGTCTCTGCACGTGGCATGTAATGATGTTCTACCTAATAAAGTTTGGTGTTTTGACTACGCCCTTTTTCTGGAAGCTTCGGTTTTTGGGCTACTTTTGGGCTTCTTCCGGCAGGTCATTGGGCACCTTTGTAGGTTCTCATGTAGGGCTGATTTGTTGTAATGAGTCATACAGGGAGGGGGTTGAGAACTGCTCTGTGGCCCCCGTGATTCGGATGTGGCAATGACGATGTTCGTGAGGCACTGTGTATCTTATTCGACAAGCTGGGTGCGGTGGTGAGCATCCCCATGCACCTTGTGCGGGGGCTGCAATGGTCATCTATGGAACCCCTTTCCCTCCCGTTGCCCCCCTCTCCCTTGTATCCAGGATGCTTTGGGTCTGCCGCCCTCGATGGGAATCAGGGACTTCCTACCTGGTGAAACGCTACTCCCGCAGCTTTGGAGGGGGCATGATCTGATGAGCAGACTTTGGAAGTGTTCGGAAGCATTAAGGGAGAGGAGGCAGCAGAATGTCCTGCTTACGATGGGAGTTAGGTGCACGGCTGGGACTTGTCGTGCTAGGAGTAACAAATTGAAATAGCTGATTGCCTGGGTGAATTTCCTCATTAAATAGGTGCCAAATTGGTGCATGGACTACGGAGTTCTGTGTTTCATCTTAATAACACAAGTGCAGGGAAAGCCTGGCTTTTGGCACTGGAGTGTTGCCTTGTTTTGGAACCAAAAAGGGGGCCTCCATTTGCTAGAGGCCTAAAAATGTAAAAGAATGGGGTCCTTTCGATCTAGGGCATGCCCTAGTGACTTGGGCAAAGGGACCTGGGTGCCTGCTTTTATGTGCTGGTTGGTTGTCAGACTGCCCTCCCCCAGACGTGGCCAGCCAACCCCACCCTGGGGTAATAGCAGCAGGGTGGGGTCTAGGCCCCTGCATGCACCCAAAATGGCGGATTTAGTGTGGATTCCCGATCGACCGAACATACAGCAGCCTTGAGTTTTCCCTGAACGCAAGTAAAGGCTTGAGTTTTTTTCCCTAATGCTGTGTCACTAGTCTTTATTGTTGTAGTGAGTTTTCTGAAGTGGGTATGAAGTGGATGTATCATATTGGGGGTTTGGATATACTGCATATTTGGATTGGGCGATTGCGTAAAGGCATTACCTCCGCAGACATTTACCCCCCCTGCCGTGGATGGGGCCCCAGAGCTGGCTTGGCCGGGTTCCCTGCCTGCTGCAGTTGCCATGTGTTCGGCCAACCACCCAGCACCTGTTGCGGCAGGGTGGCGGTAGCCTGATTTCCTTGAGGTGGATTGTACGATGCATTTGAGTTGCTCTGGGTTTGGATTTGGGGATGGATATTCTGTGGGGGCTGTCCTGGTACTATTCCTTTCTGCTCATGATATGTTTCTAGGCGGCATTGAATGGCCAGGTGGCCCATTCTGTGACAATAGTGGCACTCTATGAGGCCGGGCCGTAGCCAGTTTCCCTTACCTCGGCTGCTAGGACTGGGTGGATATCCCCTGGGATCCTGGGGCAGAGCTCCCTTAAAGAATGGTGCCATTTGCGTGATTGTGGCCAACATGGCCCCCTCGAGGGTGGTCTTTTTCAACTTCTGTTGGGCCAATTTGGTAGTGTCTCTCTGGGCCTGCTCCTGCTTTCCCCTGTCCTTTTCCTGTCTTTTCCGGTAATATGTAATATGTGGGCGTGTATTTCCCACCAAGGTTTGGTGTCCAGCCCTACTACGCCATCTAGTCCAGTCTATATCTCAGTGGGCAGTTCCTTTTTGAGGATGTTGTATAAGAATGCAACCTGGGGACCCGTGTCGGTCAAGTACTGCCCTGTCTTTTGTCCCCATCATTCTCTCATTCTATCTAGGAAGCACGTCACGGTCTCCCTAGGCGTCATGCTTTCTGCCAGCAATCCGCCTACATCTGGGCGGTCAGGGAATATCTCCCTCAGGGCCAGCCATATTTGGTGTCTAAATAAGTTGAATGCGACCCCGTCATGCTCAGTGTGACCATGGGGGTGTGGGCTCGGGAAAACACTATGTCGGTCCGCTCCCCGATGAAGCTGCTGAGCAGACTTTTGACGTCACCTATAGCTAAGTTGATTCCCACTGTGTTTTCTCAAAACATGAGATCCATTTTCCTGCCCCATCCATCAATGGGGGCAGTTTGTTATTGAGCCCTTCTTTATCCATCTGTGCCCATAGCACATAGATGGTGCCTGACACACCCTTCTGTAGCAGCAGAAATATTTTGGTGTGGAGTGTCTCCGTCGGTTTCTTTTTGATGTACCGCTCCCATCTTTTCAGGCATTCCTACATGCAGGGGTAGTTCCATCGTGGATCTCCCCCTCGTTGCTGGATTCAGTCTACCACAGCGGCCATGTCCTCTGGTTTGAAGGATCCCTCCTCCGGCCAAGGTCTGTCATACTGACCCTTCCTTTTGGTGCAGTAGGCCAATAGATGGCAAAATAGTTGTGTGAAGGCCTCGCACTGGCGTAGCAAGGGGGGGGCGGAGGGGGCGGTACGCCCCGGGCGGCACGAGATTTGGGGGCGGCAGGTAAATTTATCGCCAGCACCCCCCCCCACCCTCCCCTGCTCTTAGGCGCTCGGCGGCGGCAAAAGGCAGGGACCGCCACGGGCGGCAGAGTGCCTAGCTACGCCACTGAGGCCTCGCCTTCTTCTTTGGATACTATCTCTCTAGGGGTCAGTTTGCCTGATCGACATGCTCAGGGGGAGCGGCGGACATCCTCGTCGTTGCTTTCCTCATCCGGGCGTTAGGGTGCCATTCTGCCCCTCCTATGTCATAATTATGTTTCTATTAGACTCTCCTGATTTCTTATCTCTTGGTCAGCCCCTCTCCTATGCCGACGGCCGGGTGGAGGGTGGGTTTCTGCTAGGAACTTCTCTTCTGACTCTTCCCCAGGCGCATCCTCAAAGGGAGCCCAGGGCCTAGTTTTGGCTTCCTCCAGGAGAGGGTGTGTTGTTTGCCCTTCCCATTGGGCTTCCCAGGTGAGAGCTCTTTCTCTTTCTAACCTTTCCTTGCACCTTTCTTTTAACTCCCACCTGGGCTGCCTTCTTCACTCAGTGCTGCGTGCAGTTCTTCTGGGTAGTGTTTTGACCCCAAGCTCACTCCCTGATGCTTCCTCCACAGCTTGAGCATACCCTGGGAGAGCATACCCTACGGCTCCCCCTGTGCACCAGACCTTGGAAGACTGGGGCCCCTATCTCCCCTTCCACTAGTGGTATCCTCCTCCAGAACTGCTATGAACCTCCCTCTGAGTATACGGCATTCGGAGGGGCGGTTAGGAGCATGTACTCCTCGTCCCGCTGGGGCTTGATGGGTCGAGACCGATGGGAGGGGGGGTTGAACTTCAAGGGAGCCTGGCACCAGACTGGGATGGGACTGACTTTGTCTTGGCTGGTTGGCCTGGTGGTCTCCCTACCCTGGGTCGGGAGGCTTGCTGCCCAGTGGGAGGCCAACCTGCCCACCCGCCCTCTTGACCGCTAGATTTATGTAACCAAGCACAGGGGCAGCTGGGATGGTAGGCATCAAAGAGAGCACTTCCCTGCCGGTGTATGGTGGGAGAGGTGCAGATGCCTTGTGTGCGTGCTCGAGGATAGTCTTGCAGGACGGGGCCACCTCGAAGATGGCCCATAGTTCTAGTAGGGCCTCTCGTTTAGCCCACTTTTGACCTGCATACCTAGTCTGCATGTGTGTCCTTGTGTGTTCTATGATGTTGGTATCTAACGTTCCCCCGTCATGCCAGGGAAATGCATGTGCCTTGGTATGGCCATGCCACTCACTGCAGTGTTCTCTAGTTTCCATGCCTTTGTGGGGAACCTAACTTGCATGTGGTCTAGTGGTGTCACCAAGATGAATTAGATTTTGGGAGTATTGGTGCATATTACTAATTGATCTTGTATCAATGAATCAGTCAAGGCTACACAAATCACAGGTAGAGGATAGACCTCTAAGTAGGGCAATATAGTATGCTACTTTTTCATTTATTCCTTGAGCCCTAGAAAAGAATTTATGCCTCTCCAACACTACGTTAATCTTTTCCCTGAAATAGTTTTCAAGTGTTTTCAAAGTGATTGGTATACATTTGTAAGGCTTCTCCCCTTTCTTCACTCGTGCATGTGGGTAAAGCTTCGTATATTTTTCTTCCCTGTATTCCAATATTAACAAAACATGTTGTTTTCTCATTGTACTGAAGTTTTCCCCTCCTACGGCGATCAAACAGGTTTTGAACAGTTTAATCCATCTTTCCCATGGTAAGTCTGGCTCCCATATTTCATTGAGGAAAGGCGCCATATTGGAAAAACCAAGGGCTTAAACAGGAAAATATCCAGATAAAATATGATAAGTACAATAACTGCAAGTAGATGAATTTAACAATTGCTTCAAGGTTGTAAATGTTAAATTATATACTTGGAAGTATTGACAGGACCCTAGGACAGACCATACATTTTGCTATGACAGGTAGAATAAATATGAATGATACTAATTTGTAAAGTGCACTACATGATACAGAAACAAATAAATTAGTGCTAGAATAATAACACTGTAAATTATAAAGTATTTGATTGTTGCAAAAACAGTTGCAGTAAAAAAGAAAACATGCAAAACAGACAATATTGGAAGTAAGAAATAACCATTCCCAAATAAATGTTTCAAAATAGACTTCCATACATTTCCTACTACAGTCATAAAGTGGTGCCGTTGTAGGTATCCAGGGAGGATTTTGAGAAAAGGATGGAACCTATAGAAGAATAGGCGGCACCTTAGAGATATTCAATGTGCAAGACAACAAGCAATCCTTTGATTTAACTCCTATCACAACCAGGAAAAAGAAAAGATCAGCGGTGCAGCACTGCAAATCCTGGCAGGAGTGTGGAGAAGGGAGTTGCCAAGGCACCCCTGAAAGTCAATTACTGCGCAGGACAGCAGGCAAGACTTGTCATCGATAGCGATATCAGGCAAGCGAGCGGTACTCACAACTGCGCCACTATGGAGAATATGCAGAGAACCTGCATTCAGTGAGAGACGCGCAGAAGGAGGCCAATCCGCTGTACTAGACGGTTTCTTCACTGAGAGAAACAGCTGATAGAAATGAGTGGCGTTTCCAACAACAGCGTTTGGAGGATACACCAAGAGTCCTTGGAAGTTACGTAGTGTAAGGCCCAACTGCACTGCCGCTGGCCAAGAGGCACGAGTGCATGGATGATGTCTGCGTGACGCCTCTGAAGATTCCTCAGGGAGCAGCAGGCGACTATAGAATAGGCCCTGCAAGCACAGCAAGTGATCCAGAATACCGGTGCAGAGAAGTAATGGAGGGAGGCAGTCTTAGGAAGTCACCTTTTATCAGTGGTCTGCTGAGGACGCATTAAGTATGGCAACCATCTTACAGACTAGGTGCAGGTAAAGGATTTCAGGCAGCTGTGGTGCCTCACACATAAAACTGCAAAACAGCCCTCTGATTATGCTCAAGTAGCACCTTATTGCAGCTGGGAACGACCGGCACTTGTGATGCAGTCAAGCTCTTGACTTATATACTGAGGAGGTATAGGTACAGCCGTGCAGAAAACTCCAGTAAATGTAAGCTTCAGGAAACTTCTCTGGAGTAAAGGAATTATGGTGAGAATCTCTACAGGGGTGAAGACACTTCTCTGCTCCCTGAGCAGCATCCCATCCTCGTTACTAATGAAGAGAGAAGAAACAACTGTGACTGAGGTAAGTCAAATGTATTCAGCAAGAAGGATAAGAGTCTGCAGTCTAAACATGCAGGGTAGATCTGACAGACTTGACCAACATTCTAAATGAGCTCTCACAGGGACATATAAACCATAACAGGGAGAGGGGTGGAAGAAGAGAATATATATATGTATATTCACTGAAAAAACCAAAGGTTACAGGGACGTTACAGTTAGGCTGACATTTCACTCGTACAAAACCAGAGAAATCCAGCAGTTATAGATAGCTGAGCTAACTATTACTCGCGCCCACTCAATGTACTACTTATGACCTCACATATTACATCACTCATGACATGGTCAGTGACATCATTGATGACATCACTGATGACATCTCAAATGACATCACTGATGACATCACTGATAACATCAATCAGTGACTGTGAGTGTTTCTAAAAGGTTTATGAGTGTTACATATATATACACCAAGGTGTATTAATGAATAAGTGGGTGTATGAGTGCCTGTATGGATGATTTAGTGGGTGTGTGACTGACTATAAGTGAGTGATTATACATGTCTCAATGAATGTATGGGTGAGTGATTAATTTGTGTGAATGTCTGTATCAGTCTGTCAGTTGGTGTGTAAGTGGCTGCATGGGTTGGTGAGTAGGTACATGAGTGGCTGTATGGGTTATTAATTGGTAGTCTGAGTACCTCTATGGGTGTATGGGTATCTGTGTGGGTGGTTGAGGCTGTGTGTGACTCCCTGCACGGATGAGTGAGTGGGTGAATCAGTGGCTGTATGGGTTCATGAGTGCATCTGTGAGGGGCTGTATGGGTGAGTGAGTGTGTGTAAGGCTGTGTCGGTGAGTGAATGGATGTGTCAGTAGTATATGGGTGAGTTACTGCATATGTGAAAGGCAGTATAGGTCAGTGTTGGAGTATATAAGTGACTATGTGTGAGTGAGTGATTGGGAGAGTGGCTGTATGGGTGAGTGTGTGCTTGTGTCAGTGACTGTATAGGTGAGTGAGTATGTGTTAGTATCTGTATGAATAAGTGAGTTGATGTGTGTATAAATGTATAGGTGAATAGGTGGCAGTGTGATTGACTTTATGGGTGAGTGAGTAGGTGTGTGATTAGCTCTATGAGTGTTTGACAGTGTATGAGTGGCTCTATGGGTGTATGAGTTGATATGTAAGTGGCTGTATTAGCGAGTGAGTGGGTGTATGAGTGGCTGTATGGGTGAGTGAGTGGGTGTGTGTGTATAGACCTATGAATGAGTGAGTGGGTATGTAAGTGCTGGTTTGGGTGTGTCAATGTTTTTGAGAATGGTAATGTGAAAGTTGGAGTGGGTATATGAATGGTTACATGGGGGTTTGAGTGGCTGCGTCAGAGATTCAGAGGATGATTTCATCAGTGATGTCATTTGAGATATCATCAGTGATATCACTGACCATGTCATGAGTGATGTAATATGTGAGGTCATAAGCAGTGCATTGCAGGGGTGCGAGTTATAGTTAGCTCAGCTATCTATAACTGCTGAATTTCTCTGGTTTTGTACGAGTGGAATGTCAGCCTAAATATAACGTCCCTGTAACCTTTGTTTTTTTTTGTGAATTTCGAAGTTTCAAAAAAATTCTATTTCCTAACTATAACGTCCTTGTAACATTAGTTTTTTTCAGTGAATTTCTATGGTTTTTTAAATGCTAATTGTTAACAATAACGTTCCGGTATCCTTTGGTTTTTTTCAATTTTTAAGTTTTTTTAAAAAATTCTATTTCTTAATTGTAATGTCCATTTTTTTGTAAGTGAACCTGTAAGATTGTCGTACTTTCTTTCTATAATTGGATATTGTGTATTATATTTATATAATACACCACTGATGTTTTGATTTCACATGTGTTTATCAGAAAAACATTAATAACTGGTTTTATTTTTAACAATTTTTTAAGTCGGCACAACATTGTTGCATTTACAGTGGAGATTCTGTCATCAGTAAATGTATTTCACCTACTGAAAAATACACTTAAAGACATTTTTTAAATAAAGTTTAACGCTAAATATGTAGTAGATATTCGTTTAACTTTTCTTTCTATGATCAATTTGGAAAAAAGCCACCTTCTCTCAAAAAATGTGTGATCGCGACTACCGACGTCATCGCGGTTACGTCGGTAGTCACGAAGAGCGTGTGGGTTGTACTAAGTGTAAAACATATGTAGATATACACATAGTCTACAGTATATTTACCACTTGAGCTTTATTAGTGTACTTTTTAAAATCATATTTTTCTAGTGAGTTTCCAGATTAATCGCCTCCAAACACTTTTTCCTGTTTCTGCGAAGACAGAGGACATTGGTAGTCGCGGATAGCGCGTGTTTTTCAACAGCTCTGAAACGTATATGTAGAGGTACTGTGAACAAGTTTAGTATATCTGTTCACTATTATAATATTGCAAGTTCTGCTTTTCTTTCCATTTTTAAACAAAAGTACTTTAAACGTATATTTTGCATTTCCGCTTCACCGCGGTAACCGCGACTATTTCGGTCACCGCGAATATCACGTGACTGGGAAAGCAAGGAATATTATTGGATAATATACTTTTCAGCAAAATCAATAGGAAGTACACACCCACTGCTCCTTGTTGAATCTTCTTTCATAGAACTTCATTCTGAGCAGGTGGATTCATTTTGCAGTGGAAACTTTTTGCTGTTTTTTTCTATCAGAAATGGCAACACAGCAAGGAGATGGGGGTCAGCAGCAACAACAGCTGAACCAGGATGTGGAGGAGGTGGACAGTGAAGGTTGGGAAGAAGAGGAACCTCCACAAAAGAGAGCCGGTGTGGCTTGGGATTTATTTACAATCCCATCAGGTGAATCAAAAACAACTGCCAAATTTGTGCAATGCACAATTTGTGAGAAGACCCTCTCTAGAGGTACCAACAAGAAATATTCATGTGGGACAACGTCTATGTTATACCTTTTAAAAACCTATCATAAAAAACCTCTCCAATGGGCGATCAAGCAGAGGGAAGCTGGGGGACCATCTATATCAGTGGCAGCAGCAACAATTCCTGGTCAAAAACTCCCTTCTGAGGTGCAGAGTTCTGCAACATTTATAGCTCCAGAGATGGCAATAATGGCCACTTACTACATGGACTGTAGTGTTGTCATAAGTTCTGGTGAGCAGTCTCTTACAGCTATTCACAATGCTGTAAAACACCATACATGCTAATTCTTTTCCTCTTTTATATGTTTTGCACATTTTTCAGTGCATGTCTTTTCAATTCCTGCTGTCCCAGTTGCCATTTTGTTATAAAAATTTTAAACTTTACAAAAGCCTTAAAAAAAAGGTTCCTGTTGGAACCACATTTTACAGTTAAAACAAGATAAAGTATGTATATATATTGGAATGAGTGTATGACTGGTATATAGATAATTGAACGAGTGCACAACTGGTACATGGATGTTAAAATGAGTGTAGCAGTGGTACCTGAGTAAATCTATGAGTGCATAAGTAGTGCCTGAGTGATTGGATGAGTGCAAATGTAGTGATTGGATGATTGCATGTGTGCATGGGTAGTGTGTGGCTGAATGGATGAGTCCATATGTAGTGCCTGAGTGAATGGAAGAGTGGAATGGTAGTGCCTGAGTGAATGGATGAGTGCATGAATAATGTCTGGGTGAATGAATGAGTGCATGGATAGTGCCTGGGTGATTGGATAAGTGCATAGGTACTGCCTCAGTGAATGGATGAGCGCATGTGTAGTACCTGAGTGAACAGATGAGTACAAGGGTAGTGCCTGAGTGATTGGATGTGTCCATAGGTAGTGCCTCTGTGAATGAATGAGTGCATGGGTAGTGGCTGAGTGAATAGGTGAGTGCAAGGGTACTGGATGAGTAATTCAATATGTGCACGGTTAGTGCCTGGGTGAATGCATGAGTGAATGGATGAGTGCCACTGTAGTGCCTGGGTCATTAGACAAGTGTTTGGATAGTGCCTGAGTGAATGGATGAACGCATGCATAGTGCCTGAGTGAATGGATGAGTGGAAGAGTAGTGCCTGGGTGATTGGATATGTGCATGCGTAGTGCCTGGGTGAATGGATGACTGCATGGATAATGCCAGAGTGAATGAATGAGTGCATGGGTAGTGCCTGGATCATTCGATGAGAGTATGGCTAGTGCCTGAGTGAATGGATGAGTGCATGCATACTGTGTGAGTGGATGGATGAGTGCAACGGTAGTGCCTGGGTGATTGGAAGAATGTATGAGTAGTGCCTGGTTGATTGGATGAGTGCATAAGTACTGCCTGGGTGACTGGATGAGTGGATGAGTAATGACTGGGTGAGTGGATGAGTACATGGGTAATGCCTCAGTGAATGAATGAGTGCAAGGGTAGTGCCTGGCTGATTGGATGAGTGCACGGATAGTGCCTAGGTGATTGGGAGAGTGCATATATAGTGTCTGCGAGAATAAATGAGTGCATGGGTGCTGCTTGGGTGATTGAATGAGTGCATGGGTAGTGCCTCAGTGAACGGATGAGCGCATTCATAGTGCCTCAGTGAATGGATGAGTGCAAGGGTAGTGCCTGGGTGATTGGATATGTGCATGGGTAGTGTCTGGGTGAATGGATGAGTGCAAAGGTAGTGCCTGGATGATTGGAAATGTATATGGTTAGTACGTGGGTGAATAGATGAGTGCATGGGTAGTGCATGAGTGAATGGATCGGTGCAAGGGTACTGTCTGAGTAAATGAATGAGTGGAAGGGTAACACTTGAGTGATTGGATGAGTGCAAAGTAGTGCCTGGGTAATTGCATGAGTACAAGGTTAATGCCTGGGTGATTAGGTGGGTGCATGGATAGTGCCTGGGTGATTGGGTGAATGAATGCATAGTGTCAGTGTGATTGCGTGAGTGCATAGATAGTGCCTGGGTGATTGGATGAGTGCATGGGTACTGCCTGGGTGATTGGATGAGTGCATGAGTAGTGCCTTGATACATGGATGAGTTCATGGATAATGCCTGGGGGAATGAATGACTGTAAGGATAGTGCCTGGGTGAATGGATGAGTGCAAGCATAGTACCTGAGTGAATGGATGAGTGCATGGATAATGGTTGGGTGAATGAATCAGTGCATGGGTAGTACCTGGGTGAATGGATGACTGCATGGGTCATGCCTGAGTGAATGGATGAACGCATGCGTAGTACCTGAGTGAACAGATGAGTGCAAGGGTAGTGCCTGGTTGATTGAATGTGTCCATAGGTAGTGCCTGGGTGACTGGATGAGTGCTTGGGTAGTGCCTGAGTGAATAGGTGAGTGTATGGGTACTGGCTGAGTGATTCGATATGCTCACGGTTAGTGCCTGGGTGAATGCATGAGTGCATGAGTGAATGGATGAGTGCAAGTGTAGTGCCTGGGTCATTAGACGAGTGTTTGGATAGTGCCTGAGTGAATGGATGAACGCATGCATAGTGCCTGAGAGAATGGATGAGTGGAAGGGTAGTACCTGGGTGATTGGATATGTGCATGCGCAGTGCCTGGGTGAATGGATGAGTGCATGGATAATGCCAGCATAAATGAATGAGTACATGGGTAGTGCCTGGATCATTCGTTCATAGATTGGTTAGTGCCTGAGTGAATGGGTGAGTGTATGCATACTGCGTGAGTGAATGGATGAGTGCAACGGTAGTGCCTGGGTGATTCGAAGAATGTATGAGTAGTGCCTGGTTGATTGGATAAGTGAATAAGTACTGCCTGGGTGATTGGATGAGTGCATGAGTAATGACTATGACTGGGTGAGTGGATGAGTGCATGGGTAATGCCTCAGCGAATAAATGAGTGCAAGGGTAGTGCCTGGGTGATTGCATGAGTGCATGAATAGTGCCTAGGTGATTGGGAGAGTGCATAGATAGTGCCTGCGAGAATAGATGAGTGCATGGGTGCTGCTTGGGTGATTGAATGAGTGCATGGGAAGTGCCTCAGTGAACGGATGAGCGCATTCATAGTACCTCAGTGAATGGATGAGTGCAAGGGTAGTGCCTGGGTGATTGGATATGTGCATGGGTAGTGTCTGGGTGAATGGATGAGTGCAAAGGTAGTGCCTGGGTGATTGGATAGGTGCATGGTTAGTACATGGGTGAATAGATGAGTGCATGGGTAGTGCATGAGTGAATGGATCAGTGCAAGGGTACTGTCTGAGTAAATGAATGAGTGGAAGGGTAACACCTGAGTAATTGGATGAGTGCAAAGTAGTGCCTGGGTAATTGCATGAGTGCAAGGTTAGTGCCTGTGTGATTAGGAGAGTGCATGGATAGTGCCTCAGTGATTGGATGAATGAATGCATAGTGTCTGCGTGATTGCGTGAGTGCATGGATAGTGCCTGGGTGATTGGATGAGTGCATGGGTACTGCCTGGGTGATTGGATGAGTGCATGAGTAGTGCCTGGATACATTGATGAGTGCATGGATAATGCCTGGGTGAATGAATGACTGTAAGGGTAGTGCCTGGGTGAATGGATGAGTGTATGGGCCGTGCCTGAGTGAATGTATGAGTGCATGCGAGGTACCTGAGTGCATGGATAATGGCTGGGTGAATGAATCAGTGCATGGGTAGTGCCTGGGTGAATGGATGAGTGCATGGGTCGTGCCAGAGTGAATGGATGAGTGCATGCATGGTACCTGAGTGAACAGATGAGTGCAAGGGTAGTGCCTGAGTGATTGGATGTGTACATAGGTAGTGCCTGGGTGAATGGATGAGTGCTTGGGTAGTGCCTGAGTGAATAGGTGAGTGCATGGGTACTGGCTGAGTGATTCGCTATGTGCACGGTTAGTGCCTGGGTGAATGCATGAGTGAATGGATGAGTGCAAGTGTAGTGCCTGGGTCCTTAGACGAGTGTTTGGATAGTGCCTGAGTGAATGGATGAACGCATGCATAGTGCCTGAGTGAATGGATGAGTGGAAGGGTAGTGCCTGGGTGATTGGATGTGTGCATGCGTAGTGCCTCGGTGAATGGATGAGTGCATGGATAATGCCAGAGTGAATGAATGAGTGCATGGGTAGTACCTGGATCACTCAAAGAGTGTATGGGTAGTGCCTGAGTGACTTGATGAGTGCATGCATTCTGCGTGGGTGAATGGATGAGTGCAATGGTAGTGCCTGGGTGATTGGAAGAGTGTATGAGTAGTGCCTAGTTGATTGGATGAGTGCATAAGTACTGCCTGGGTGATTGGATTAGTGCATGAGTAATGACTGGGTGAGTGGATGAGTGCATGGGTAATGCATCAGTGAATGAATGCGTGCAAGGGTAGTGCCTGGGTGATTGGATGAGTGCATGGATAGTGCCTAAGTGATTGGGAGAGTGCATATATAGTGACTGAGAGAATGGATGAGTACATGGGTACTGCTTGGGTGATTGGATGAGTGCATGGGTAGTGCCTCAGTGAATGGATGAGCGCATTCATAGTGCCTCAGTGAATGGATGAGTGCAAGGGTAGTGCCTAGTGGTTTTAGAATATGTGCATGGGTAGTGTCTTGGGGGAATTGATGAGTGCAGAGGTAGTACCTGGGTGATTGGATATGTGTATGGGTAGTACGTGGGTGAATAGATGAGTGCATGGGTAGTGCATGAATGAATGGATCAGTGCAAGGGTACTGTCTGAGTGAATGAATGAGTGGAAGGTTAACACCTGAGTGATTGGATGAGTGCAAAGTAGTGCCTGGGTAATTGCATGAGTGTACGGTTAGTGCCCGGGTGATTAGCTGAGTGCATGGATAGTGCCTGGGTGATTGGGTGAATGAATGCATAGTGTCTGCATGATTGCGTTAGCATATGGATAGTGCCTGGGTGATTGGATGAGTGCATGGGTACTGCCTTTGTGATTGGATGATGGCATGAGTAGAGCCTGGATACATGGATGAGTGCATGGATAATGGCTGGGTGAATGAATCAGTGAATGGGTAGAGCCTGGGTGAATGGATGAGTGCATGTGTCATGCCTGAGTGAATGGATGGGTACGTGTGTAGTACCTGAGTGAACAGATGAGTGTAAGGGTAGTTCCTGAGTGATTGGATGTGTCCATGGGTATTGGCGGTGTGAATGGATGAGTGCGTGGGTAGTGCCTGAGTGAACAGATGAGTGCATGGGTACTGGCTGAGTGATTCGATATGTGCATGGTTAGTGTCTGGGTGAATGCATGACTGCATGAGTGAATGAATGAGTGCAAGTGTATTGCCTGGGTCATTAGACAAGTGTTTGGATAGTGCCTGAGCGAATGGATGAGTGGAAGGGTACTGCGTGAGTGATTGGATGTGTGCATGCGTAGTGTCTGGGTGAATGGATGAGTGCATGGATAATGCCAGAGTGAATGAATCAGTGCATGGGTAGTGTCTGGATTATTTGATGAGTGTATGGGTAGTGCCTGAGTGAATGGATGACCGCATGCATACTGCCTGAGTGAATGGATGAGTACAAGGGTAGTGCCTAGGTGATTGGAAGAATGTATGAGTAGTGCCTGGTTTATTGGATGAGTCTAGCAGTACTGCCTGAGGGAATGTGTGGGTGAATGAATGAATGTATGGGAAGTGCCTGAGTGATTGGATGAGTGCATGGGTAGTGGCTGGGTTAATAGATAAGTGCACGGGTAGTGCCTGGGTTAATGGATGAGTAGAAGGGTAGTGCCTGGGTGATTCGATATGTGCATGGTTAGTACGTGGGTGAATAGATGAGTGCATGGGTAGTGCACAAGTGAATGGATCAGTGCAATGGTAGTACCTGAATAAATGAATGACTGGAAGGGTAACGCCTGAGTGATTGGATGAGTGCAAGATAGTGCCTTGGTAATTGTATTAGTGCAAGGGTAGTGGCTGGGTGATTGGGTGAGTGCATAGATAGTGCCTGGGTGATTGGGTGGATGAATGCATAGTGCCTGCATGATTGGGTGAGTACATGGATAGTGCCTGGGTGATTAGATGAGTGCATGGGTAGTGCGTCAGTGAATGGATGAGCGCAGGGGTAATGCCTGACTGAATGGATGAGCGCAAGCATAGTGCCTCAGTGAATGCATAAGTGGAAGGGTAGGGCCTGGGTGAATGGAGTAGTAGAAGGGTAGTGCCTGGGTGTCACGATTCTGAGCAGTATAGGGGCGAATCCGGCACACCTACACCATAGCAGGCCCACCAGTGTGAAAGGGAATTGGTATAAATGGAAGAGGAGCCCGCTGCACTACAACTCCCAGAAAGCAGCGAGACCTCGCCGGGACAAACAGCGCAACCCCTGTCATGAAACGCCTCCTTATAAGCACCTCCTCCGCGATGGGAAGGTGCTTGACAATTTGAATCGAGTTTCCCTTGAGAGCGGACGCTTTCCTTCCCGCCGGAGGATATTGGAGATGCCGCATTCTTCGTTGTTTGTTTTGTTTTTGTAATTTGGTGAAGCGCGGTCCGGAGATCCTGCATGAGAGGCTCTCGTGCATATCACCCTGGATTGCCTTTCTTTTTGAGCGAGAACAGTCACAGGTAATGCGCGATTTGCGCAAACCAAATCTTGGGGTATTTTCTGCTGAGTATGAACTTGCGCTGGTAGAGAAACACAGTGCGTCCTTCTGGCAGATTCTCATCGTGGTGCAGTGACCTTGCCCAAGAGAGTGCTGTGAACAGATTATATCTTTTGTACTATTGGAAGCAGCTTGTTGCCCCATTTTTGTTTGTGGAACTACAGTGAATTCTAGCTGTGAGACTTAACAGCTGGAAGGAAGCCCTCCTTGGGGATGCTACGATCCTATTTTTGACGTTCCAAAACCTTCGGATGATTATCGTTTATGCTATTTGAAGGAAATATAGACCTCATATTTCTACAACTGCTGCAGGGCTCCTTGTGAGTGAATCACATGTCTGATACTAGTTAACTGAATCTGTATGTGGTTGTGTGGATTCTTTTCATGTTTGTTTTCTCTCTTTTATTTCCCCCCCCCCCCTTGCAGTGAAGTGCATTAAAAGGAGAAAATACAGATACCTAGACCAGACCTAGGAACCAAGTGTTCCCGGCAGCACACTTTGTTATTTTGTCCCTTTCCCTTTTCCCCGGGTGCTGCCTTCCATAGTTGTGTTCACTACACTGTGGGGAGTTGCGCTCAGGGGAGTAGGGAGGCTTCTCGACAGGTCATCGTCCCTGCTGGCTGCTGAGAGGAGGTTAGTGGCTCTCTACTGTCTTGTGCTACTGACAACCTGACAGATTGTCAAGCCCAAGTTAGACGCCCAGCCTGGACGATGGACACTAATGTGGTGTTGACCTCACTGTTGGAGAGCCTAACTGCTCTGCAGCAGGAGGTGCAAACCTCGCGATTAGAGAATCAGGATCTCAGAACAGAGATGGGCACATTACGAAGGGAGGTAGCAGGTCTATCACGGAGGGGCCCAGGGGTAAGTTCATATGTCAGGGAAGCCACACTTCCTGCTCCTGGGCATGTAGTGCATCCTCCCTCTTCAGGCCCCACACAAGGGGGTGGGTTCTTTACAGCCTCTCCTGTTACTCCACCTGCCACTGCTACCACTCCCACTGTTCATGTGATACAAAACACAGGGATCCCGTTGGCACCCCCAGAACGTTTCTATGGTGATCCGAAGACGTTTGAAACGTTTCTGAATCAATGCAGATTACATTTCCTGTGCAAACCCGCTGTATTTCAGGACGAAACGGCTAAAACAGCTTTCATGATGTCCTACATGGGAGGAAACGCTGCGAGCTGGACTATACCCTTAATGGAGAGAAATGATCCCGTCTTGCATAGGTTTACAGACTTTTGTATAGAAATGAGAAAATTGTTTGACCGGAAATCCCATATGATGACTTTGGATCGAGAACTACTTACCCTAAGACAGGGGTCTCAAGATTTGTTGACCTACATAACAACGTTCAATCGTTTAGTGGTGGAAACCGACTGGCCCCAGGAAAAAAGAACTACTTTATTTGACCAGGGATTGCGGGGAGAACTAAAGGATGTCCTCTCTCAAGTAGTACAGCTGCCCCAGACCTGCGAGGAAATGATTAATCTCACTGTCCAATTAGACCATCGATTACAAGAACGAAGAGGAGACAAAAACAAAGGAGAACCGCGTTTTTGGTATGCTAAACCAAAACCTCCCACAGAAGAACCCTCTAAGGCTGTGGAATTATCCGAACCAATGCAGATAGGGGGTATTCGTGGTCCCCTCACCACAGAAGAAAGAGAGAAGAGACGAAAAATGAAGCTGTGTTTATATTGCGGAAAAGGAGGGCATTTCATAAGAGAGTGTCGAGCTCGGGCACAACTCCCAGAACGAAACCCGGCCCCGCGGAGACAAGCAGTCATGGGAACAAGAGAGACGTCGGAAAACTGAAGAGCCCGAGTCAGAAGGAGATCTCTGGGTCGGGCGAACGACGGACATCGATCTCTTCAGTAATCGCCAATACTTTACAACCAGCTGTAGCACATCTGAATATCAGTGTATCACTGTGGGTTACCGCAGATGCTCCGTGAGAAGTGGATGCCTTGTTGGATTCCGGTGCGACGGGAAACTATATTGACCAAAAGTACGCTCAAACCATCGGTATTCCTTGGGAACAGAAGAAGAACCCCGAATACGTGAAGGCTGTGGATGGATCTGCGCTGACGTCGGGACCAGTCACTTCTCATACCCTTCCCCTCTTGATGCGGTTTGGTACGGAGCACTATGAATATATCCAGTTCGATCTAATAGACGCACCACAGTTTCGTCTCATACTCGGCATGCCATGGTTGACTCTACATGACCCTGTAGTGCGCTGGGCGGCCCGCACTGTTGTCCTGAGTTCTGACTATTGCATAGAGCATTGCAAGAAGGAGGTAGTCCTTTCTAGAGAGAAGGTAGACACACAAGCGTGTCATTTGGCCTCGGCATGTATACAAGACCGGTATTGTTGTACGATGTTCTTGCCTGATGAGTACAGGGAATATCAACCTCTCTTCGATAAACAGAAGGCTACACAACTTCCACCCCATCGAGTCTATGACTGCCGCATAGAACTGATACCTGGAGCGGAGATTCCATGTAGCCGAGTGTATGCGCTAACAGAACCCGAAACCCTGTACCTAAAAATTACCTTGATGAGAACCTTGCATCAGGCTTCATCAAACATTCCTCTTCACCCGCTTCCTCCCCTCTTTTTTTATACCTAAGAAGGATTGTGAAGAGCTCCGAACGTGCATCGACTATCGAGCACTAAACCGTGTGACCATCAAGAACCGGTATCCTTTACCGTTGATTCCTGTGCTCCTGGACCAACTCAAAGGAGCTCGTTATTTCACAAAGCTGGATCTAAGGGGGGCCTATCATCTGGTCCGGGTGAAAAGCGGGGATGAATGGAAGACCGCATTCCGGACGAAGTTTGGACTCTTTGAGTATAGGGTGATGCCCTTTGGGCTCTGTAACGCCCCGGCGGCATTCTAATATTTTATGGATGAGGTCTTAAGGGGACTGTTGGACAGGTACTGTGCGGTTTACATAGACGATATCCTCATCTATTCGTCTAGTCTCCATGAACACGTAATCCATGTAAAGGAAGTATTAGACAGACTCCGCCAACACTCGCTGTACGCTAAGCTGGAGAAATGTTTATTCCACGTCCAAGAGGTAGCCTTCCTAGGGTACATTATCAACGCACATGGTTGTCAGATGGACAACGACAAGGTCAAAGCAATCACACAGTGGACAGCCCCCACTCACGTAAAATCCGTACAAAGTTTCTTGGGTTTCGCCAATTATTATAGGCGTTTTATAAAAGACTTCTCCAAGGTTATTCATCCCATCTCCTGCTTGTTAAGGAAGAACACTCCCTTTGTTTGGGGGGAAGAAGCCGAACACTCGTTCCAGATCCTAAAAGACAAGTTCACACAAGCTCCCATCTTGCGGCATCCTGACCCGCATCTTCCCTTCATCGTCGAAACAGATGCCTCACAGTATGCCATCGGTGGTGTGTTGCCTCAGCGACATCCAACAACAGGGCAACTACACCCTGTTGCATATTATTCTAAAAAACTCACCCCCAGCGAAGTGAATTATTCTATTTCCGACAAGGAACTACTGGCGATAAAAAGAGCCTGCGAGGAATGGAGACATTATCTCTTAGGGGCTCATCACACTATCGAGATATACACAGACCATCGAAACCTGTTATTTTTGAAAACCGCCAAAGCCCTCACACCTCGTCAGTTGCGCTGGACCCTTTTCTTTTCCGATTATGATTTTGTTATTAAGTACCGTCCAGGACCACAACATGGTAAAGCGGATGCCCTCTCTCGCATCACGGACACCGAGGAAGATATGCTATCCGAAAATCCCGAACCCCCTTTGATACTTGCGGAGGGGGCTTTCCGAACTCAAACCCTTGCATTGTTCACCTCGAAGGATTTTCTAGAGGACGTCAGAGTAATTCTGGCTGTATTCGATGCACAGGCCTGGCTCAGGGAGGACCCCGAACATCGGGTAGAGAACAACGGCCTGTTGTATTATCACCACGCCTTATATGTACCCAAACCTGACCTACAGCTACGAGTACAGACATGGGCTCATGATTCATTGTTAGGAGGGCACATGGGAATGTACAAGACAATTGCCTGTATTGAGCGTTCCTTTTGGTGGCCGTCTCTGAGGGTGGGTACCAAGGAATACATAAAAAATTGTTCAGTGTGTGCACAAGGAAAAACCAGTCACTCCAAACCAACAGGTCTACTCCAACCAATACCTATACCTCCTCGACCCTGGCATACCGTGTCAATGGATTTTATCGTGGAGATGCCCCCCTGCGATGAGAACACGGTTATTCTGGTAATAGTAGATCACCTAACAAAGATGGGACATTTTATACCATTGAAAGGTTTACCTACATCCGCCGAATTGGCCATTGTTATTCTTCAAAACATGGTTAGAATACATGGAATACCTTGTGTTCTGATTACCGATAGAGGAACGCAGTTCACCTCTCGTTTCTGGAAGGCCTTATGGGCAACGATGAACGTTGATGCGCGTCTTTCCTCCAGCTACCATCCACAGACGGATGGGAAGACAGAACGTCTTAACCAGACACTGGAACAGTATCTCCGCTGTTTTACGCTGCAAAACACCACAAACTGGGTCACATTGCTATGGATGGCAGAGTTTGCTTATAATAACGCTGAGCATTCCACACTGGGGTGTTCCCCGTTCTATTGTCTTTACGGACATCATCCCAACATGCTCTCTTTTGAATGGCCCGTTGAGTCCAGACTCCCAAGCATACACAAGCATCACGCTCATCTGAGAGCGGTGTTACTCGATGCTAAACGACACCTCGCCACAGCGCAAACAGCGCAAAAACACTTTGCTGACAGAAAACGCACTACAGCACCCGAGTATCAAGTGGGGGATAAGGTTTGGCTCGCTACAAAAAATATACATCTGAAGGGAATAGACCGATTAAAGCCCAAATGCATCGGGCCATACAGTATAGAAGAAGTCATCAACCCTGTAGCCATGAGGTTGACCTTGCCCCCGTCGTGGCGCATTCACCCAGTGTTTCACGTGTCTCTACTCCAACCATGCCCTACTAGCATGAGACTACCTATTCGGCCTCCCCCCATGGAAATAGATGGGCAGGAGGAGTATGAAGTCCAGAAGCTCTTAGATTCCAGATTGGTTAAGGGGCGAATACAGTATTTGGTGGAGTGGAAAGGGTTTGGAGTTGAGGATAGGACTTGGGAACCAGTTCAGAACCTCCACTGCCCTGAACTGTTAGAACAATTCCATACAGACAATCCAGGAAAGCCTGGACGACCGCCGAGTCGGCGATCCTTGAGAGGGGGTTCTGTCACGATTCTGAGCAGTATAGGGGCGAATCCGGCACACCTACACCATAGCAGGCCCACCAGTGTGAATGGGAATTGGTATAAATGGAAGAGGAGCCCGCTGCACTACAACTCCCAGAAAGCAGCGGGACCTCGCCGGGACAAACAGCGCAACCCTGTCATGAAACGCCTCCTTATAAGCACCTCCTCCGCGATGGGAAGGTGCTTGACAATTTGAATCGAGTTTCCCTTGAGAGCGGACGCTTTCCTTCCCACCGGAGGATATTGGAGATGCCGCATTCTTCGTTGTTTGTTTTGTTTTTGTAATTTGGTGAAGCGCGGTCCGGAGATCCTGCATGAGAGGCTCTCATGCATATCACCCAGGATTGCCTTTCTTTTTGAGCGAGAACAGTCACAGGTAACGCGCGATTTGCGCAAACCAAATCTTGGGGTATTTTCTGCTGAGTATGAACTTGCGCTGGTAGAGAAACACAGCGCGTCCTTCTGGCAGATTCTCATCGTGGTGCAGTGACCTTGCCCAAGAGAGTGCTGTGATCAGATTATATCTTTTGTACTATTGGAAGCAGCTTGTTGCCCCATTTTTGTTTGTGGAACTACAGTGAATTCTAGCTGTGAGACTTAACAGCTGGAAGGAAGCCCTCCTTGGGGATGCTACGGTCCTATTTTTGACGTTCCAAAACCTTCGGATGATTATCGTTTATGCTATTTGAAGGAAATATAGACCTCATATTTCTACAACTGCTGCAGGGCTCCTTGTGAGTGAATCACATGTCTGATACTAGTTGACTGAATCTGTATGTGGTTGTGTGGATTCTTTTCATGTTTGTTTTCTCTCTTTTATTCCCCCCCCCTTGCAGTGAAGTGCATTAAAAGGAGAAAATACAGATACCTAGACCAGACCTAGGAACCAAGTGTTCCCGGCAGCACACTTTGTTATTTTGTCCCTTTCCCTTTTCCCCGGGGTGCTGCCTTCCATAGTTGTGTTCACTACACTGTGGGGAGTTGCGCTCAGGGGAGTAGGGAGGCTTCTCGACAGGTCATCGTCCCTGCTGGCTGCTGAGAGGAGGTTAGTGGCTCTCTACTGTCTTGTGCTACTGACAACCTGACACTGGGTGAATGAAGGAGTGCATGGGTAGTGCCTGAGTGAATGGATAAGTGCATGGATAATGGCTGAGTGAATGAATTAGTGCATGGGTAGTGCCTGGGTGAATGGATGACTGCATGGGTAGTGCGTCAGTGAATGGATGAGTACAAGGGTAGTGCATCAGTGAATGGATGAGTGCAAGGGTAGTGTCTGGGAGATTCTGTGAGTGCATAGATAGTGCCTGAGTGAATGGATGAGTGCATGGGTACTGCTTGGGTAATTGGATAAGTGCATGGGTAGTGCCTGGTTGATTGTATGAGTGCATGAGTAGCGCATTGCTGAGTAGATGTCTGCAAGTGTAGCACCTGGGTGATTGGATGAGTGCAAGGTTAGACCTTGGGTCATTGGATGAGTGCAGGGGTAGTGGGTTAGTGATTGGGTGAGTACACAGATAGGGTCTGGGTGATTGGGTGAATGCATGGATACATGATTGGGTGAGTGCATGGATAGTGCCTGGGTAATTGCATGAGTGCATGGGTACTGCCTGGGTGGTTGGATGAGCCCATGAGTAGTGCCTGGGTGACTGGATGAGTTCATGGGCAGTGCTTCAGTGAATGGATGAGTGCATACATAGTGTCTGGGTGTTTGCATAGTGCCAAGGGTAGTGCCTGGGTGATTGGATGAGTGCCTGAGTAGTGGCTGGGAGATTAGATGAATTCAAGTGCAATACCTGAGTGATTGGATGTCTGCTTAGGTAGTGGCTGGATGAATGGACAAGTGCAACTGTTGTGCCTGGGAGAGGGGATGAGTACATGAATAGTAACTCAATGAATCCATTACTAGATTAGTGATTTGACACACGTAATATATCTCTACCTCCAACCACTGGGAAGAAATAAAAAAAGACAAAAATATATTTGAATTTTATTTCGAACATTAGGCAACCAAACAACACACAATATTTTTTTACCAAAACTTTAATTCAAGATAGACAAATGTTTTACTGTATTTTCCGGTTTCAGCTTTCATAATTGTTCGCTTTCACCAGTTCTTTGTATGAAGATTCATCATGAAACAGTGGGGAAAAAAATCAATGGATTGTAAAAAAACAAAACAAATGTGCATAGTAGATCATTATAACTATGTCATACTGTTCACGGCACTCACTACACGTTTTTAATACTGGCTTGCTGATAGCTTACTACCTTAATGAAAACAACTATATGGTAAAATTGTTTCTGATATTATTATATCTGGTACAAAATGTCCAATAATTATGAAGCAGTCTTCATTTTTGCATATCCTTTTCTAAACATCATCCCTGTTAGGCCAAATGATGTCTAAACTGTTCTTAGTCCATGTATGAAAAACATAACTCATAGTACAACGTAGAAGTTGCTGTAGCAGAAACAAAAGGGGACTTTTTTTTAGAGGTGAAGAGGCTTTTCACATGCAACTTAAGGCTACTGGTATTATAGTACCTCCATGTATTCTTTATCTGTAGTAATACACTGTAGTCCTCAAATATTTATAAATTCCTTTCCTGTAGTTAAAAAGAGTCCTTCATTTCTAACAGCTTGCTGTAGACAATACCCCCAATAGGCCGAATAATGTCTCAGAAACACATAATCCATATATATATCAACACAATACCACATTTTTATATCTTAGATTCTCCTTAGAACTTCGGTTCTAGAAACAGCAGATATGAGTTTGGTAACTTTTTGGGTAGTCTTGATTTGACTGTTACTTGTATGTCATTGCACTCTGTCCAACCTGTTTGACATCTTAAATATATTGTGTAGTGTCCAGAGGTTAAATTAACTCCTTCATGAAATATGATAGCTATACTTGTGAAAGTTCTTTTTGAGATGGAAATTTGTGCAGCTTTAAAGTTTGTAATTTCAGTTCCTAACTAAGTACCATGCACTCTGCATCATTGTAGCATGACTATGATATATTTTCCATACCTCTGTAGAAACAACGTTAACCTAAGTTCTGATCTGCAGTTTGGACAGGCCATATCTTGATGGGCGTTTGTAGTTAAATCTTCAAACGGCACAGCTTCACAATCTGGTAATGTCAAGTAGAGGAACCATTCTGAATTGATTTCAGTGCTTGACGTAAATTCACAATCTTCACAGTTATGAGTCCATTTATAAGTTAAACCAAATAATTAATTGATATTCACATCTTCTTCATCTAATAGTCCTAGCATTACCATTAGAAATTCTTGAGCATCATGCTAAAGATTTTGAGAGAACACTACTGATCCAGTACAGTCATTAGTGAGTTTTCTTATTCCAGTAGCAGAATGTATAATACTTCTATCACTTCTTAATTCTTCAAGTAAACTGCACAGTTGGAAGGACATTCTTTTATCTGCCTTTTCTTTAATAGAATTAGTAAAATGAGGCAAATGATATAGTCCATTTAACACTACATTTGCATAACAGTTCACTCCAGATTTATTATCAGAGTGATAGCCTTGTATTTCCTTATTGTGCTCTAGTTTTCTTTTCTTTCCTCCTTGTTGATTTTCTTTTTGTTCATCTTTATGTTCAACTGTGATAAACTGTTTGGATATTTTCCGCTTTGGTCACAGCATTGCTTTTTGAACCACAGGATACTGGCCTAAATGAGGTGCATATCGAGCTCTCAACTGAATATACTCAGTTATTCAGCTCACATCAGCACTTACTTTCTTCTTATCAAAATCAATCAGAAATAAACCAGACAATTTTCTAATTTGCGACAAAGCAACATATGACATTCCTTCTTTGAATACACTACTACCAATATTAACAAGACCTGTATCTACACTAAAATCTTGCGATTTATGAATAGTTACTGCATACGCTAAAGACACTGGGAACTGCTTTCACTGAAGTCTTTCACAAGTAGGAAACATACAACGCATCTACCAATCTGCTTAACTTCAGCAATATCATCAAATTTTATGGCTAAATATTCCACATAATTTCTGTTTGGATAATTAAGAAACTTCATAACTTTACCCATTGTACCATTCACTAGCCCTTCTTCAACATTTAAATTATGATGTAAGATTACATGACAATTTTTACAGATAGGTAGCTGTTTTTCCAATCCTGCAGTTTTTGACACAGACTTTTCTAAACTATCCAATTTCGTTTGCAGTTTTTCTTTAAATAGCACTGTAACGCCTTGATGTTCCATTTGATCTTTTGCTCTAATTTCGACGATCTCTTCTTTTTCCAGTTGCAATAATTGTTCATTGAATTTACTACACTCCTCAAGAGTTGGCATCAAACAAACAATAGACTTCTCTTCCTTAACAAAATTGTACATTACTTCAGCAGCTGAAACATTACTTTGAAACACATTTTTGATGAGGTGGGTTTGTTATACTGTCTTTCCCTCTTTTGTGAATACTCCCACTCTTATATCCTTTAGTATATCTGAATAATTCATATCTGATGCTTGGCGCATATTTTGGATTAACTCTTTGTAATGAAAGTTTTCCCAAATGTTTACATTTCCAATACTTCCTAGTGAATTCCTTGATTCATTATGTAGTAGTTTCTTGAATACAGGTTGTCCTTTTATGGAAGTTCGTTGTAGCAGGTCTCCAAAGACTATTAAGTGTTTTCCTCCAAAAAGTACATCGTAGTCAGTTTTTATTATTTGCTACATTCTTAAATGTATAAAAGCTAGCATTAGTTAGACACCATGCTGACTTCATCAATAATTAGTAGCTTTAATTTCTTTAATACTCTTGCCACCTCATGATAAGCATCACCAGATAGTTTGTTGTATTGTAATATGTTGTCATGTTCAACAGGCAGCATTAACAATCGATGAAGGGTAACTCCTTTAACATTATGAGCAGCTAAGCCTGTTGGTGCAGTGACTACACAAAACAAACTGGAATCTGTTCTCTTCTGTAGGTAAATTGTCAGTACTTTAATCAAGAAGCTTTTCCTAGTTCCAGCTTGACCACTTATATACAATAGAACTGTTTTATATGTAGAACAAGTACACTATTTTTTCTCATGCAGAAATCCATGTTCTATTCTACCTTTTACTTCACCAAAAATGTCTTTCTGATCTGTATTCAATTGCATTATTAGTCGTTCTAGATCCAGAGTTTCCTGTCTTGCTTGCTGCATTGCATTCTCCACTTCATCCATGGCTATTGCAGCTTAATTTTGAATGGTTGGCTATCAAGGAGGATCTTGACTTCCAGGTGCTGAACTTTGACTGCTCTGAAAACTCTCTCTTGCTATCTCAGTAGCAATTGTTTCTTCTTGTTCAATCTCATCTCTCAACATTTGAAGATACACTGGAAACACAGAGCACTCAATGCTGTCTTTCACAGCATTGAAAGAGTCTTCAAAACAGTCAAATTCTCCAAGTAACTCACTTTCAGTTCGCCGTGGGTTAAACAACTGTAACAAGGCTAAATAGAAAAACTCTCTTTTGTCTGGAGTTTGGCAACTTTGCTTTCGATGGTTGATTAAATTTCCTTTGTTATGTCTCACCAAACATCCTTCGCATCCAGCCACAGCAAATTGTCTTTCATCTATGTTTTCACTGACATTACTTCTGAAAGTATAATGTTGAAGTATTTCATAAAGACAAATGCTTTCCAGATGATTACTTCTTCTTGGATAGAACATATCCAGCAAGTTACTCTTCAGAATATCTGTACTGTGTGGCTCAAATTCTGCAAGATATTGAATTTCAGGAAAAGACTTCAGTACTCTGTTACGAGTCTTAGCAAGCCCTAAACTCAACCATAGAACTCCTCTAGATTTAGAAAACAAACTAGCTGAGCTTAACCTGTCTACACATTCATAGGAGCCTATCTCTCTGTCTTTTCTGCTGAAATCTCCTCCCACATCTCTTTAATCTCAGTTTTCTCTGACTTTGTTATATAAGAAGTAACATACCGAGCAACAGCAATTGAGTTGTCTGAAACAAACTGCACATCCATGTTTGCATTCCACATCTTCAGAATCACAGGGTTGTAGTCATTAATGTACTCAGAGGCCTCTGTTCTTCTTAAGTTGTATGTATTTTTCTTTTTTTATATTTTTTTAAATTTCAGTCCATACCATGATTAAATATACAGAAATTCATTAGAAAAAAAACCGATCAGGGTCCAAAACAATGGTTAAAATCATCCGACAGATACAAGCATGCTAAAATGCAGTAATGAGATACGATACATAAATATTCATTTTACTCTTTCATATGCTCAATCATGGGCCCCCAAATCTGTAGACCCAATTTCCGTCTGCATGCACCCTTGAGGGAGTAGAGGCTGTATTCAAGAATATAAATAGCATAAAATCTGTCTCTCCACATCTCAAAAGTAGGGGGTTCTTTCTGTAACCACACAGAAGCAATACATAACTGTGCCACAGCTGTGGCTATGAAGATTAAGGGGCCGATTCCGATTCCGACCGGAAATCTCTCCGACCGAGCCGGACCCGGAGAGAATTCCGACCGAATCGGACCCTAGCAGTCCGACCGGACGAATACGATGCATTCGCATGCTATTGGACTCGAGTCGGTCGGACTCCCATTGAAGTCAATTGGAGCTGGTCGTACAACGCGTACGCGGGCTCCCATTGACTCAATGGGTGCGAGGCGGACAAGGGCGCCCCCTACAGCGTGTACGCATCCATGCGCATCGCGGCATACATGCACAGGTAGGGGACCCATGGGTCCCCCTGTGTGCGACTCGCGCGCCTACGCGTACAGGAGGTCCGACGCGGACCCCCAAAGTCCGGCTCCGACAGCTTTTTCGAGCCGGACGGCGCGAGTCGGTCGGACTGCTCGCAGCGCGCATCGTACTTACCCGGCCGGGAAACGTCTCCATAGCGTGGTGCGAGTCGTGTCCATGCGAGTCGGTCGGAGCGTGTTGAAGCCGCGTTCGAGTGGGTCGGCGATTTCGCGGGTGCTTGCATCGTACTCGCGCGGCCGGTCCCGCGTACGATTCGGTCGGGAAACAGGGCTCCGAATCGGATCCGGTGAATCCGAATCCGATTCGGAGCACTACCGGCCGAGATTGGAATCGGCCCCTAAGTAACTAAACTTATATGCTGCCTGTCCCTCTATCAAGCCATCCCCAATTCCTAATAACATTGTTTCCGGCATAATGTTGATTCCTGCCCCAGTAATCTCAGATAAGAAAATTTCGATGTGCCCCACCAACTGGGTTAAATGAGCAAATGTATAGAAAATATGCAGAATATCAGCCTGCTCTGCCTCACAGCGAAAGCATTTCCCGTCGTTCGTCCCTCCCCATTTAAACATTTTAGCAGGAGTATAGTGGAGATTGAATATCGTCTTAAAGTGCTGTGCCTTTAACTTAGTAGATACAAAAATCTTTTCAGCAGTATCAATCAATGAATCAAAATCTTTATTCGGATTTATATATAAATCCATGAAAGCAAATCGAGAACAACTACAAATCACTTAGAATATCCATATGCATTGCTTAACCTAAGACCATTTAACAATACACGAAATTCTAAAACACTCGTTCACATTAAAATAATTAAATGAGAGGGGCCACGACCTATTAAATACAAGTAATTCATAGAACTGAGGAAAAGGGTGGATATTACATTCAGGCCATAATTTCCTCTTGTGTCAATTTTGCGGCTCTACTCCTCTTAAAAAACAGAATTGATTTAACAATAAAAGCATCAAACATATATATGAAATTCTAAAATATGCAAGGAAAGATCCTTTATGTCTAAGTCAATCCATAAAGTACAGGGTTTTCATTTCAATTCATTACTCCAGTTAGTGTCATGCATAGCTTTTCATAAGGTGCTAAAAGGTGCTAAAGTGCAAAGTTTTCCTAGTTCTGATACAAGCCCATAAAAACGAGGCTAATGAATAACTTATAAAAGGCTCTGAGAGTCTCTTTAAAAAATAAAGTGCAACATGGCATTGTTTAAAATTACATCGTTTTAAAATAGGAAGAATAAACCTTGCACGTTCCGCTTTATAAAAACCACAAAATAGAACTATATGAAGATCCGACTGCTTTGATACCTTATCACATGGACAGGGTGGCAGGACAGAATGATTATACTTGTTTGCTGGGAAGCCCAACATCAAGGGGGGTAGATTAATTCGGAATCTGATTAAAATATATCTATGCTGAGGGGATATTGGTGATTCCTAAATAAGAATATTCTCCCACTGGAATTAGGGGGAATTGTTGATAGAAGGTAACCAGTTTCCTTAAACGATTGGTCTCGTATCAATTAAAAGCAGCGTTATTTAAAAAGGAGATCTTGAGTTCATACTTTGAGATCTTCCGGCATGCACTAGGGTCCTCAAATAGTTCCTTGTGCCCTATTTCAGTCAGAGTTTTTTCCACATACTGTAGCCAGACAATTTTATGAGAATTATTTAAATTTAGGCCGTTTTTATGATAGATTGAGTTAGACTCACCGTATCCCTACGCCAGATAGAGTGCCATAGCATGATTGGTGCTAACTTGATACAATCAGTCACGTAGGGCAAACTCAACTCTAAATGGCAAATATAATTTGATGTAGATTTGGGGAGAGAGACTATTCCCCTGAAGAAACTATCTTCCAGCTTTTGGAGTTGACTTACAGGCGCCATACCCCACACACCTGCCCCCATAGGAGACAGCAGATACTGTCTTCGCTTTATAAACAGTTTTAATTGTTTCAAGAGGTTTTAAACCCAGCTTTCTGGCAAAGGCCAGGATTGCTCCCAAGCTCCTCTCCATTCACTAGGGTCCTGTTTTTGACCATTTTTGCCCATAATTGGATTTTATCAAACAAGACCCCAAGATACGGAAAGGATTCTACCACCTCCAATTTTCGCGTGCCTATATGGAAGGGGGGTGTTCTTTTACCCATAGATACCCCTGAAGTAAGTATAAAGGATTTCAATTCATTAGCCTGCAGGTCCAGAGAGGCCATCAAGGCTACATAGTCCTTAATTAAGCGCTGGAGGGCTAACCCTGTTCTGGCAATTAGGACCACGTCATCCGCATATACCAGTATTGGTAGGTTACAGCTATCAAAAATGGGGATGTCCGGTGTTGAACCCCTGAGCGCTGCCTCAACCCCGTTTGTATAACTTGAAAATAGGAAAGGGGTGAGGACACACCCTCGTCTTACCCCCCTGGTGATCTTGAAGGGGCGCGTACATTCCCCGTTTTTGCCGTAACGGACAGATGCTGTTGCACTGGTGTATAATTGGCGGATTAAATTTATTATAGCGGCATCGATCCCCATGGAATCCATTAAGTTCCACAATTTGCTGTGGGACACGGAGTCGAATGCGGCACTAAGGTCCATAAATGCCATTAAAATCTGACCTCCCTTGGCTCTGGTGTATTTATCGATTATCAAACTTAAGTTAAGGCATTGATCAATTGTGCCTTTCCCCTCTTGAAACCCATATTGCGCTTCAATCAATATATTTTGCTCCCTAGCCCACTCCTCCAACCTGTGTAACAGTAAGAGCCGCATTAGCTTTGCGGTTGTGTCCAGTGGGGAGATTGGTCTATAGTTCTGTGGAATCGCCTTGTCTCCCTCTTTGAAGATCGGGATAATAATGCTGGACGACCAGGAGGGTAGTGGGCCTTTTTTTGCAATTGCATTCATCACATTTGTAAGGCAAGGGGCCCACAGGTCCTGGTCTATTAAAAATAAATCAATAGAAACTCCATCTGGACACGGAGCCTTCCCTCCAATACATTTTCCTAAACCTGCTTTTATCTCTTCCAGTGTGAATGTTAAATGCTCTGTCGGGGCAAGGATAATGGGAGAATCTTCGAGTGGTCCGCTCTCTACTGAGCCAAAGACCTGTTCAAAGTGGGCCACCCAGGCATCTTCACCCACATGGGTATCCAGTGTAGGATCTGCTGAATTTTTAAAGAACAGAGCATTAATTGTCTTCCAGAACTCGCTGCCACATTTAGTGACTGCTGCCTTTTCTAAGCTTTCCCATGCCTCTTCTCTCAGGATTCTCTCTTGGCTTCTAAATAGTTTTTCCTAAGGGACGCAATCAATACGCTATTTCGGGGGCTTCCTTTAAGGGCTATGTGCAATGCTTTTAATGATTGTGTGCAAGAATGGTCAAACTATCAGTTAAACAGAACAGCATTGGGTGTTTTGGCACAATCAAGGCCTTTTTAACTTCGATAAGGAAGTCCCCAAAACAGGATATGATTCGTTCAGACGTACTGTCGGGGTCCAAGCATTTTGTTACAAGCTCCTTGCTGTTATTTAAAATTGACTGGACTATTTTTGCTTTATCTATTTGGTTCCATTTTAATTGGAAACCATTTTTCCTGCCAAGAATTGGTTTCCAGATTTTTTGTGTGGGCAAGGGGTTTCCTAAGCCTTTTTCCATCGTGACGAGGAGAATTGCGTGGTCGCAAAAATGGGATAGTTTGGTTTCTACTTGTTCAATAATGCCCTGGAAAGTCTCTGAGACTATTATAAAATCGAGTGTTGATTCATATTCATTCCGTAAAAAAGTATTAACAAGATTACCTGTGGCAGTATCAATAGATCGCTCCAGAAAAGCCCTTGCCGCCCCAAACGATTGTTCCTTTTAAGATTTTGAGCAGCTCTATCGTCCTGCTGTGCATCCAACATACAATTATATAAAACACCAATCCGATCCTTGCGTCTGATAGCCTCAACCAAGGGGTTTGGCTCTATCACCCTCTGCTTCTGGCTTCTACATAAAAAAGCACAAATCTGTAAGAATTTAAAGAATTCGGTTTTAGGTAGAACATATTTACCAGTCAAAGTTGCAAAAGAAGAAAAACCCTCATTATTGTAGAATTCCCCTATCTGTCTTATTCCTTTAAGTCTCCATCTGACCATTATCATATCCCAAAAAATAGTGGGCAACAATGTAGAGGTGGACGTGGGTGTATAATAACAAATCCCCTTGATCTGAAAACATCTCCGTACCGCCTTCCAGACCTTAAAAGCTGTTAGCTGAACCTTAAACTGGGTTTTTTTTTGCAATAGTTTGGCTCCGACATCCTAAATAAACATTTCTTGGCCTCTGAGCCCAGCAACATCTGATAAATGGATGGTGCTTCAGCATCGTTACCAACCTCCTCTCCGGTGAGTAGGATCCACATATTTTGTAGAATACAGGCATAATAATAAAACGTAAAGTTAGGCACTGCTCAGCCCCCATGCTTACGAGGTAGTATCATGAATTTCATTGCTCTGCGTGGTTTCCCCTGACCCCATACAAATCTACCACACAGTGACTGAAGTCTCTGAAGTGGTGCCCGTGTAAGTTCCAGTGGTACTGATCTAAAGTAGTATAATACTTTGGGCAGGATATTCATTTTAAGGACATTACACCTTCCCACCAGTGAAAGGTGGAGACATTCAGCCCAATCTAGTTGTTGCTTAATTCAAGTGAGGATAGAGCCCCAATTAGCCTCTACTAATTCCTTCAGACAGACCCTGATTTTGACCCCTAAATATGTAACCTCGTCAGATACCCTAGGGTCACCGCTACAGGCTGAATTTGTACAAATAATCTGTGTTTTGGATGGATTAAGTTTGTACCCTGATACCAACCCAAACACATGCGAAAGCCGTTCTATCTCAGGGATAGTTGGGTCAGAGGTCACTACAGCTATATCATCTGCATACGCAAACACCCGAAAGTGTTTCCCATCCACAGAGTACAGATTTAATCGTCTTACTACCCTCCAACATCGTTAAAAAAGGGCTAATATACAAAGGAAATAGAAGTGGGGAGCAAGGGCAACTCTGCCTTGTACCTCTAGTAATGGACACTGGCTTAGACTCTATGCCCATCATGCATATTCTGGCTATAGGGGTCCTATACATAACCTGAATGGAATTAATAAAACGCTGCCCGAACCCCAGACGTCGCAATACTGCCCATAAAAACTCCCAGGAGACACAGTCAAACGCCTTTTTGGCGTCTAGTAACACCAGGCCTATGGTAGTGCGTTGCACATTTGCCACATCCAACAGGGTTACTTCCCTGTTTATATAGTTGACCGTGCACCTGCCAGGTATAAAACCATGTTGTCGGATGGAAACCAATGGGGTGATCCCCCAAGCCAAACGTGATCCCCGTCACAATTTAGCAGGGATATAGGTCTATAAGAACCAGGTAAAACGGGGGGCTTGTCTTTTTAAAAAAAAAACAATGATGTTTGCCTCATCCCAAGAGGGAGGAGCGTCTCCAAGTTGTGCCACTCGAAAGATAGCCCAGCATATCGACTTTTAGCTCCTGAAAGAAAGTTTTATAGATTTCCAAAGGAAGCTTATCTGGGCCAGCAACCTTGCCAATGGCTAACATATTTATTGCTTCCTCACGCTCCTCCACAGTGTTAGGGATATCCAACATAGCAAATTCTTCCTGGCCCAACCTTTCACAATGTAAATTCTGCAATAAAGCCTCTCTGGCCTGACCACCGTGATTGCTCTCAGTGTACAGTGCCTCAAAGAATGAGTATAAGAAATGTATAATCTCTTCAGGTGTCTCCACTATCTTCCCCATCGAATCTTTCATAGCGGCGATTCTTTGCGCCGCTTCCTTGGATCGTAGCCTTTGTGCCAGACACCGCCCAGTGGCCTCGTCATACTCGTAACTCTCTTCTCTATATACCTTATATTTACAAGCAATTTCTTTACTCCAATGTAAATTAATCTTGGCCTTACATCGGGCTATCGCAGTTTGCAAAGGGGTTGTGTCAATACCAGCAAATGCCCCTTGTATGAGGTTCTCTTCAGCCTTTCTAAGATCCTCCAAAAGACCCTGAATCGCAATTTTTGCTTCTGTTTGAAGATTCCAAAGCTGAGAACCTCCCCATTGAGCCCTTCCTTTAAAGCATCCCACACCAGAGCCTGTGAGGTTGAATTGCAGTTAATATTGAGAAATTGCAGTAACCAGCTTTTAATATGGCTGATAAACAAGGCGTCCAGCAAGAGCTTCCTATCAAACGAGAAGGTTCTCGGTGGCGATATAGTGCTTCTGGCAGGAATATCTATCAGCACCGGACCATGATCTGCAGTGAACCTGGGACACACTTGAATTTTGGGCCCTGAAATAAGCGCCCTTGACATAAAAAAATAATCCAGCCTAACAAACTTATTATGTGGGTGTGAGCAAAATGTAAAACCACGGATCTGGGTGCCGCAGAGCAAACCAGACATCAACCAATCCATGATCGGCCAGTAACTGCTGCAGTGCCTTAAAGACTTTGGGTTTCCTGCCCCTGTAGTTGTTTGTGGCTAGCTGCTGTTCCTGACAGCCCAAATGTATATTATAATTGCAGCATAAAATCAGGGGCGTAGGCCAAGATGCTAGTTCTACATTCAGCCCTTTAAGTACTAATGCCTCGTCCAGGTTTGACCCATAGACTGAGCACAGAACAAACTTCGCCGCCTCAATTACACATTCAGTAATGACCCAGGAGGTTTGTTTATCAGCCAATATCCTACCCATGCCCTGAATCCCCTGTTTTGCCAAGATAGCAACTCCCCCGGTTCGTTGTAGCCTGTTGTGTGCATTCGATCAGCGAATAACCGAGCTCGGTCAAAATTTTCGGTTTACCCCACGAAATATGGGTTTCCTACAAGCAGACAATGTCAGGTTTCATTACTCGCAATTCAGCCACCACCCGCTGACTTTTCCCAGTGTTTGTTCAGCCCACCATCTCCAACTGGACACCGATCACGGCCGAAGACACCGCCTCGACCATGAAAAGCATCCACTGGGGCCCCCACCGACCCCTGCCCCCCTCACATCTACCACAGAGCTGCGGCCGCCATCGCACCCGAACTACAATGCACCATCAACACCACCTTCAAAACAGGCACCTTCCCAGATGACTGGAAGCGCGCAGAAGTCAGACCCCTGCTCAAGAAGCCCACAGCTGACCCCACCAACCTCAAGAACTATCGGCCCATCTCGCTCCTCCCCTTCGCAGCCAAAGTTGCAGAGAAAACAGTCAACAGGAAACTGACACGATTTATTTAAGAGAATGCCATCCTCGACCCGTCCCAATCTGGATTCCGAAGCAACCACAGCACAGAGACCGCCCTACTCACCGCCACAGACGACATCCGCACCCTCCTGGACCAAGGCCACTCCGCAGCCCTCATCCTACTCGACCTATCAGCGGCCTTCGACACCGTCTCCCACCGCACACTAGTCACCAGACTACACGACGCAGGCAATAAAGGAACAGCCCTGGACTGGATCCGATCATTCCTCACCGGAAGAAGCCAAAGGATCAGACTCCCACCCTTCCTCTCCGACCCCACGAAAATCACCTGCGGAGTCCCACAGGGTTCATCACTGAGCCCCACCCTCTTCAACATCTACATGGCCCCCCTCGCAGCCATCGTCCGAAAACATGGCCTCAACATCGTATCCTACGCCGACGACACCCAGCTCATCCTCTCCCTCATCAAAGACCCCACCACTGGCAAACTCAACTTCCAGAAAGGAATGCAAGACGTCGCAGTCTGGATGACCAACAGCTGCCTGAAGCTCAATGCCGAGAAGACAGAAGTCCTCGTCCTCGGTACCACCCCTTCTGCATGGGACAGCACCTGGTGGCCGACCGCCCTTGGAAGCCCACCTACCCCCTCAGACCACGCCAAGAACCTCGGCATCGTACTCGAATCATCACTCACCATGAACCAACAGGTCAATGCCGTCACCTCCAGCTGCTTCAACACCTTCCGCATCCTCCGCAAGACCTTCAAGTGGATCCCCCCTGAGTCAAGGAAGACAGTCACCCACGCACTACTCACCAGCAGACTGGACTATGGAAACGCACTCTACGCCGGCATCAACAAGTCCCTACTCCGCAAACTCCAAACAATACAGAACACCGCCGCCAGACTCGTCCTCGGCATCCCCCGACACGAACACATTAGCCAACACCTACGAAGTCTCCACTGGCTCCCCGTGGAGAAAAGAGTCACTTTCAAAATCCTCACTCACTCCTACAAATGCCTACACAACAACGGACCCAAATACCTCAACGACAGAATCAACTTCCACGTACCCAAAAGAAACCTCTGATCTTCCAACCTCGCACTGGCCGAAACCCCGCGCATCCACAGAGCCAGAGCAGGCGGAAGATCCTTCTCTCACATTGCAGCCAAGACCTGGAACGAGCTACCGGCAGACATAAGACGCGCCCCTCCCTGAACACCTTCAGGAAGACCCTCAAGACCTGGCTCTTTGGCTAAACAGATCTGCGGACCCCCCTCAGCGCCTTGAGACCCTCACGGGTGAGTAGCGCGCTTACAATTCCCTGATTGATTGATTGATTGATTGAGGTACGTACCCCTAAAGGTGTCGCCCTACCCTCCATAAATCAAAACAACACTGTTCCGACAGATGACTCTTCGCTCGAAATCATGAGATCTCTGAAGTCGGGGGCTCCTTCCGATCCATGCCCAGCCCATATCCTAGCGTCAATAGCTGAGACCATCAACCCAGCGGTAAACCAGATCTTGAACATGTCTCTGCAGCAGGGGCTGGTCCCTGCCAGTTGAAAGAAGGCGCTAGTACTCCCCCTTCTGAAAAAGCCTACTTTAGACCCGGAGATAGCCTCTAACTATAGACCTATTTCTCTCTTACCTTTTTTTTCCAAAACTTTGGAAAGGTACGTCAACTCGGTCACCACCACTTTTGTTTAAACCAACCACATTCTGCATCCGAGCCAATCTGGTTTCAGGCCTAACTTTAGTACAGAAACGGCGCTCCTGGAGATCTCAGAGACCATCAAAGACGTTCTCGACAGAGGCGGCAAAGCCGTTCTGATACTACTGGACTTATCGGCGGCTTTCGATACCGTCCCCCACGACCGCCTCCTGTTGAGGCTCCAGGACTCTGGCTTCGGGGGGACGGTACTAAAGTGGTTTGCCTCCTTTCTGTCAGATCGCCAACAAACAGTTTGGGCTCCGCCTTTTTCGGCTCTTATTCCCCCCTTAAAGGTGGGAGTCCCACAGGGCTCCATTCTCAGCCCCACACTGTTTAATATTTACTTGTCCCCCTTAGCACACCTGGCCGAGACTCACGGAGCAAAAATAGTGCCTTATGCAGATGACACGCAGTTGCTCTTTACCTGCGACAGGGACATGGATTTCAATGGTGAAATTATCAATTCATGTTTATCGGCGGTATTTACTTGGCTCCTGCGGAACCAATTGAAATGTAATTCCGAAAAATCGGAGATCATTTTCTTTGGTCTGCCCCCTAACAATATGTGGTGCAGCTGGTGGCCACAGGATATGCATCCCCCACTAATCTCGGTCAGAGCAGTTAAAAACTTGGGGGTGAAAATGGATGACACCCTCAACATGAAATCTCAGATCCAAGCGGTAACGGGACAATGTTTCGGCCTCCTAAGAATGCTGAAGCAGTTTCTACCTCTTCTTTCGGTCCCCCACAGGAAAACAGTGGTTCAGGCCCTGATCGGATCCAGACTGGACTATGTAAACATTCTTTACTTAGGTCTGCCAGAGTACTTACTTACTCGTCTTCAGGTGGTCCAAAACGCCGCAGCCAGGGCGACACTTCTACTTGGCCCGAGAACGCGGATGTCTTTACACCTTAAATCTCTCCACTGGCTCCCGATCCGCAAGAGGATCTTTTCAAAGCCCTTGTTCTGGCCTTCAAGGCACTTCACGACTCTGGAGCGCCTTACTTAAGGAAGAGAGTCCAATTCTATCTTCCTCGGCGCTCCTTAAGATCCGCATCCCAGTCGTTGGTACTGACCCCTGTGTTCCGCCGATCTCGAATAGGCGGTCGATCCTACCAGGTTCAAGTCGCCAAATTGTGGAACTGTTTGCCGCTTAATCTAAGACAGATGCAAGAGCTCCTCCCTTTTAGGAGGTCTTTGAAAACTTGGCTGTTCCAGCAGTAGCCTTTGCGCCATCGCTTTCAATTCAGCTGCCACACTAAACTAGCGCCGGGACACTCTGTCGAGTAGCTGTGCGCTCTATAAATACTCTCATAACATAACATAACATAGCATAAGTACACCCCTCAAGCTTCCACATGTTAAGGATTGATTTCCCCCAAAACACCCAACACCCCACCCACCACCCCAACACCTCCCCCACAGTACCCCCACCTACCCCCTGTGACCCCCCAACAATGACCCAGGGCCCCCTCTTGGAGCATCCTCCGGGCCCCCACCACCACCCCTTCCCAGATACGAGGCAATAGGACCCAGAGTCCCGTGAGATGGGAAGCTCCCATGCTGCCCGGATCACCCCCCTTCTTCCTTGTCTTTGCTTACCTAACCCAACAGATCTTACTAACACCACCATTAAACCTTAAAGCTGAAAAGGGAGAATAAGTGCCAAAACAGTGAGATAAGGCTGAAAGAAAAAGAAGTACAGAATCAGGGGACCACGCTAAAGTGACAAAATAATCCTTAGCCTACACATCCGATGAAAAAAAGTGATTTCCTCCTTATAGATTATTTTCAGCTTTGCCGGATTCAAAAGGAAAGCCTGTGCTCCTTTGCCCTGAAATGTTGGAATTAGTTAACGAAGTTGCCAAGGCTTTTCCACGTCTGGTGGCAAAAGTCGGGTCTAACAAAAAACTCACACCCCTTCCTCGCCCTCTTCCTATCCGGCCGTGCTTGATCATACACCCCCTGACAAGCCAGGAAGTTGTTAGGGCAGATTAAAATAGCCCTGGGTCTGGGAAAGGACTATCCTTGTCTTAACTGTTGTTGTTTGAGAGGGAATCGGTGTGCCCTCTGAATTTCTTGGTTCCAGTTTCACTGCGACAGCTCAGGGAAGGCTTCGCTGAAGAGATCCACCACGAAATTTCGAACACCCTGTCCTTCAGCTCCCTCTGGTATGCCCAAGATTCTTAGGTTGTTCCACCGCAGGCGATTCTCTAGGTCGGTTAATTTTCATCGTGTATCGTCTTTCTTTGCACGCATGGCCTCGGTTATGGATCTCTGGGCTGCGAGTTCATCTTCTAGGGTGGAAATCCGAGCCTCTGCTTCGTTGACCCTTTCTGGGAATTCTGTGCAGGATTTTGCGATCTGTCTGACGGCGTTCTGGACTTTCCGACAAGCACCCTGTGTCTTTTGGCTCTCCGTGCGTGTCTCCTCTCTGTGAGCCATTATGCTTTGGTAGGTCACGGCCAGCGAAATCTCCTCAGTTTTTTTAGGGAGGGCCTCCTCCGTGTGTTTGGATGTGGACCCCCATCCAGCGCAAGCCCAGCCGAGAATGAATAATCCCAAAGTAGTGTGCCTGTATCATCTGGTTGTGCCGCCCCCTCCAATAATGCCTGGCTCTTGTGCACTGTCATCAGGCCAAATTCCAGGTTGCCACTATTATCTTCTTCAAAATGTGTGCTGCTAAGTTCACTCCAACCGCTGCCAGGTGACTCTCCTCCAGAGCGTGGCCTAAGAATAGACACCATTTCATCTTCTGATGAGTCAGACGGATCCGACATACAAAATAATTTATCCCCAGAGTCAATTGCCTTCGCGGTGTCCAGCGTGCCACAGGCATCCTTTGCCCCCTGCCTTTCGGCCAACGGTGTTCTTGCTGCCTTAGATTGTCTCGTAGGATATCTACATTGAGCCATAGCACTGCGCTCAATATGCCCCTTAGAGATACCTTCACAAGTCAGAGCAAAGGGAGATACTGCACTTTGGTTTCCCCCTGCCGCCACACTAATACCTACATCTCCCCCATCTTTAGAGCTCCAATCATGATTATCTGGGGTCCCTTGATCTCGCTGGGCAATATCCGATCTCAGCAGTGGCTGATCACCTACAGCAGACAGGTCAGCCTCCTGACGATGTGGGAGAGTTTCTGGATGCATACAATCTGCTTGAGATGGCTGGGGTTTCTTGTTTTTAGCTGACAGGAAAAAAGAAGGTACATTTTTCCGCACCCTGTGCTCACCTCCATGAAGTTTATCGTGCTTCTCTGCTGCACCTTCCAGTGAGCCGGCACCACTACACTGGAGACCAAGACTGAAACCTCCCCTTGCTGTCCCAGTGACATCAGCGGTAGCGCAAGATTTCCCCCCTCTGGCTGTCTTTGGTGGCATAGCGAGAGAAGATACGACCAGCGCTGCAGCGACTTCGCTCACAGCAGTGTAGCGGGGCCACAGAACCAGGAGCCGGCACCCAATGCAGCTCGAGCAGGGACAAAGCCTGAGAAGCGGCACACACCAGCGGGATGGCGAGAATGCAGATCCCAGGGTAAGTAACGGGGGTGGTCCCGCTGGAGCGGGAGTCGCGAGGTGCCAGACGCGATCACTACCAGGCAGAGTTCTCCCTGTCTAAGGGTGTTGCATGCTGGGTTAGACTCAGGGCTCTATCACCGCTTGTCCAAGTACATTGCTGCATAGGGGGGGGGGTGTCCGGGAGCTGCAGCTTACATGTCCGGCCCGGCGGACGTCATTTTGCCTCCAACCCACTTGCAGCTTGTATGTATTTTTCGGTGATTTCCTTGTAAGTTTATGTTTGACTGCAGACAAAAAGCTGTTGACTCTTCCTTGTGAGATGACCTTCCTGGCCAGTGTCACTTCTCTCCCCCATGCAGTCCACCGGTAAGGGTCTTCCCTTGGGCCCGAGCTCCTCACCAGGTAGGTATTCGAGGCCCTCCTCCACCCGCAGGCTCCTGCCTGCACCTCATTGCTTGTGGTCTAGTGGAAGAGCATCCTGCTCTTCTACTATTCCACTCTGTTCTGTGCCCTCTGTCTTCTCTTTTGCCTTTTTGCTCTTCTGCCTCTCTTTCTCTTTTGCCTCTTTTGCCACTTTGCCACTTTCTCTCTTTTTCTCTTTTACCTCTTTGCCACTCTTTCTCTAGTTCTCTTTTGCCACTTTGCCACTTACTCTCTTTTGCCTCTTTTGCCACTGTGCCACTTGTTTCTCTTTTTCTCTCTTGCCTCTTTTCCCTCATTTCGCTCCCTCTTCCTGCGCTTTCCGCTGCTGCTGCCCCCACGCCCCCAGCGTGTTGCTCCCACAACCACCTCCCAGCTAATCGTCCTCTCCGACCCCTACCTAATGGCGGCTGCTGCGCGGCAAGAAGAGCAAGACCTCTGACCTTCCTGGTCAGTGTCACTGCTCTCCCCGGAGCAGCTCCAACGGTAAGGGTCTGCCCTTGAGCCTGAGCTCCCGAGCTCCTCGCCAGGTAGGTGTTTCGAGGCTCCTCCACCCGCAGGCTCCTGCCTGCACCGCATCCCTGGTGGTCTAGGGGAGGATCACCTTGCTCTTCTTTTATTCTACTCTGTTCTGTGCTATCTGCATTCTCGTTTGCCTTTTTTCTCTTCCGCACCTCTTTCTCTTTTGCCTCTTTTGCCACTTTGCCACTTTTTTCTCTTTTTCTCTCTTGCCTCTTTCCCCTCATTTCGCTCCCTCTTCCCGCGCTCTCTGCCGCTGCCTCCCCCGCAGCCCCCCCAGCGTGTCGCTCACACTCCCGCCTTCCAGCTGATCGTACTCCCCCGACCCCTACTTAATGGCGGCTGCTGCGCGGCAAGAAAAGCAAGACCTCTGACCTTCCTGGTCAGTGTCACTGCTCTCCCCGGAGCAGCTCCACCAGTTCGGGTCAGCCTTTGAGCCCGAGCTCCCGAGCTACTCGCCAGGTAGGTGTTTGAGTCTCTCCTCCACCTGCAGGCTCCTGCCTGCGCCTCATCCCTGGTGGTCTAGTGGAAGAGCACCCTGCTGTTCTGCTATTCCGCTCTGTTCTGTGGCCTCTGTCTCCTCTTTTTGCCACTTTGCCACTTTCTCTCTTTTTCTCTTTTGCCTCTTTGCCACTCTTTCTCTCGTTCTCTTTTGCCTCTTTTTCCTCTTTGACACGTACTCTCTTTTGCCTCTTTTGCCACTTTTTTCTCTTTTCTCTCTTGCCTCTTTTCCCTCGTTTTGCTTCCTCTTCCCGCGCTCCCCGCCGCTGCTGCCCCCATGGCCCCTCCCCCCCAGCGTGTCGCTCCCGCCTTCCAGCTGATCGCCCTCCCCCGACCCCTACTTAATGGCAGCAGCTGCGCGGCAAGAAGCGCAAGACCTCTGACCTTCCTGGTCAGTGTCACTGCTCTCCCCCCGTGCAGCCACCGGTAGGGTCTGCCCTTGAGCCTGAGCTCCTCGCGAGGTAGGTGTTCGAGGATCCTCCACCCGCAGGCTCCTGCCTGCACCGCATCCCTGGTGGTCTAGTGGAAGATCACTCTGCTCTTCTGCTATTCCGCTCTGTTCTGTGTCCTCTGTCTTCTCTTTTGCCTTTTTGCTCTTCCGCATCTCTTTCTCTTTTGCCACTTTGCCACTTTCTCTCTTTTTCTCTTTTACCTCTTTGCCACTCTTTCTCTCATTCTCTTGTGTCTCTTTTACCACTTTGCCACTTACTCTCTTTTTCCTCTTTTGTCACTTTGCCATTTTTTTCTCTTTTTCACTCTTGCCTCTTTTCCCTTGTTTTGCTCCCTCTTCCAGCGCTCCTCGCCGCTGCTGCCCCTGCGGCCCCTCCCCCCCAGTGTGTCGCTCCCTCCTCCCAGCTGATCGCCCTCCCGACCCCTAATGGTGGCCGCTGCGCGGCAAGAAGAGCAAGACCTCTGAGCTTCCTGGTCAGTGTCACTGCTCTCCCCCGCGCAGCTGCACCGGTAAGGGTCTGCCCTTGAGCCCGAGCTCCCGAGCTCCTCGCCAGGTGGGTGTTCGAGGCTCCTCCACCCACAGGTTCCTGCCTGCACCACATCCCCAGTGGTCTAGTGGAAGAGAACCCTGCTCTTCTGCTATACCGCTCTGTTCTGTGCCCTCTGTCTTCTCATTTGCCTTTTTGCTCTTCTGCCTCTCTTTCTCTTTTGCCTCGTCTGCCACTTTGCCACTTTCTCTCTTTTACCTCTTTGCCACTCTTTGCCACTCTTTCTCTCGTTCTCTTTTGCCTCTTATGCCACTTTGCCACTTACTCTCTTTTGCCTCTTTGCCACTTTTTTCTCTTTTTCTCTCTTGCCTCTTTTCCTTCGTTTCGCTCCCTCTTCCAGCGCTCCCCACCGCTGCTACCCCCATGGCCCCCCCAGCGTGTGGCCCTCCCCCCATACCCTACTTAATGGCGGCCGTGCCACTGGCGCACAGAAGGCGCGCCAAAGCTAAGCCTGTCTATGCCCGTCCGCGACCCGATCAGCGCCAGGAACCCTGGTCCTCCAACCCCCCGCCGCTACGACCCCAGCACCCTCCACGCGCTCAACCCTGGGCGCAACAACTGCCAGCTCTGGACGCCGAGCAACACCTAAAGCCCGATCTCCTGCCGACACTGCCGCTGCACCTTCACCCACCTCCGGACCCCAGCATCAGCCCCCAGCCCACTGGACGCCAGTGCACACAAACCACTGAACTGCATCCTCCTCAACGTACGCTCCCTGCACAGACACGCCATAGAAATCTGGGGCCTCCTCAACACTCACACGCCCGACGCCACCTTCCTCACAGAGACCTGGACCAACGCTAGCTCCGCACCTGACATCGCAACCGCCATCCCACACAGATCCAAGATCCTGAGGAAAGACCGCCCCACCCCTCCAGGAGGGGGTCTCGCCATCATCACAAAAGCTCCCTTCGCATGACAACCACCAACTCGGATGACGCCTCGCCCCTCCCATGGAACACATCCACTTCCAGATCCAGACCAACCCCAGACCGATTCTCTGCGGAACCCTTGTCTACCGACCTCCTGGCCCTGCACTCTGTTCACCAACATCATCACTGACCTCATCGCACCCCACTCCCTAGCCTCCGCAGACTACATACTGCTCGGAGATCTGAACCTCCACCTGGACAACCACGATGACCCAAACACTACCGCCCTCCTAGAAAACCTCACCAACATACGACTGAAGCAACTTGTCTCTGCCCCCACCCACACAGCAGGACACACACTCAACCCCGTCTTCGCAGGAGGAAACAGCATCTTCTTCAGCCACACCACGGAACTCCTCTGGACTGACCACCACTGCATCCACTCCTCCTTCAGAAAACCCACCGCACACAACCACGCACGCCGCTTCCCATGCAGAAACTGGAACAAAGTCTCAGACGAACACCTCACCTGCACTCCAACCCCAACTAGGACAGACGCCAACACCGTGGCAAGCAACCTCCACCAATGGATCGCCAACTGCGCCAACACACTCGCCCCCCTCCAAAAGACTACAGGACAACACAACAAGAAAGCAAACTGGTTCTCCATGGCACTCCTAGAATCCAAGCACTCCTGCAGACGACTGGAAAAGACGTGGAGAAACAGCAAAACTCTGGAAACACGCACCACCTACAAAACAGCCACCACGGCTCACCACCAACTCATCAAATCCACAAAGAAGAATTTCCTCCAAGACAGAATCCTCTTCAACTCCCACAACTCCAAGGAACTCTTCTCCATCATACAGGAATTTGCCAAACCCAACAGCAAGACAACAGATGTCCCCCCTCCCAAGACCTCTGTAACAGACTCAGCTCCTTCTTCCACCTCAAGCTCAAGACAGTCTACAATAACTTCGACGACCAATACCTCTGCACCGCCTCAACCCCCACCCCCAGCGATGCCACCCAACAGACCCTACTCACTTGGACCCCACTCATGACAGAAGACACCCTAAAGACCATGAAGAACATCCACTCCGGAGCACCTTCAGACCCCTGCCCGCCACACATCTTCCACAGCACTGTCACAGCCATTGCACCCAAGCTACGTCGAACCATCAACTGCTCCCTTGAGACTGCTGCATTCCCCGACAACTGGAAGCGTGCCAAAGTCAAGCCCCTCCTGAAGAAACACTCTGCAGACCCAACGGATCTCAAGAACTTCAGGCCCATCTCGCTGATTCCTTTTGCAGCCAAGGTCATCGAAAAGGCCGTCAACACCCAGCTAGCATACTTCATCAAATCCAACAACATCCTAGACAACTCCAAATCTGGATTCAGCTGCAACCACAGCACTGAGCCTGCCCTCCTCGCCGCCACAGACGACATCCGCACCCTCCTCGACCAAGGCCAAGCGGCAGCCCTCATCCTCTGGGATCTATCAGCAGCCTTCGACACCATCTCCCACCGCACACTAGCCACCAGACTCCATGAACGCCGGCATCCAAGGAAAAGCCCTAGACTGGATACTCTCATTACTCACAGGCAGAACCCAGAGAATAAGACTCCTGCCCTTCCTCTCAGAACCGACAGAGACCAGATGCGGAGTTCCCCAAGGATCCTCCCTCAGCCCCACCCTCCTCAACATCTACATGGCCCCCTTCACAACCATTGTCAGAAACCACGGGCTCAACATCGTCTCCTACGCTGAGGACACCCAACTCATCCTCTCCCTCACCAAGGAACCCGACGTCACCAGGCACAACTTCCAAGAAGGGATGACAGCCGTCACAACCTGGATGAAGAACAGCTGCCTGAAACTCAACTCAGAGAAAAAGAGGTCCTCATCCTCGGCTCCGCCACTTCTGCATGGGACGACACCTGGTGGCCCCCGCCCTCGGAAACCCACCCACCCCAACAGACCATGCATGTAACCTCAATATCATACTGGACTCATCGCTCAGTATGAATCGCCAGATCAACCCCGTCTCCTCTGCATGCTTCAACACCCTCCGCATGCTACGCAAAACATTCAAATGGATACCCCCCGACTCCATGAAAACGGTCACTCACGCCCTCATCACCAGCAGACTCGACTACGGCAACGCCCTCTATGCCGGAATCAACAAAAAACTCCTCCGCAAACTCCAGACCATCCAGAACGCTGCAGCCGGACTAATCCTCGATATCCCATGACGCAACCACATCACCCAACACCTCCCCGTCGAAAGAAGTATAACTTTCAAGCTGCTCACACACGCCTACAAGGCCATCCACAACATTGGACCACAATACATAAACAACCGCCTCTCCTTCGATACCCCCAAGAGAAACCTCCGCTCAGCCGACCTCGCCCTAGCCACCGTCTCACGCTTCTACAGGAACAGAGCGGGTGGAAGGTCCTTCTCCTACCTCGCAGACCAGACCTGGAACGACCTCCCCTTCACCTTCGGCGAAGACCGACACTGCACCAATTCAGGAAAGACCTCAAGACCTGGCTCTACGAATGACCCTAACGGAGCTCCATACACCCCCCAGCGCCTCGAGACCCTAACGAGTGAGTAGTGCACTCTACAAACCCTGATTGATTGATTGACAGGTCGTGGGAATCTAAAATGACATCTTGCATAAAATTTCCCTTTTGCTCTGTATCTTCGCTGACAGTATTTTCCGCATCTATGATTTTGGAATTCCCAGTACTCACGTATGTATCCGTCTCCTAGCACTTCATATCTGCCTACCTGATGATACTGTAGACAGTATTGAAATTGGAATGACGTGACTGGCAGTGTAATATAGCCCTGGATTAAACATTATGTGGAAGGTGACTCAGACACTGTGAAAGGTAATTGGTCCAATTTTTCAATGTGCAACATGGTACACTTTGCATCTCTGCATTCCATAGCCATCTGTCTTTCTGTTAGATTGTATACAGGGAACAGAGTTGTGCTATTGATGTAACGCAGGGCACGTGGCCACAACGCAATGATTATAGCGTCCAGCTTAATAATGGAATTGATCGCTATTGCGATTGTCCATGTAGAAGAATAGACAAATCCTGTTCCATTATATCTATAGCAGAAGACACAATGTTGCCAGTAAATAAATTCTGGATGATAGTGTGGTCATACCATTGTCGACCACTGCCAAAGCCTTTTCTAGGTTAACCCTATCAATCTCACGAAGTCTCTCAGCAGCCTCCTGTTGAGAGATTTTTCAAAGCTCGTTGTAAACAGCATACAAAAAGCGCTTGCGACGCGGCTTGTGGGGACCTAACAAAAAAATCCCAAGATCTATGTTGACTGAGAGAAGCGATAAGTATTGTTTCACTTGGGACAGTGTCGAGGTCTTTAGCCACTCTAGGCATAACTTCCCAACACTGTAAGATGTCACCACCTGAGTGTTCTGATTGTACATAGCGTCGATCAGGCCTATGGATACTAAACCCTTCGGTGGTACCCCTGACTCTTGACTGACACCTATTTGTGTCGATAGGCCAAACCAACCATCCCTTCCAATTGGGGTCTGATGAATTGTAAGAGCCATTGTGTAGCATGGCATCTAATGTATCCTCACTGTGTTGTGCATAATTGTGCCAACCCTCAAAGTGTGTTAGTAAGGGAATCTGAGAAGTGTTCAAATCCTTGCTCTTGGCTAGCTCAAGACAGGAGGTCATTTGCACTGTGTCGTTCAGGAAAGTCATTTGATGTGGTATGAGGCATACTCTAAATAAGGCCTCATTTCCCTGAACTTGCCAATCTTTAGTGCCCCAGGCAGATTTTGTGTCTATAGTGTCTTTCCAAAAGTCGAAACCATGTACAGACAGCTGGGCAATAAAGGAAGCAGAGTATATCTGTTTAGTGTTAGTGAGAATATTTTTCTTTGCAGGTGTAGGTGCAAGCTTATAGTAATAAGATGTCGCGTCTGAAGTGTTAAACACAGAAAAATAAGAAAACTTTGATGTAAATGTGGTTGAACTACCTTTCGGCGGTGTTGGGCAATATTCCCATTGATAGTAAGTGAAAACGTTACGTGGGATACTTGCTTTGTGCAAAAAATGGTGACCATAGTGTTGGTAACAAAACATGGTGTCAAAATTAGATGTATCATCATACAATTCATCATTTGAAAAAACAGCAGATTGTTCTAAATCAGATAGCATAGTATGCACAGTTTCAATGTCCCAATCATCAGAGAGAGTACTAGAGGTGATGATATCACTAAGAGAAATTTTAAACAAGTGTGGTATTCTTAATAGTTCAGTAGGACCATATACATCATAGGGAACTCTGTCCTAAACTATTCCTTCAGTAATTGGAACTGCTGTAATGTTCACTAAGGACAGGTCCCTCTGTTTACGGTCTGATGATGCATGCGGTTTCAGGACCAAGTTCACATGTTGTACTGCAGAGCGTTCTGGGAGATAATGTCCATTTAGGAGCAAGAAGAAGACAGTCACTATACCAATCCAAAGGACTAGGAACAGTAGACCTATTGCGATCCAGAGTTATATCCAGGGAAGAACAAGGAAAATCTTTTTCAGCCAAAGGTAGAAATCATGAATTCGTTGTTTGTTTGAAACAGGCGGTGGCGGTAACTCTGGTTCACTTGGATCCAATGAGAAATTGTCAAAATCGATGAAGTAGCCAGACACAGTTCGATCTATCTTTGGTAGCTCAGCAGGTTTTGTGGAACTGGCTGATGCCTCTGTTTGAGACATATTCACACAGATGTCAGTGTTAGGCCAAATTGAGATCTGTGTTTCATTTTTAGATTGAAGTCGTTCAATTTCAACAGGTACAAGTTGTATTACATTGTTGGTAACTCCTTCACTTTGCGGAGTAGAATCTTCAAACGTAATTAATCTTTCCATCTGAACTTTCTGTATGGTAGCGAGAGGAGATCTGTTGCTACCTAGGAGCCGATGCAGCCTACTATTGAGTTTCGGCCACATAGTGTGGTTTGATCAGATCAATTGAGACAAATCTCTTGTCTCTGCAGCTGGCAAGGGGCGAAAGAAGTACTGTTCTTGTTCCTTCAACAGCCAGGATGGGAACAGGTGCTCTGTAAGATGGCCCAAATTATTTTTTGTCCACTATCTTTTCTCTGACCAGATCCCCAATCTTCCGGACCCAGGCAGGTCTTGAAGGAACAACTCTCACTTCTCCAGTGGTGGTGCATTTTACTTGGACGTTGCTGTGTGCAGTCCGGAATTCATTGAGTTCCTGTAAAACAGCCAAACGATCATTGATGTCAAATGGGTTTTCATCCGCCACTGTGCTGCCACAGTCGAGGTCAGGTACCCACATTCTAATCTTGAACAGGACTTCCTATGGAGTACTGCCCCCCAGGGAACTACTTGACATGTTGTTTAGTGCCCTCTGGACAGGGCCGGACTGGGAACAGCAACCAGCCCTGGCAGGTTGCTTCTCCACCGGCCCTGGGAACGGGAGGGAGGGGGGTGTTAGCCGCTAAGCACTGCTCCCGCTTTTCTTACAGAGGGCCGATTTTGCAGCACTACTGCAAAAACGGCACCCTGTAAGAAAAGCGGCCCCCTGCGGCCACAAAACCGGCCCCCACCCCTCCGGCCCACCGGGGAAATGTCCGGTGCCCGCTATGGCCAGTCCAGCCCTGCCTCTGGACCCCTTATAGGTGACTGAGCCAACTGCCACCCGAGCCTAATACCCTAGCTGTTAAGGATTGCTTTAAGTCCCGGTTCTTCCACTCCACAATCGAATTTCCCTCGGGATGATACGGAGAGAAGTCCCACAATGCTACACCCAAACTTCCCATGGCGTCTTTGTAAGCCCATGAGCTAAACGCAGGGCCACGGTCTGAATGTAATGTGCCAATTGCGTATGTCCCTATGAAGAGTTGCAAATCCTTTATAACAGTTTGGGCATCAGCCGAGCGCTGAGGCCAAACCCACAGGAATCTAGAGCATGAATCCACCTCCACCAAGATGTACTTGCGAGCCCCATCAGATTGTAAGGGGCCCCAATGGTCCAAATAGACACATGCGAAAGGCCTGTCTGATATCAGTAGTGGTGTTTGAGGTGGACGTGCTATGGTGAAACCTTTCATCTGCTGGCAGATGTCGCACTTGAGGACATAACCCTTGGTCTGTTTAGTGAGACCTGGCTACCAATTACGCTGCTTTAGTAATGAAACAGTTGCAGCGATACCTGCGTGTGTTGAACACAGACCCTCGTGTGCACCTAGAATTAATCCTAATCTGCGATCCATGTTTGGTATTACTCTATCCCCCACTCCTGGAATTTAAGCATACAGAATGTTATGTTATGTTAGCGTTTTATAGAGCGCATGATTACTCCCCACGCTGAAATGTTTTGCGCATCTAACTTGTATGAGTACTTGAGAGGTAAACCTTTTGGCAAGGCAGAGCTGTTGCATGTAGCGTTCACAGCTATCATTATCTGTCTGTCTATCCTCGTGCTAGAACGAGTGATTGCAGCAACGGCAGCAGTTCGCACTGTCGCCTTGGCGGCTTCATCAGCCAGTGAATTCCCTTCAACGTGCACGCCAACATGCTAATGACTCAATGTGTGAATTACATGAGCCCGTGGCAAGCATTTTTTCAGCTTTGCCACCTGTTCCCACAGCAATTTGTACTTTATTGTGCAACCTTTGGAATCTATAAATCCATTCTGGCCCCAATAGTGAAGATATTCATTGTATGACTGGACATAATAAAATGAATCACACACAATGAGTGTGGGGAATTCCTGATCCTTATTTTTTAGTGCCAGTATCAGGGCTTTTAATTCTGCCAGCTTGCCGTGCAATCTGCTAGAGACTGCGTCTGTGTATTGCTAGGACGGAACTTGCTGTCCCCCATACGTCCCTCCACAATCACACATGCTGTGCTGTATTGCTGTTTACTTCCTACGGCAGGCTGGGCAGATCCGTCAGTGTAAATAGTGTATTTATACTGGTCTAGAGGCATTATTTCATTCAGGAGAGGATTTTCTTGTTCGTATTGCAGGAATGCTTGTATTTTTAATGTAGATTTGCAGTCTACATCTATTGCAGTGAGAGAATTAGCACATTGTTTCCATCGCGGATGCAGTGCTTTTGCGTTTGGAATGCTTGCTTTGGTAACAGCCTCTAAGGTTGGTACTGGAGTCACGACAATTATGCGTTTCTCCTGTCCCAGTGCTCTTTCTCTCACTTCAGCAGTTTGTACTGCTGTCAGTATCTTTTCTGTGGATTCAAAATACATCTCAGCGTTGGTGTACAAATGTGATTTGTATGCTATGGGTACCGCTTCGCCTTCATTGACGGTGAGGTAAGTGTACCCTGATTGACCCGCGACTACACGGATCATCACATTAGCAGTATTTACACCTGTGTGTAAGTGTTTTGAAGCTATCATGTCAGCTTGTATGGAACAGAGAATTTCTGTGTGCTTCTGTGTCCAATGTTGGACTGAAAAATCAGGTATGATTAGGTCGTAGAAAGGTTTAACCCTTTCTGCATAATCCAGAATGTATGTTCTGCCAAAATGTAGGAATCCTAAAATGGATTGTAAACCTTTCAGAGTTTTCGGAGGTTGGAGCAGTGCACATTTTTCTAACAAATTAGATGCCAGGCTTTTTCCTTCACTTGATAGCTCATATCCCAATAAAAGGACATTGAGGTGGGCAATTTTTGATTTTTTAAAGTTAAATTTGTAGCCCACAGTGGCGAACCCCAGAATGATGTTGTTCACCGTGTTCAAGTGTTCCAATAACTCATTGTCCATCAGATAAATATCATCAACGTACGACAATGCTTCCTCATCACAATTTTGAAGTAACTGTGTTACTCTTGCTGAGAACAACCCGGGGCTATTCTCATACCCTTGGGGCAGTCTACAGAATTGGCGTTAAGAGCCTAGAGCCAAGAATGCTGTCAAATATCTGCTTCCAGGCTCTATATTTTGGCAGTAGAATCCATTTGAGATATCTAGTCTTGTTTTGTATTTTTTCCGCACAATGTTATTCATTAACGTTGCATTGTGTGCAATTTGTACTGCAAATGTTCGTGTGCATGTGTTCAAATGCCTGTAGTCTAAAACTAGACAGTATAAATTGTCAGGTTTCATTACGGGAAACAAAGGATTATTGATGGAAGAGGTGCAATTTTCAATCACACCTTGGTATTCAAAGTGATCTAAGATCTCCCTGACTTGTTTCTTTGCGTCATGTTTTATTGGGTACTGCCTCTGTGGAGTAGGAGTAGTTTTTAATGGGATTTCGTGGTGAGGTGACTCAGCATCCCATCCTACATGATTGCGGTATAATGCGGTAGCTGGCGCTAACGCCTACTTCTGCGAGTATGAATGTTTTAGTGACTCTGGAACGAGGTCAGAGAAATCCAGTAAAATTACATCTTCCCCCTTTGGGCACTCCATAATGAACTCAGGCAGCCAGTCTTTTTCAGCCAAAAGGATGTAGTATCCATATGCCAGGTTCTCCCAAAAGAGACCTTTCACTTTCCTTGGTATGTCCCCTTCCATTTGGAGCATAATTTCGTATAAACGATGTTGGACACTTACCCTTGTATTAGGTGTCTCCACTGTGATATGTTGATTCAACACTGCTGTCACCATAATTTCCATCAGATTCTGGTGAGCTATTGTTACTTCTTCTGCGCGGTCTAGCATCATCAGAACCCATTCCCCGTTCACTAGCAGAGTCCTCAGTAGTCTGAGCATTTCTTATTTTAAGGAAAGCTACATTCTTTTTAAATTAAGGTTTAGTTTTGGGTTCATCTTCTTGTTTGATAATGTAGTCTGAAGTGCGATGTGTGTCTTTCGGCCTGACTCGCTCTTCTGATCTGTTCTCTGACCGTCCCTCCCTCTCCGAGTGTTTTGATGAACCCTGAAAGGAATGAGAGGAACGTGTATCAGTATCCTGATACCTGGCAGTTTTTTTTTTATATTATCATGGTTTCTAAGATTGTATTTTCTATCAGAGGGCTCCTGTTGAGGAGACCCACCCCGTGATCATGATGAATTCTGCTTATTATTTTTTGATTGTTTGTTATCCTATTTCTTATTAGAAGAATCGGGTGCTTGCTTTGAGTTATCCTTTTCAGGATTGCTTGTTATTTGTGGTTTCCCAGGTCTAGTTACCAAGTTATCTCTACCCAGTGAAGCATAGGTTTCTTCAATAATCTTAGGTAGTTCTCGCTCCTGTTGTGCAGGAGTGACTTCCCTCAGGCATTGGTGTATTGCCACCGCTGCTGCCTCCCCTTTTATGTTCCCTAACATAATTGTTGATACCTGGGCAAAATTGCCTATCAATTTCATCCCCAAGTCCAGGGCAGGTTATGCCCCGTACTCATTCTGTATTTGTTTCAATACTTCTGGTATAACTGCTATCGAGGGGGTACCATGAGTTCTGGTATAAACGGCAGCGAAAACTGTGCCCCAAGTGGTACAATCCTCTATCGGGGGAGCTATTCCCATTGGAAAGCAAATTGTTAGTATTCTGTGTTTTTCTTGCGGGCCCGTATGGGGAAATACGACTTCAAGCTGTGCTATTTTCTGTGCTATCCAGAACGACATATGCTCACGTTTAGTGGGCATTCTTCCCATAATAGCATTCAGTGTTTGTGGGCTGATTTTTGTCGTAGTCATTAGTGGTTGACCAGCTTGAGTGACCCTTGTAGTTTGAATTGTAAGTGTTCACATTACGAACTGTGTAAGGTTTCAGTATAATTTTACTATATCTTTGTAAAGTGTACGTAATTCTGCTGCTGGCAATGTGTCAATCTCTGGATGCGATGTGTAAGCAGCTAGGACTGGCCAGGTCGCTCCTTCTCTGCTGAGCGGACTGAGTCTCACATTATCTGTGGTGTGGGGGAGGGCGCCTTTAAACCAATTAATATGTTCTTGGTAAATTAACGGGATTTCTATTTTCACGTATGGAGAGTATTCTTCAGGTGTCTCATCTGGAATGCAAGTATGAAACAAATGTGTGCGTGCATCTGCAGGTGGTAATCTAACCCAAGAATAGAATACCTCTGTCCTGAATGCCTCGTGTACCTCAATCACGAGCGTAACATTTCCACCCATTGCTGGGAGGCCATAATCTACTAATTTCATAGTAATTGCATATCTGCAATTTTCAGTAATATTAAGAGCACCTTCAAGCTCGTCTTCCCCTGTTTTCGCAATGCCGTCTTGGATAGACATTGTGGAAGGAAGTTGTAAGGAAAAGAGATAAGGTTTTGCACAATGTGGGGAACTATAATCCTTCGAGCTTGAACAAAGCTACAGCCAATGCATAGGATATACCTACTCAGCTGCGGCGGATTTTCCCTTCCCATTCCAGGCGTTAAATGTGAGTAGGGGTCTCTGAGAAATCACGACTGAACTGCTCAGATTTGACCGTTAAATAAGAACTAAACCAATGTTGGCATCGCCATGTCGTATAGTTCCTACAAATACATAGGATCTGCGTGTTTAGACAACATAAACTAGGGGACTGGTTCCTAGACTGATTCCGGACCCCCCGAAGGATATGTTAGCCTTTAGACCAGCTAGCTCACAGTGCCACCATACGCCCCCTGACCTTACCAAAGAGTGAATAGTTTCTGGCAACTATAGAACATGACAGCCCTTGATCCTTCAGGGATCATGAAAACAGTACAGTACTTTTCCCTCAGTCAATCGTACTCACTTAGTCTCAGAGAGATACACAGAGAAAACGTTGGGGGCGTTTTTCAATAAGCATTTATTGAACCAACATCATTCTAGTTAGTATAAAACATGTTTGCTGCGACAATAATTAGACAGAAGCAAATATAAAAGATTACAAGCACCAACAGAGTAAATAGAAGGTAGAATTCTACCATGGTGCTAAACAGTGAATATATGCAGGCATATAAACAAGACAGTAATCAAGCGTACTCCTACTATGCGGACTCTACCTAAGTGTAACTAAGTGTACCTAGCATGTATGTGGGTGTAAAGCCAAGAATCCCCTAGGAAAGAGCCAATCCCATTACCTGATGGGCAGGGCCGGACTGGGAACCGAAACCAGCCCTGGGAAACTGCTCGGCCAGGCCCCCCCTGGGGGGGAGAGGGGGGTGAAGCCAAGCTGTTTGCTAAGGCCGGTTTCGGACGATTTTGTTACAGGGGGCCGATATTGCTGGCCCCCGGTAACAAAAACGGCCCCCAGGGGCCCAAAACCGGCCCCCACCCTGGCGGCCCACCGGGGAAACGCCCGGTGCCCGCTACGGCCAGTCCGGCCCTGCTGATGGGAGAGAATGAAGGACCCCGTCTTGGTCTCGAGTTGGACACCCCGCAAGGGATGTCAGACCACTGTGTGATGGAGCTTCTGCGTGCAGGGACCTCAGTGTCAGCGTGGAAGCGTCTCCTCTGTCTATCTAGGGAAGGTATGGCTCTTTTATACCATAAAGATAGCCTCTGGGTTCTTAACACAATCGATATGTTGTGAGAACGATTATGTAAATGGGCCTAAATCAATACCTGCAATTATGCAAAGTAGTTCTTTTGCCTTAGGAATAAGATGACTATGACTTTTATACAAAGTATGTTAATCCTGTTATGTACATCATGTGCAGGGGACTTTTCTAAGAATCCTCATGCATAATAAATGAGGCAAGTTTCAAGGAAACCGGTCGACATTTATCAAGCACATAACTGGTTAAAAGGTCAGTGCTAGAACCGTAATGCAGAGCAAGTTAGGACAAATGTAGGTGAAAGGTCGTTTGCTACTTAGGCCTAGTTTGGGGGTACATAACAATATCATCAATGGCTTTTAAAAACAAATTGAACTCTAACCTTAAGTGAACATGGACTATGGCATGTGGCGACCCAGAAGTACTCAACTTGTTATGTGGTAGCGATATTAATGATATGTCTTTTGTAGTACTCTTTGATAGTGAGGAGTTGGAGCCAAAGATCATCACATTTTTGGACCTGTTCATAAATGGATTAGGTGCCCAATCAGTGACGATATCCACTAATCTTAAAGACAGTGACTCTTCCTCCCTACAATAAGGCCCGGGGTATTCGTTCAATCTTAATTGTGTAATAGAGCGATAATGCCTTATAGAACCCCCCTGGCCTTCCTAGAGGCCCTTGGCCGTCTGCAGTGAATGAGCTCTTTCGTGATAATATTTAGTTCATATTTGGTTGTAAAACCCTGTCACTTTTTCCACTATTAATCCCCACTGATGTTCCATCAATTTGTATTGCATTCTTGTTGTAATCTACTCTTGTTCTCAACAAGCTAATAAGGGTTTCATTTATTCATTGAGACTTCCTCGCTCCTATTCTCCCAACCCTGAATTTACCATTTTTCTTTTCTCCCTGGCTCCCCCTGCCTCTTTATATGTTTGGAATGTTCCCACCTGACAACTGTCACTATAGAACGTTATTGTAAGACCGCTGACTGGAATTGGTGATGCGCAATAAACTCACCTGTATCTTTTTAAGTGAAGACATCGTTTTTTGATTACATCACTTCTCTGTACCTCGGAGATTCCCTTGAGACCCCGTATTAGCTACCCTGTTAAGCAACTTGATATTATCAGTGGAGCCCTTTCTTCCTATGTTAACCTGGTACAAACAATAGGTAAAAGCCTTTCGGGAAACCACTCCCACAACAGCAACATACACCAACAGCTCATTGAACAAGAGCCTGCCTGCCTCCCAACCAGAAAATAACCAGAACACAGTACCCAAAATATATCATCACAGATGACTCAGAATCCATTCTGCAATGGAAACGCTAGAATTGTACAGCGAGGCACCACAGCCAGCTAACAATGTTACAGGACCATACTAATGGCAGACTTAGATCTAAATGTATACTCTAGCCATTAGGATTAAACTATTCTGCGTCCATGGCGTTTTCCACACAATTAAGGATTTACCACACTTAACACATATCACTACCTGCAGATTTCAACAATAAAAATATTTTTAGCTCAAACGGAACAAATGCTACTTAAGAAAGTGACACACTTTGGAAACCGCCTGCATACGTTAACTGAACACCTTTGAGTTGCTGATTGCTGTAGCCCAGGCAGTATTATTACGTGTTAGAATCAGAAAACGGTGAAGCAAAGCTGCATTTGCACACAGAATGGGTTGCATTTGTCTTTTCTTGCTGTATATTTTAGTCAGCTCTGTTGCGTAATTTGATCCTATAATGACGCATAATACAAGGGGCATATATATATATATATATATATATGGTCCGTGCTCTTTCTTTCGCGTGGAGGAGAAAGCGAAACGAGAAGGAGTGTAACTGTATATATATATATATATATATATATATATATATATATATATATATATATATATATATATATATATATTACCTACTGGCGGTCGCCAGTAGGTAGTTATAGTTAGGACCTAGTTTCCATAGGAAAAGCGTTTTTGATTTGCCAATATCTTTGGCGCCGTTTGACGAATCTTCGTGAAATTTTCTAAAAAAATAGGGTTGGACCGCTCAGTTTGTGTGTTGAAAGTTTCGGGGAGATTCGTCAAGCGGGGCCGAGTAAAAAGGGGGTCCCAAAGCGCGTTTTCTCCATGTTATTTTCCATAGGAAACTTTATTACAGGCTACAGCCCGACCTGCTGAACGGAATTACACCAAATTTGGCAAAAAGGTAGGTCTTGTTTTAGAGTGCGCCCTTTTTTTTAAATGGTGTAAATCCATTCAGTAGTTCCTGAGAAATTTAAAAAAGAAAAATATCGATATCTGAGCACCGAGGAGGGTTCGCGAACCCTCCCGGGCACGAGCTTCACTCTGATAGGCTGCCAACACTCCAAACCAGGAATGTTGGCAGCCATCTTGTGACTCGGTAACCAAGTCATAAGAAAAAGGGTGAAAGAAAAGTGAAAAATGAAGAAAAGGGGGCAGGGTAGAAACACCCTGACCCCCTAGGCCTGCTCAGGGGGTCCCACAAGGACCCCCAGGCCCAAAAAAAGCATTTAAAAAAAAAAAAAAATCAGCCGAATTCGCTCTGGGGTCGCGAATCCGGCTGAGAAAAAAAAAAAAAACAAAGCGCGGACTCCCGCGCTTCGTTATTGTTAAGCCCCCGGGTGGGCCAGGTCCCGGGGGCATGCCCAAATTATATAGCAGGGGCCCGTGGGGGCCCCTGCAGCCACGGGGACCGCGACCTCCCCGGGGCTTTATTGATGATTTGCGGGGGGCGATGAGGTCCTCTTGTGTCCTGAGGACCTCAGGACACAAGTGGACTTCATCCCCCGAGCAGCAGTGCGCCAAGAGGCGCGTTTGCAGAGTGGTGTAAAAAGGGGGTGTGGTCTCGGACCACCTCTCTACAATCCAGCTGTGTGGCACTTACTGGAGGTACCTGGTGGGCTAGTTGGCCCCCAGGGACCCTCAGTATTCAAGGGGAACTAATTCCCCAACTAACAACGCGCCAGGGGGCGCGTTTGCAGAGTGGTGGAGAAAGGGGGTATGGTCTTTGTCTACCTCTCAGCAATCCCACTGTGTGGGGCTTACTGGAGGTAAGAGGTAGGCTAGTTGGCCCCTAAAGGACCCCCAGCAGCAAAGGGGACTTGAATCCCCATCCAAGAGCGCGCCAGGGAGCGCGTTTGGAGAGTGGTGGGCAAAGGGGCGTGGCCTGCTCTTCGAACTTAGCAATGCTGCTGTGTGGGACTTACTGGAGGTAATAGGAGGGTAGCTGGCCCCCAAGGATGTCCTTGGGGGCCAACTACCCCTCTTGTTACCTCCAGTAAGTCCCACACAGTGGGATTGCTAAGATGTCTTCGGAGGCCATGCCCCCTTTCTCCACCATTCTGCAAATGCGCCTCCTGGCAGACTACGGGATGGGGGATGAAGTCCAATTTACTCCTGAGGGACTTTGGGGGCCAAGAAGCCCTACTGGTACCTCCTGTAAGCCCTACGCACCGGAATTCCTGAGCGCTGGTAGGAGGCCCAGCACCCTTTCTCCACCACTCTGCAAACGCGACTACTAGTTAAAGAAGTGTTTGCAATGTAATAGGTTTCGCATTTGCGAGAATTAGAGCTATTGGCGTTGTAAATGCAAACGTTTTTACTAATGTTTTTGGAGTGGAGTGGATGTACGTTGTGTGTAGTGGAATTATGTGGTATGTTGTGCAGTGAAATTATGTGGATAGAAAGTATGTGGTATTTAGTGTATAGGAATTATGTAGAGTGGGATTATGTGTTATGGAGAGTAATTATGTGGTATGGTAGTCTGTGTTGTGGAGTGGTAACCTCAGGTTTAGTCTTCCTCGTTTCCATAGAAGCTCAACTATGAACTCAGTGAGACAAAAAGATGGAATCACTGAGGAGCACTTGTGGACCTAGTCAGAGGTATGAGCAGTGACACTGGAATTATGTGACTGTTTGGCTGCACCGACTTTCGCACAATTATACATTTTCTGCATTAGCCACATAATTCATCATCTGCACCCTAATCTGCAGATTTGAACAAAAAAGCCTTGTTTCTAGCTGAAACGGGTCAAACGTTACCAAAAATGCAGCGACAAGTGTTACAGCGTGGTGGAAGGCCCTTTGCAAACCTAGAATGGTCACCTGTTACTTATTGCTAAATTTGGGTGTTAAATTGATACTAATGGTGTGCAAGCCACTCTTGCTTCCCTCTGCGCCTCTCTTGCCTCTTTCTGCATTTCTGTTGCTTCTTTCTGCACGTTTCTTTCTTTTTCTGCACTTCTCTTGACAGCATTCTGCAAATCTCTTGTACTTTCTGCACCTCTCTTCCCTCTTCCTGCACGTCTGTTGCCTCTTTCTGCACCTCATTTGCTTCTTTCTGCACCCCTGTTGTCTCTTTCTGCACTCGTCTTCCCTTTTTCTGTACCTTTCCTGCCTATTTTTGCATCTCACTTGCCACTTTCTGCACTTTTCTTGCTTCTTTCTACACCTCTGTTGCTTCTTTCTGCACCTCACTTGCTCCTTTCTACACTTCTCTTGCCTCTTTCTTCACCCCTGTTGCGTCATTCTGCACTTTCCATGCTTCTTTCTGCACCTGTCTTGCTTCTTTCTGCACCCCTGTTGTCTCTTTATGTACCTCTTTTGCCTCTTTCTGCACTTTTCTTGCCTTTTTCTGCAGTTCTCTTCCCTGTTTCTGCACGTCTGTTGCCTCTTTCTGCACCTCATTTGCTTCTTTCTGCACCCCTGTTGTCTCTTTCTGCACTCGTCTTCCCTCTTTCTGTACCTTTCCTGCCTGTTTTTGCATCTCACTTGCCTCTTTCTGCACTTTTCTTGCTTCTTTCTACACCTCTGTTGCTTCTTTCAGCAATTCTCTTGCCTCTTTGTGCACTTCACTTGCCTGTTTCTGCACCTCTATTGCCTCTTTTTGCACCTCTATTGGCTCTTTCTGCACCTCACGTGCTCCTTTCTACACTTCTCTTGCCTCTTTCTGCACCCCTGTTGCTTCATTCTGCACTTTCCATGCTTCTTTCTGCACCTGTCTTGCTTCTTTCTGCACCCCTGTTGTCTCGTTATGCACCTCCTTTGCCTCTTTCTGCACTTTTCTTGCCTTTTTCTGCACCTCTCTTCCCTCTTTCTGCACCTCTGTTGCCTCTTTCTGCACCTCATTTGCTTCTTTCTGCACCCCTGTTGTCTCTTTCTGCACTCGTCTTCCCTCTTTCTGTACCTTTCCTGCCTGTTTTTGCATTTCACTTGCCTCTTTCTGCACTTTTCTTGCTTCTTTCTACACCTCTGTTGCTTCTTTCAGCTATTCTCTTGCCTCTTTGTGCACTTCTCTTGCCTGTTTCTGCACCTCTTTTGCCTCTTTTTGCACCTCTGTTGGCTCTTTCTGCACCTCACTTGCTCCTTTCTACACTTCTCTTGCCTCTTTCTGCACCCCTGTTGCTTCATTCTGCACTTTCCATGCTTCTTTCTGCACCTGTCTTGCTTCTTTCTGCACCCCTGTTGTCTCTTTATGTACCTCTTTTTGCACTTGTCTTGCCTTTTTCTGCAGTTCTCTTGCCTCTTTCTGCACCTCTGTTGCTTCTTTCTGCACTTCTCTTGCCTCTTTCTGCACCCCTGTTGCTTCATTCTGTACTTTGTATGCTTCTTTCTGCATCTGTCTTGCTTCTTTCTGCAACCTTGTTGTCTCTTTCTGCACCTGTCTTCCCTCTTTCTGTACCTTTCTTGACTGTTTCTGCATCTCACTTGTCTCTTTCTGCACTTTTCTTGCTTCTTTCTACACCTCTGTTGCTTGTTTCTGCACCCGTCTTCCCTCTTTGTGCAACTCTCTAGCCTCTTTCTGCACCTCTCTTCCCTCTTTCTGCACCACTCTTGCCTCTTTTTGTACCTCTGTTGCTTCTTTCTGCACTTCTCTTGACTCTTTCGGCACCCTTCGTGCCTCTTTCAGCACCTCTGTTGCTTCTTTCTGCACTTCTCTTCCTTCTTTCTGCACTCCTCGTGCCTCCTTCTGCACCTCTGTTGCTTTTTTCTACAGATCTCTTGCATCTTTCTGCACCTCACTTGCCTCTTTCAGCACCTCTGTTGCTTTTTTCTGCAGATCTCTTGCCTCTTTCTGCACCCCTCTTTTCTCTTTCTGCACCTCTCTTGCTTCTTTCTGCACCCCTGTTCCCTCTTTCTGCACCGTTCATGCCTGTTTCTGCGTCTCTCTTGCCTCTTTCTGAACCTCTGTTGCCTCTTTCTGCATTTTTCTTGCCTCTTTCTGCACCCCTTTTGCCTCTTTCTGCTCCTCTGCTGCGTCTTTCTGAACTTCCATTGCCTCTTTCTGCACTTCTCTTGCTTCTTTCTGCACCTCAATTGCCTCTTTCAGCACGTCTGTTGCTTTTTTTTGCAGATCTCTTGCCCCTTTATGCACCTCATTTGCCTCTTTCAGCACCTCTGTTGCTTTTTTCTGCAGATCTCTTGCCTCTTTCTGCACCCCTCTTTTCTCTTTCTGCACCTCTCTTGCCTCTATCTGCACCCCTGTTCCCTCTTTCTGCATCTTTCCTGCCTGTTTCTGCACCTCTCTTGCCTCTTTCTGTACCTCTGTTGCCTCTTTCTGTACTTCTCTTGCTCTTTCTGCACCCTTTGCGCCTCTTTCAGAACCTCTGTTACTTCTTTCTGCACTTCTCTTCCTTCTTTCTGCAACCTTCCTGCCTCTTTCTGTACCTCTCTTGCCTCTTTGTGCACCCCTCCTACCTTTTTCTGCACCCCTCTTGCCTCTCCCTCCACCCCTCTTCCCTCTTTCTGCACCTCTGTTGGTTCTTTCTGCACTGCTCTTGCTTCTTTCTGCACCTTACTTGCCTCTTTCTGCACTTCTCTTGCTTCTTTCTACACCTCTGTTGCTTCTTTCTGCAATTCTCTTGCCTCTTTCTGCACTTCTCATCCTTCTTTCTGCACCCCTCCTGCCTCTTTCTGTACCTCTCTTGCCTCTTTGTGCACCTCTCCTACCCCTTTCTGCACCTCATTTGCTTCTTTCTGCACCCCTGTTGACTCTTTCTGCACTCGTCTTCCCTCTTTCTGTACCTTTCCTGTCTGTTTTTGCATCTCACTTGCCTCTTTCTGCACTTTTCTTGCTTCTTTCTACACCTCTGTTGCTTCTTTCAGCAATTCTCTTGCCTCTTTGTGCACTTCTCTTGCCTGTTTCTGCACCTCTCTTGCCTCTTTTTGCACCTCTGTTGGCTCTTTCTGCACCTCACTTGCTCCTTTCTACACTTCTCTTGCCTCTTTCTGCACCCCTGTTGCTTCATTCTGCACTTTCCATGCTTCTTTCTGCACCTGTCTTGCTTCTTTCTGCACCCCTGTTGTCTCTTTATGTACCTCTTTTGCCTCTTTCTGCACTTTTCTTGCCTTTTTCTGCAGTTCTCTTGCCTCTTTCTGCACCTCTGTTGCTTCTTTCTGCACTTCTCTTGCCTCTTTCTGCACCCCTGTTGCTTCATTCTGCACTTTGTATGCTTCTTTCTTCATCTGTCTTGCTTCTTTCTGCAACCCTGTTGTCTCTTTCTGCACTCATCTTCCCTCTTTCTGTACCTTTCTTGCCTGTTTCTGCATCTCACTTACCTCTTTCTGCACTTTTCTTGCTTCTTTCTACACCTCTGTTGCTTGTTTCTGCACCCTTCTTCCCTCTTTGTGCAACTCTCTAGCCTCTTTCTACACCTCTCTTCCCTCTTTCTGCACCACTCTTGCCTCTTTTTGTACCTCTGTTGCTTCTTTCTGCACTTCTCTTGACTCTTTCGGCACCCTTCGTGACTCTTTCAGTACCTCTGTTGCTTCTTTCTGCACTTCTCTTCCTTCTTTCTGCACTCCTCGTGCCTCCTTCTGCACCTCTGTTGCTTTTTTCTACAGATCTCTTGCCTCTTTCTGCACCTCACTTGCCTCTTTCAGCACCTCTGTTGCTTTTTTCTGCAGATCTCTTGCCTCTTTCTGCACCCCTCTTTCTCTTTCTGCACCTCTCTTGCTTCTTTCTGCACCCCTGTTCCCTCTTTCTGCACCGTTCATGCCTGTTTCTGCATCTCTCTTGCCTCTTTCTGAACCTCTGTTGCCTCTTTCTGCATTTTTCTTGCCTCTTTCTGCACCCCTTTTGCCTCTTTCTGCTCCTCTGCTGCGTCGTTCTGAACTTCCATTGCCTCTTTCTGCACTTCTTTTGCTTCTTTCTGCACCTCAATTGCCTCTTTCAGCACGTCTGTTGCTTTTTTTGCAGATCTCTTGCCCCTTTCTGCACCTCACTTGCCTCTTTCAGCACCTCTGCTGCTTTTTTCTGCAGATCTCTTGCCTCTTTCTGCACCCCTCTTTTCTCTTTCTGTACCTCTCTTGCCTCTATCTGCACCCCTGTTCCCTCTTTCTGCATCTTTCCTGCCTGTTTCTGCACCTCTCTTGCCTCTTTCTGTACCTCTGTTGCCTCTTTCTGTACTTCTCTTGCTCTTTCTGCACCCTTTGCGCCTCTTTCAGCACCTCTGTTAATTCTTTCTGCACTTCTCTTCCTTCTTTCTGCACCCTTCCTGCCTCTTTGTGTACCTCTCTTGCCTCTTTGTGCACCCCTCCTACCTTTTTCTGCACCCCTCTTGCCTCTCCCTCCACCCCTCTTCCCTCTTTCTGCACCTCTGTTGGTTCTTTCTGCACTGCTCTTGCTTCTTTCTGCACCTTACTTGCCTCTTTCTGCACTTCTCTTGCTTCTTTCTACACCTCTGTTGCTTCTTTCAGCAATTCTCTTGCCTCTTTCTGCACTTCTCATCCTTCTTTCTGAACCCCTCCTGCCTCTTTCTGTACCTGTCTTGCCTCTTTGTGCACCTCTCCTACCCCTTTCTGCACCTCATTTGCTTCTTTCTGCACCCCTGTTGTCTCTTTCTGCACTCGTCTTCCCTCTTTCTGTACCTTTCCTGCCTATTTTTGCATCTCACTTGCCTCTTTTGCACTTTTCTTGCTTCTTTCTACACCTCTGTTGCTTCTTTCAGCAATTCTCTTGCCTCTTTGTGCACTTCTCTTGCCTGTTTCTGCACCTCTCTTGCCTCTTTTTGCACCTCTGTTGGCTCTTTCTGCACCTCACTTGCTCCTTTCTACACTTCTCTTGCCTCTTTCTGCACCCCTGTTGCTTCATTCTGCACTTTCCATGCTTCTTTCTGCACCTGTCTTGCTTCTTTCTGCACCCCTGTTGTCTCTTTATGTACCTCTTTTGCCTCTTTCTGCACTTTTCTTGCCTTTTTCTGCAGTTCTCTTGCCTCTTTCTGCACCTCTGTTGCTTCTTTCTGCACTTCTCTTGTCTCTTTCTGCACCCCTGTTGCTTCATTCTACACTTTGTATGCTTCTTTCTGCATCTGTCTTGATTCTTTCTGCAACCCTGTTGTCTCTTTCTGCACTCGTCTTCCCTCTTTCTGTACCTTTCTTGCCTGTTTCTGCATCTCACTTACCTCTTTCTGCACTTTTCTTGCTTCTTTCTACACCTCTGTTGCTTGTTTCTGCACCCGTCTTCCCTCTTTGTGCAACTCTCTAGCCTCTTTCTACACCTCTCTTCCCTCTTTCTGCAACACTCTTGCCTCTTTTTGTACCTCTGTTGCTTCTTTCTGCACTTCTCTTGACTCTTTCGGCACCCTTCGTGCCTCTTTCAGCACCTCTGTTGCTTCTTTCTGCACTTCTCTTCCTTCTTTCTGCACTCCTCGTGCCTCCTTCTGCACCTCTGTTGCTTTTTTCTACAGATCTCTTGCCTCTTTCTGCACCTCACTTGCCTCTTTCAGCACCTCTGTTGCTTTTTTCTGCAGATCTCTTGCCTCTTTCTGCACCCCTCTTTTCTCTTTCTGCACCTCTCTTGCTTCTTTCTGCACCCCTGTTCCCTCTTTCTGCACCTTTCATGCCTGTTTCTGCATCTCTCTTGCCTCTTTCTGAACCTCTGTTGCCTCTTTCTGCATTTTTCTTCCCTCTTTCTGCACCCCTTTTGCCTCTTTCTGCTCCTCTGCTGTGTCTTTCTGAACTTCCATTGCCTCTTTCTGCACTTCTCTTGCTTCTTTCTGCACCTCAATTGCCTCTTTCAGCACGTCTGTTGCTTTTTTTTGCAGATCTCTTGCCCCTTTCTGCACCTCACTTGCCTCTTTCAGCACCTCTGTTGCTTTTTTCTGCAGATCTTTTGCCTCTTTCTGCACCCCTCTTTTCTATTTCTGCACCTCTCTTGCCTCTATCTGCACCCCTGTTCCCTCGTTCTGCAACTATCCTGCCAGTTTCTGCACCTCACTTGCCTGTTTCTGTACCTCTGTTGCCTCTTTCTGCACTTCTCTTGCTCTTTCTGCACCCTTTGTGCCTCTTTCAGCACCTCTGTTACTTCTTTCTGCACTTCTCTTCCTTCTTTCTGCACCCCTCCTGCCTCTTTCTGTACCTCTTTGCCTCTTTGTGCACCCCTCCTACCTTTTTCTGCACCCCTCTTGCCTCTCCCTCCACCCCTCATCCCTCTTTCTGCACCTCTGTTGGTTCTTTCTGCACTGCTCTTGCTTCTTTCTGCACCTTACTTGCCTCTTTCTGCACTTCTCTTGCTTCTTTCTACACCTCTGTTGCTTCTTTCAGCAATTCTCTTGCCTCTTTCTGCACTTCTCATCCTTCTTTCTGCACCCCTCCTGCCTCTTTCTGTACCTCTCTTGCCTCTTTGTGCACCTCTCCTACCCCTTTCTGCACCCCCTTTGCCTCTTTTTACACCTCTGTTGGTTCTTTCTGCACTGCTCCTGCTTCTTTCTGCACATCACTTGCCTCTTTCTGCACTTCACTTGCTTTTTTCTGTACCTCTCTTGCCTCTTTCGGCACCTCTGTTGCTTCTTTATGCACTTCTCTTGCCTCCTTATGCACCTCTTAGTTAGAGGTAGTTTTAATCCCCCTGCCCTATTATGGACTAGGGCCATACAGGGGAGGTCATGCCAATCACAGGGGTACCCCAACGCATAGTGTACCCTAGTGTATGTAGGTGTTTTCAATGTATTCTAAGTGTCTTTCAGCATAGCACTGGCTCCGGGCCTGGTTAGTCAGAGTCAGTTACCACCAGTACCTGTCAGCAAAAAGTTGGGGGCACAGGATGACTTTGCAACAAGGCCTCTTTCTGCTCCTCTGTTCGTTCTTTGTGCACATCTCTTGCTTCTTTCTGCACCTTTCTTCATCTTTCTGGACTTCTGTTGCCTCTTTCTGTATTTCTGTTGCTTCTTTCTGTGCCTTTCTTCCTCTTTCTGCACATGTCCTACCACTGTAGGCATAGTTAGAAATTAGCATTAAAAAAACCTTTGAAATTCACTGAAAAAACCACAGGTTTCAGGGACGTTAGAGTTAGAAATTAGCATTTAAAAAACCTTTGAAATTCACTGAAAAAACCATAGGTTTCAGGGACGTTATAGTTAGAAATTAGCATTTAAAAAAACTCAGAAATTCACTGAAAAAACCACAGGTTTCAGGGACGTTTTAGTTAGTTGGACATTTCACTCGTACAAAACCAGAGAAATTCGATAACTCGCGCCCCCGCAATGCACTGCTGATGACGTCACATATTACATCATTCATGACATGGTCAGTGACATCACTGATGACATCTCAAATGACATCACTGATGACATCACTGATGACATCATCCATGTGATAATCTGATGCACCTCCTCACACCCTAATATAACCTTTGATACACCCACTCTAAAATACAGACTACCATTTTCGAAACCATAGAGACACCAACACCAGTTACTACGTACTCAATCACTGATTCCTAGGTCTACCCATACAGTCACTCATACATGCAGTCACTCATCAATACAGCACTATCATATGCACTCATACACCTATACAGACACTCACACACCGCCACTCACCCATAGAGTTACTCACACACCTAGTCAGTCATGTAAAGAATCAATCACACTCCCATTTACTCACCTATACAGTTATACACACACCACCTCACCTATTCATACAGATACTAACACATACTTACTCTCTTATACAATCACTGACACAAGCACACACTCATTCATACAGCAACTCTCACAATCACTCACTCTCACATATAGTCATTTATATACTCCAACACTCATATATACTGCCTTTCACATATGTAGTTACTCACACATATACCACTGAGACATCCATTCACTCACCAACACAGCCATACGCATACTCACTCACCCCTACAGCCTTCACAGACATACTCTTGAACCCATACACCCAGTGAATCACCAACTCACACATCTATGCACAAAGTCACACATCCCCCACCCACCCACACAGACACTCAGGCACCCATACAAATACTCAGGCAACCAATCAATAACCCATATAGACACTCATGTAGCTACTCACCAACCCATGCAGCAGCTTACACAACAACAGACAGACTGATACAGACATTCACACAGTTTAGTCACTAACCCATGCATTCAGTAAGACACATTTAATCACTCACTTATACAGTCAGTCACGCACCTTCTAAATCATCCATCCAGACACTTATACACCCACTCATTCTTCAATACACCTTGGCATATATATGAAACATATTTAAACTTTATAGAAACACACAGTCACTGGATGATGTCATCAGTGATGTCATTTGAGATGTCATCAGTGATGTCACTGACCATGCCATGAATGATGTAATATGTGACGTCATCAGCAGTGCATTGCGGGGGAGTGAGTTATAGTTAGCTGAACTAACTATAACAGCCGAATTTCTCTGGTTTTGTACGAGTGAAATGTCCAACTAACTATAACGTCCCTGAAACCTGTGGTTTTTTTCAGTGAATATATATATATATATATATATATATATATATATATATATATATATATATATAATATATATCTACTGGCGGTCGCCAGTAGATAGTTATAGTTAGGACCTATTTTCCATAGGAAATCCGCAACATTCTATTTGAAATAACGTTGGCGCCGGTTGACGAATCTTCGCGAAAGATTCCAACTTGTTGGGGCGCTCCGGTCCGCTCCTAATCTGAAAGTCTCGGGGTGATTCGTCAAGCGGGGGCCGACAAAAAGGGGGGTCCCAAAACGTGTTTTCCCCATTCATTTTTCCATAGGAACCTTTAGTCGCAGCTACAGCCCGAACTGCTGAACGGAATTACACCAAATTTGGCAAAGAGGTAGCCCTTGGTTCAGTGTCGTGCCTTTTGCTTAAATGGTGTAAATCCGTTCAGTAGTTCCTGAGAAAATCAAAAGTAAAATCACATATATATCTGGGCGGAGCCTAACCACACATGTCATCGTGAGATCTGATTGGCTGTCAGCACTTCATCCTGGAATTGCTGGCAGCCATCTTGGGACCAATATAAATGATAGTACCCCATTGAAATGCATTGTAGTGAATCAAAGATTTTGAGGGTTACCAAAAGGAGAACTATAAAGGGTGATAACAGACTTTAGTTACATTAGAATTCATTTGTTGATGGTACCATACTAATTTCAGGAATTGTGGTGTGTTCTAAGATGATTTTACCCTGTGAAAAACCTTCTGCTGGGATATCATGAATCATGTTTGAGAGAAAACTATTTTCACATGCTTGTCCCATACAGTTTTGGAAGGTGCTCCAGAAGCTAAAATGAGAGCATATTTTCTGTAAATTCACATTATCTTTCTCAGTCATGTGAGAATGAAGTCTGACATTCTCAGTAAAACATGTACATCCAACAAGGGCAGAGACTGTCAGTTGATTCCTTTGTGTTCTACTGCAGCTTCCCAGAGTGTTCTAAAGAACAACTAGAGTGCTAACAGCTTTACTTATGACAAAAGTATGGCACACCTGAAGCCATCTTGATTGGAATAAACTGGTAACACTTAAAACATTTAATTTAAAAAGGAACAAAATGATGGGGTTCATTTTGTCATAGAAATTATGGTTAGTGCTGTAGAAAGAAAAATTAGGACATGTTTCAAGTGTGATCTCAAATATCTTCCTGTTATATTTCAACAGGAGCAGCCTGCCAGTTGATGCCTTTGTGTTCTACTGCAGCTTCCCAGAGTGTTCTAAAGAACAACTAGAGCGCTAACAGCCTTACTTATGACAAAAGTATGGCACACCTGAAGCCATCTTGATTGGAATAAACCGGTAACACTTAAAACATTTAATTTAAAAAGGAACAAAATGAGGGGTTCTTTTTGAAATAGAAATTATGGTTAGTGCTGCAGAAAGAAAAATTAGGGCATGTTTTAAGTGAGATCTCAAATCCTCTTCTATTTCATTAGAAAATTCTGACATGCAGACTGAAACAATCACTTTCAATACCAGCAGCAGACTTCCAGTTAACTCCCTGGTGAGCAGTAGCTTTACTACAGTGATCTAATGAGCAACTAGAGTGCTAACATTCTGAATTTATGGCAAATGTGAGACACATCTTAATGCCTTCTTGATGGAATCAAAGTAAAAACTGAAAGCATTTCCTACTGAGGAGACTGCAGTAAATGAGGAAATTAGGAAACTTCATAACAAAGAAGTCTTCCAAGATGGCCACCAGTAAAAAAGAGCCCAAATGTAGCACAAATATTACCCAGATGTAGCCCACATATAGCCCAATGACAAAAGTGTGCAAAACACTTTTTATTTTTAGTTTTTTGGCAGTTTTATGTAGTGCAGACTGGTCAGGTATTGGAGCATTGCATCTTAAAACATGACCCCCCTACACTACAAAAAACACCACTGCACTACCATAAACCCTAAAACACTACCCCCAGCATGACCCCCTACACTACACCAGCACCACTGCACTATCCTAAACCCTAAAACACTACCCCCCGCATGACCCCCTACACTACACAAACACCACTGCACTACCCTAAACCCTAAAACACTACCCCCAGCACGACAACCTACACTACCCAAACACCACTGCACTAACCTAAATCCTAAAACACTATCCCCAGCACGACCCCCTACACTACCCAAACACCACTGCACTACCCTAAAACATGACCCCCTACACTACACAAACACCACTGCACTACCCTAAACCCTAAAACACTACCCCCAGCACGACTCCCTACACTACACAAGCACCACTGCACTACCCTAAACCCTAAAACACTACCCCCAGCACGACCCCCTACACTACCAAAACACCACTGCACTACCCTAAACCCTAAAACACTACCCCCAGCATGACCCCCTACACTACCCAAACACGACTGCACTAACCTAAATCCTAAAACACTACCCCCAGCACGACCCCCTACACTACCCAAACACCACTGCACTACCCTAAAACATGACGCCCTACACTAAACAAACACCACTGCACTACCCTAAACCCTAAAACACTACCCCCAGCATGACCCCCTACACTACACAAGCACCACTGCACTACCCTAAACCCTAAAACACTACCCCCAGCACGACCCCCTACACTGCCCGAACACCACTGCACTGCCCTAAACCCTGAAACACCAGCCCCTGCACGACCCCCTACACTGCCCGAAAACCACTGCACTGCCCTAAACCCTGAAACACCACCCCTAGCACGACCCCCTACACTGTCTGAACACCACTGCACTGCCCTAAACCCTGAAACACCACCCCTTCATGACCCCCTACACTGCCCAAACACCACTGCACTGCCCTAAACCCTGAAACACCACCCCCAGCACGACCCCCTACACTGCCCAAACACCACTGCACTGCCCTAAACCCTGAAACACTACCCCCAGCAAGACCCCCTACACTGCCCAAACACCACTGCACTGCCCTAAACCCTGAAACATCACCCCCAGCAAGACCCCCTACACTGCCCGAACACCACTGCCCTAAACCCTGAAACACCACCCCCAGCACGACCCCCTACACTGCCCGAACACCACTGCACTGCCCTAAACCCTGAAACACCACCCCCAGCACGACCCCCTACACTGCCCGAACACCACTGCTCTGTCCAAAACCCTGAAACACCAGCCCCAGCATGACCCCTACACTGCCCGAACACCACTGCACTGCCCTAAACCTTGAAACACAAGTCCCAGCATGACCCCTCCACTGCCCGAACACCACTGCACTACCCTAAACCCTGAAACACCACCCCCAGCACGACCCCCTACACTGCCCGAGCACCACTGCACTTCCCTAAACCCTGAAAAACCAGCCCCAGCACGACCCCCTACACTGCCCGAACACCACTGCACTGCCCTAAACCCTGAAACAACAGCCCCAGCACGACCGCCTACACTGCCCGAACACTACTGCACTGCCCTAAACCCTGAAACACCATCCCCAGCACGACCCCCTACACTGTACGAACACCACTGCACTACCCTAAACCCTGAAACACTACCCCAGCAAGACCCCCTACACTGCCCGAACACCACTGCACTGCCCTAAACCCTGAAACATCACCCCCAGCAAGACCCCCTACACTGCCTGAACACCACTGCCCTAAACCCTGAAACACCACCCCCAGCACGACCCCCGACACTGCCCGACCACCACTGCACTGCCCTAAACCCTGAAACACCAGCCCCAGCACGACCCCCCATACTGCCCGAACACCACTGCACTGCCCTAAACCCTGAAACACCACCCGCTGCACGACCCCCTACACTGCCCGAACACCACTGCACTGCCCTAAACCCTGAAACACCACCCCCAGCACGACCCCCTACACTGCCCGAACACAACTGCACTGCCCTAAACCCTGAAACACCACCCCCTGCACGACCCCCTACACTGCCCGAACACTATTGCACTGCCCTAAACCCTGAAACACCACCCCCAGCACGCCCCCTACACTGCACGAACACCACTGCACTGCCCTAAACCCTGAAACACTACCCCCAGCAAGACCCCCTACACTGCCCGAACACCACTGCACTGCCCTAAACCCTGAAACATCACCCCCAGCAAGACCTCCTACACTGCCCGAACACCACTGCCCTAAACCCTGAAACACCACCCCCAGCAAGACCCCCTACACTGCCCGAACACCACTGCACTGCCCTAAACCCTGAAACACCAGCCCCTGCACGACCCCCTACACTGCCCGAAAACCACTGCACTGCCCTAAACCCTGAAACACCACCCCTAGCACGACCCCCTACACTGTCTGAACACCACTGCACTGCCCTAAACCCTGAAACACCACCCCTTCATGACCCCCTACACTGCCCAAACACCACTGCACTGCCCTAAACCCTGAAACACCACCCCCTGCACCACCCCCTACACTGCCCGAACACCACTGCACTGCCCTAAACCCTGAAACACCACCCCCAGCACGACCCCCTACACTGCCCGAACACCACTGCACTGCCCTAAACCCTGAAACACCAGCCCCAGCACAACCCCGTACACTGCCCGAACACCACTGCACTGCCCTAAACCCTGAAACACCAGCCCCAGCATGACCGCCTACACTGCCCGAAAACCACTGCACTGCCCTAAACTCTGAAACACCAGCCCCAGCACGACCCCCTACACTGCCCGAACACCACTGCACTGCACTGCCCTAAACCCTGAAACACTAGCCACAGCACGACCCCCTACACTGCCCGAACACCACTGCACTGCCCTAAACCCTGAAACACCACCCCCAGCAAGACCCCCTACACTGCCCGAACACCACTGCACTAAACCCTGAAACACCACCCCCAGTAAGACCACCTTCACTGGCCGAACACCACTGCACTGCCCTAAACTCTGAAACACCAGCCCCAGCACGACCCCCTACACTGCCCGAACACCACTGCACTGCCCTAAACCCTGAAACACCAGCCCCAGCAAGACCCCCTACACTGCCCGAACACCACTGCACTGCCCTAAACCCTGAAACACCACCCCCAGCAAGACCCCTACACTGTCCGAACACCACTGCACTAAACCCTGAAACACCACCCCCAGTAAGACCACCTTCACTGGCCGAACACCACTGCACTGCCCTAAACCCTGAAACAACACCCCCTGCATGACCCCCTACACTGCCCAAACACCACTGCACTGCCCTAAACCCTGAAACACCACCCCCGCATGACCCCCTACACTGCCCAAACACCACTGCACTGCCCTAAACCCTGAAACACCACCCCTCAGCACGACACCCTACACTGCCCGAACACCACTGCACTGCACTAAACCCTGAAACACCACCCCCAGCACGACCCCCTACACGGCCCAACACCACTGCACTGCCCTAAACCCTGAAACACCACCCCCTGCACGACCCCCTACACTGCCGGAACACCACTGCACTGCCCTAAACCCTGAAACACCACCCCCAGCATGACCCCCTACACTGCCCGAACACCACTGCACTAAACCCTGAAACACCATCCCCAGCAAGACCACCTACACTGGCCGAACACCACTGCACTGCCCTAAACCCTGAAACACCACCCCCAGCACAACCCCCTACACTGCCCGAACACCACTGCTCTGTCCAAAACCCTGAAACACCAGCCCCAGCATGACCCCCTACACTGCCCAAACACCACTGCACTGCCCTAAACCTTGAAACACAAGCCCCAGCACGACCCCCTCCACTGCCCGAACACCACTGCACTACACTAAACCCTGAAACACCACCCCCAGCACGACCCCCTACACTGCCCGAGCACCACTGCACTTCCCTAAACCCTGAAACACCAGCCCCAGCACGACCCCCTACACTGCCCGAACACCACTGCACTGCCCTAAACCCTGAAACACCAGCCCCAGCACGACCGCCTACACTGCCCGAACACTACTGCACTGCCCTAAACCCTGAAACATCACCCCCAGCAAGACCCCCTACACTGCCCGAACACCACTGCCCTAAACCCTGAAACACCACCCCCAGCATGACCCCCTACACTGCCCGAACACCACTGCACTGCCCTAAACCCTGAAACACCATCCCCAGCACGACCCCCTACACTGCCCGAACACCACTGCTCTGTCCAAAACCCTGAAACACCAGCCCCAGCATGACCCCCTACACTGCCCGAACACCACTGCACTGCCCTAAACCTTGAAACACAAGCCCCAGCACGACCCCCTCCACTGCCCGAACACCACTGCACTACCCTAAACCCTGAAACACCACCCCCAGCACGACCCCCTACACTGCCCGAGCACCACTGCACTTCCCTAAACCCTGAAACAGCAGCCCCAGCACGACCCCCTACACTGCCCGAACACCACTGCACTGCCCTAAACCCTGAAACACCAGCCCCAGCACGACCGCCTACACTGCCCGAACACTACTGCACTGCCCTAAACCCTGAAACACCATCCCCAGCATGACCCCCTACACTGCACGAACACCACTGCACTGCCCTAAACCCTGAAACACTACCCCAGCAAGACCCCCTACACTGCCCGAACACCACTGCACTGCCCTAAACCCTGAAACATCACCCCCAGCACGACCCCCTACACTGCCCGAACACCACTGCCCTAAACCCTGAAACACCACCCCCAGCAAGACCCCCTACACTGCCCGAACACCACTGCACTGCCCTAAACCCTGAAACACCAGCCCCAGCACGACCCCCTACACTGCCCGAACACCACTGCACTGCCCTAAACCCTGAAACACCACCCGCTGCACGACCCCCTACACTGCCCGAACACCACTGCACTGCCCTAAACCCTGAAACACCACCCCCAGCACGACCCCCTACACTGCCCGAACACAACTGCACTGCCCTAAATCCTGAAACACCACCCCCTGCACGAATCCCTACACTGCCCGAACACTACTGCACTGCCCTAAACCCTGAAACACCACCCCCAGCATGACCCCCTACACTGCACGAACACCACTGCACTGCCCTAAACCCTGAAACACTACCCCCAGCAAGACCCCCTACACTGCCCGAACACCACTGCACTGCCCTAAACCCTGAAACATCACCCCCAGCAAGACCTCCTACACTGCCCGAACACCACTGCCCTAAACCCTGAAACACCACCCCCAGCAAGACCCCCTACACTGTCCGAACACCACTGCACTGCCCTAAACCCTGAAACACCACCCCCAGCACGACCCCCTACACTGCCCGAGCACCACTGCACTTCCCTAAGCACTGAAACACCAGCCCCAGCACGACCCCCTACACTGCCCGAACACCACTGCACTGCCCTAAACCCTGAAACACCAGCCCCAGCACGACCGCCTACACTGCCCGAACACTACTGCACTGCCCTAAACCCTGAAACACCATCCCCAGCACGACCCCCTACACTGCACGAACACCACTGCACTGCCCTAAACGCTGAAACACTACCCCAGCAAGACCCCCTACACTGCCCGAACACCACTGCACTGCCCTAAACCCTGAAACATCACCCCCAGCAAGACCCCCTACACTGCCCGAACACCACTGCCCTAAACCCTGAAACACCACCCCCAGCAAGACCCCCTACACTGCCCGAACACCACTGCACTGCCCTAAACCCTGAAACACCAGCCCCAGCACGACCCCCTACACTGCCCGAACACCACTGCACTGCCCTAAACCCTGAAACACCACCCGCTGCACGACCCCCTACACTGCCCGAACACCACTGCACTGCCCTAAACCCTGAAACACCACCCCCAGCACGACCCCCTACACTGCCCGAACACAACTGCACTGCCCTAAACCCTGAAACACCACCCCTGCACGACCCCCTACACTGCCCGAACACTACTGCACTGCCCTAAACCCTGAAACACCGTCCCCAGCACGACCCCCTACACTGCACGAACACCACTGCACTGCCCTAAACCCTGAAACACTACCCCCAGCAAGACCCCCTACACTGCCCGAACACCACTGCACTGCCCTAAACCCTGAAACATCACCCCCAGCAAGACCTCCTACACGGCCCGAACACCACTGCCCTAAACCCTGAAACACCACCCCCAGCAAGACCCCCTACACTGCCCGAACACCACTGCACTGCCCTAAACCCTGAAACACCACCCCCAGCACGACCCCCTACACTGCCCGAACACCACTGCTCTGCCCAAAACCCTGAAACACCAGCCCCAGCACGACCCCCTACACTGCCCGAACACCACTGCTCTGCCCAAAACCCTGAAACACCAGCCCCAGCACGACCCCTACACTGCCCAAACACCACTGCACTGCCCTAAACCCTGAAACACCACCCCCAGCACGACCCCTAAACTGCCCGAACACCACTGCACTGCCCTAAACCCTGAAACACCACCCCCAGCACGACCCCTACACTGCCCGAACACCACTGCACTGCCCTAAACCCTGAAACACCACCCCCAGCAAGACCCCCTACACTGCACGAACACCCCTGCACTAAACCCTGAAACACCACCCCCAGTAAAACCACCTACACTGGCCGAACACCACTGCACTGCCCTAAACCCTGAAACACCAGCCCCAGCACGACCGCCTACACTGCCCGAAAACCACTGCACTGCCCTAAACCCTGAAACACCAGCCCCAGCACGACCCCCTACACTGCCCGAACACCACTGCACTGCCCTAAACCCTGAAACACCAGCCACAGCACGACCCCCTACACTGCCCGAACACCACTGCACTGCCCTAAACCCTGAAACACCAGCCCCAGCAAGACCCCCTACACTGCCCGAACACCACTGCACTGCCCTAAACCCTGAAACACCACCCCCAGCAAGACCCCCTACACTGCACGAACACCCCTGCACTAAACCCTGAAACACCACCCCCAGTAAAACCACCTACACTGGCCGAACACCACTGCACTGCCCTAAACCCTGAAACAACACCCCCTGCATGAGCGCCTACACTGCCCAAACACCACTGCACTGCCCTAAACCCTGAAACACCACCCCCTGCACGACCCCTACACTGCCCAAACACCACTGCACTGCCCTAAACCCTGAAACACCACCCCCTGCACGACCCCCTACACTGCCGGAACACCACTGCACTCCCCTAAACCCTGAAACACCACCCCCAGCACGACCCCCTACACTGCCCGAACACCACTGCACTAAACCCTGAAACACCACCCCCAGCAAGACCACCTACACTGGCCGAACACCACTGCACTGCCCTAAACCCTGAAACACCACCCCTCAGCACGACACCCTACACTGCCCGAACACCACTGCACTGCCCTAAACCCTGAAATACCACCCCCAGCACGACCCCCTACACTGCCCAAACACCACTGCACTGCCCTAAACTCTGAAACACCACCCCCTGCACCACCCCCTACACTGCCCGAACACCACTGCACTGCCCTAAATCCTGAAACACCACCTCCAGCACAATCCCCTACACTGCCTGAACACCATTGCTCTGCCCTAAACCCTGAAACACTAGCCCCAGCACGACCCCCTACACTGCCCGAACACCACTGCACTGCCCTAAACCCTGAAACACCACCCCCAGCAAGACCCCCTACACTGCCTGAACACCACTGCAGTGCCCTATACTCTGAAACACCAGCCCCAGCAAGACCCCCTACACTGCCCGAACACCACTGCACTGCCCTAAACCCTGAAACACCAGCCCCAGCATGACCCCCTACACTGCCCGAACACCACTGCACTGCCCTAAACCCTGAAACACCAGCCCTAGCACCACCACCTACACTGCCCGAACACCACTGCACTGACCTAAACCCTGAAACACCAGCCCCAGCACAACCCCCAACACTGCCCGAACAGCACTGCACTGCCCTAAACCCTGAAACACCAGCCCCAGCACGACCCCCTACACTGCCCGAACACCACTGTACTGCCCTAAACCCTGAAACACCAGCCCGAGCAGGACCCCCTACACTGCCCGAACACCACTGCACTGCCCTAAACCCTGAAACACCACCCCTGCACGACCCCCTACACTGCCCGAACACCACTGCACTGCCCTAAACCCTGAAACACCACCCCTGCACCACCCCCTACACTGCCCGAACACCACTGCACTGCCCTAAACCCTGAAACACCACCCCTGCACCGCCCCCTACACTGCCCGAACACCACTGCACTGCCCTAAACCCTGAAACACCACCCCCAGCACGACCCCCTTTACTGCTCGAACACCACTGCACTGCCCCAAACCGTGAAACACCACCCCCAGCACGACCCCCTACACTGCCCGAACACCACTGCCCTAAACCCTGAAACACCACCCCCTGCACGACCCCCTACACTGCCCGAACACCACAGCACTGCCCTAAACCCTGAAACACCACCCCTGCACGACCCCCTACACTGCCCGAACACCACTGCACTGCCCTAAATCCTGAAACACCACCCCCAGCACGACCCCTACACTACCCGAACACGACTGCACTGCCCCTAAACCCTCAAACACTCCCCCAGCACGACCCCCTACACTACCCGAACACCACTGCACTGCCCTAAACCCTAAAACACTCCCCCAGCACGACCCCCTACACTACCCGAACACCACTGCACTGCCCTAAACCCTAAAACACTCCCCCGCACGACTCCCTACACTACCCAAACACCACTGCACTGCCCTAAACCCTAAAACACTACCCCCCGCATGACCCCCTACACTACCCAAACACCAATGCACTACCCTAATCCCTAAAACACTACCCACACATGACCCCCTACACTACCCAAAGACCACTGCACTACCCTAAACCCTAAAACACTACCCCCGCACGACTCCCTACACTACCCAAAGACCACTGCACTACCCTAAACCCTAAAACACGACCTCCTACACTACACAAACACCACAGCACTACCCTAAAACACTACCCCCTACACTACACAAACACCACTGCACTACCCTAAACCCTAAAAATCTACCCGCAGCACGAACCCCTACACTACCCAAACACCACTGCACTACCCTAAACCCTAAAACACTACCCCCAGCAGTACCCCCTACACTACCCAAACACCACTGCACTACCCTAAACCCTAAAACACTACCCCCAGCAGTACCCCTACACTACCCAAACACCATTGCACTACCCTAAACCCTAAAACACTACCCCCAGCAGTACCCCTACACTACCCAAACACCACTGCACTACCCTAAATCACTACCCCCATCACGACCCCCTACACTACCCAAACACCACTGCACTACCCTAAACCCTAAAACACTACCCCCAGCACGACCCCCTACACTACCCAAACACCACTGCACTACCCTATACCCTAAAACACTCCCCCCAGCACGACTCCCTACACTACCCAAACACCACTGCACTACCCTAAACCCTAAATCTACCCCCAGCATGACCCCCTACACTACACAAACACCACTGCACTACCCTAAACCCTAAAACACTACCCCCAGCACAACCCTCTTCACTACCTAAACACAACTGCACAATTTGTTACAGGCGTTGCAACGCAGGCCTGTGGTGCTTACTGGAAGTACCTGGTGGGCTAGTTGGGCCCCAGGGACCCTCAGGATTCAAGGTGACCTAATCCCCCAACTTAAAACGCTCCACGGGGCGCGTTTGCACAGTGGTGAAGGGAGGGGCGGGGCCTCAGGTGACATGTGCGCAAACACGCCCTGTGGTGCGTTTAAGTTGGGGAATTAATTCCCTTTGAATCCTGAGGGACCCTGGGGGCCAACTAGCCCACCAGGTACCTTCAGTAAGCACAACAGAGTTGCGTTGCAGAGAGGTAAAAAAGGGTGCGTGGCCTCGGACCGCCTCTCTGCAACTCAGCTCCGTGGTCCTAACTGTAGGTACCTGGGGGGCTAGTTGGGCCCCAGGAACCCTCAGAATTCAAGGAGACTTAATCCCGCAACTTAAAACGCGCCACGGGGTGCGTTTGCACACATGTCACCTCAGGCCCCCCCTCCCTTCACCACTGTAGCGCGTTTTAAGAGGTAGTTTTAATCCCCCTGCCCTATTATGTACTAGGGACTTGCAGAGGAGGTCATGCTAATCACAGGGGTACCCCAACGCTTAGTGTTCCCGAGTGTATGTAGGTGTTTTCACTGTATTCTAAGTGTCTTTTAGCATAGCACTGGCTCTGGTTAGTCAGAGAATATATATATATATTCACTGAAAAAACCATAGGTTTTAGGGACAGTTATAGTTAGTTGGACATTGCACTCGTACAAAACCCGTGAAATTCCCCCGTTATAGTTAGTTCAGCTAACTATAACTCGTGCCCCCGCAATGCACTGCTGATGACGTCACATATTACATCACTCATGACATGGTCAGTGACATCACTGATGACATCACTGATGACATCTCAAATGACATCACTGATGACATCACTGATGACATCATCCAGTGACTATGTGTTTCTGTAAAGTTTAAATATGTTTAATATATTTAGGGAACGCGTATTGAAGAATGAGTGGGTGTATAAGTGTCTGAATGGATGATTTAGTACGTTAGTGACTGACTCTATAAGTGAGTGATTAAACGTATCTTACTGAATGCATGGGTTAGTGACTAAACTGTGTGAATGTCTGTATCCGTCTGTCTGTTGGTGTGTAAGCGGCTGCATGGATTTGCGAATAGCTACATGAGTGTCTACATGAGTTATTGATTGGTTGTCTGAGTATCTGTATGGGTGCCTGAGTGTTTGTGTGGGTGGGGTGTGTGCGACTCTGTGCATAGATGTGTGAGTGGGTGATTCACTGGGTGCATGGTTTCAAGAGTGCATCTGTGATAGACTGTATGGGTGGGTAAGTATGTGTAAGAGTGTGTTAGTGAGTGAATGTATGTCCCAGTGGTACATGTGTGAGTAATTACATATGTGAAAGGCAGTATATATGTGTGTTGGAGTATATAAATAGCTATAAGCTTAGAGTGAGTGATTGTGAGAGTGGCTGTATGGATGAGTGTGTGCTTGTATCAGTGATTGTATAAGAGCGTAACAATGTGCTAGTATTTGTATGATTAAGTGAGCTGGTGTGTGTATAACTGTATAGGTGAGTAAATGGCAGTGTGTTTAATTATTTGCATGACTGACTAGGTGTGTGAGTACCTCTATGAAAGAGTGGCGGTGTTTGAGTGTCTATATAGGAGTAAGAGTGCATATGATAGTCCTGTACTGAGTGACCGTAAGTATGAGTGACTGTACGGGTGAGTGAGTGGATGTGTGTGTGTAGACCTAAGAATCAGTGAGTGGGTATGTAGTTATTGGTGTTGGAGTGTCTATGGTTTTGCGAATGGCAGTCTGTAATTTAGAGTGGGTGTATCAAAGGTTATATTAGGGTGTGAGGAGGTGCATCAGATTATCACAGGGATGATGTCATCAGTGATGTCATTTGAGATGTCATCAGTGATGTCATCAGTGATGTCACTGACCATGTCATCAGTGATGTAATATGAGACGTCATCAGCAGTGCATTGCGGAGCGCGAGTTATAGTTAGCTGAACTAACTATAACGGGGGAATTTCACTGGTTTTAGCAATACGTAACTGAACGAAGCATA
>CAWUFW010009896.1:515000-743539 GCA_963921515.1 Calotriton arnoldi | reverse complement strand
TGAGGATCCCACACCTGCTCCTTGTTGCTGCTTCTTGCTGCTACATGAGGATCCCATTCCTTGCTCCTAAACGAGGGGCCCACACCAGCTCCTTGTTGCGTCTTACTCCTACATGAGGGTCCCACACCTGCTTCTTCCTGCTGCCACCTGCTCCTGGTGTTGGCCAGTATACTGAACTGCATCATCAGTGTGTAGTCTGCTGACATGCATATAATGGAGACAGCTGCTCGCACTGAATGTCTCCTAAGTTTCCCATCGAGGGTCAAATTAAGCCTATGAGCTGTTTTCACATTCAATGCCCATCATGGCATTGATGGAGCTCCCTCCCTGTGTGCACTTGAAATCAAACCTTGCTCTGCACCATCAAGCACCACCTGAGTGATCCTCCTTCATGATGTTTCGTCAGGTAGAGAAGGCTTTGGCACTACATTTCTGATGACGTGGAATAACTGGAGGGATCATTAACTTAGGTGATCTATGTGCCTAGAGCCTTTGCCTCAGAGTGTCTTGTCCATTGCACCCAGGTACCTTCTTGCATGAAAGCAAACCATAGTTGTCATTCTGCAGCATCTGTGCAAGCTCGCTCAGTGGCTTTTCCTTCCACGTTAAATTCCATATTTTATCCATAGTTGGACAATCAATTTGTGTGAGTTCCAATTACGATTAGCCACGTTTTGGTTAGACTTTCAACATGCTTTCATCTTCTTGACTATAAGCGCTGTTTCTCTTCGTCTTGCCCCTGCTCATGCATTTCTATATACACCTTCAAAAATCGTGCACAGTAAAACAAGTGTCAGCAGTAAAGAAGAAAAGAAAATACCAGCCTCGCAAAGGTAAGCCTGGTAGGAACGGGGATGGCCCGAATGTACCCTTGGTCCACCAGCGTTCAACAGTAAAAGGGGACTCAATCCGCTCTTAAGCCAGTGGGTAGTGCCTCAACTGCAGAGCTGCTGGCCACCCTCCTAGCGCTGTCTGCCAGCAGCTCTGCCGTGGAGGCGCTGCCCACTGGCTTGAGAGCAGATTGATACCACATTCCTACCAGTCTTACCTTTGTAAGGCCGGTATTTTCTTTTCTTCTTTACTAGGAAAGTGACTCACTATCCAGGTCCTGACAAATGCCTCGGAACCCCTTCGGGGGGTCAATAAAGGGCAGAAACATGTTGACCACTCAAGGGGGGGTAATATATGGTGAAATCCCCTTGTCCGCTCATCATTGTAACCCTATCCGGGAAGCACTTAAATAAAGCTCATCTAGCCCCTCGCAGATAGTTTTATCCTTCTTCACTCTTTGCTCTTCATTCTGCATCTCTCTCCCTACCAGTTTCTGCTCATCATTTTGAAACACCTCCGCTCCTTCCCACACGGGAGTTGTAGCCCACCCCAGGACCCTTGCAGTCCTGGTGGGAGGAGGGAACCCAGTGGTGAAGCATGTCACCCTCAGTTGAATGAGGGTTCTTGTCCTAAAACAAGGCTCTTCCTTGGAGACATTTACACTGGCACATTGTCTTCTCTCTTTCTCTCTAATGTATATTCCAGACGTATTTGTGAGTTTACAAACCTCAGTACCACTCCAATGAACCAAGAAACGTGGGGAGCTTATACAACTCAGATGTGTCATCACTACAAATTACTGGGAAAGCCAAAGCTACAACTACGAACCTACAGCTTTCCATTCTCAGGAGAACACTCCAGTTACTGCAAATCAATCACAAACAAAAATTGCCTTTTCTAAGGCTACTCAAACAGACAGCTCGATTATGCCTACCTTTGCAGAAGTAAATCCATGCTAGAGCAGGATTACAGACATTTTAAATGTTTGCCAGTGGAGTTGGGGATCAAGTTCAAGATACTTTGTATCACCCAAAAATATTGAAGCAAAACACCCAGTTATCTGCAAAACTGGGATCCCCGTTACACACTGGCCTAGAGCCCAAGATCAGCCAACTTGCACCCTATCCATCAGGTGACTGAAACATGGATGCGAGTCACTGAGCAGCTCAGGCCCCATTCTGCAGCTGTTTGAATCTCAGCTGGCAACAGACACAAATCACTTATGTTTTAGAAAACTGAACTGTGGCATTCTGCTGATGTCTTGACCCCGGTTAGCGTAATGAATGAAGCACATTGGATATCTGCTGTACCTGCACCTCACTGAACTCAAACTAGCCTGTATTTCACAGCGCAACAGGAGTGCTCAACTTTTTCCCTAGCACTCTGTAGTGCCTGTAAGGCAGTATTTGGCACCATATAAGATTCCCAAATAATAAAGTGAATAACCATATGAAAAATATACTTACCTTCGGTATCCTTCTTTCTCAGTGGTTCCTCTATCTAGCTGCAGATTCCTCGTTTCTTGACTATCCCAGGCCCTCAACTGGATCCGGAAACTTCTGACATAGCATTCCTACACCCTGGATCCATCTCTACACTGTAAGTGGAGTAGCGGGGATGTCATTGGATCCACATAGTGCCACACAAGTGCCCTGATGTCATTTCTTCCCTCTTTTTAACAAAGCCTTTTGAGGCGGAGACAAAGAGACATCAACAGTCATACCAGTGCAGTACAGCAATCTACTTTGGAACCTTATTAAAGGCCTATAACATTCCTTCCGGTAGGGAGCAGGGTGGGGTTGGTGTGGAATCTTCAGTACAGTATCTACCAGACCAATTGTTACCGAATATTTTTCTTCTGATGGATACTCTACCTGCAGATTCCTCACCTCTTGAAAATATTGCAAAGCAGTACCCACATCCAGTGGAGGGTCTGAAGTTAAGGGCAGATGAGGAAATCATGGAGGACTGACCTGAGACAAGTAGTGGTGCTAGGCGAAGGTATGGAGGGAAGCCCATGTCGCTGCTCTGCAGCTCTCAACCTCAGGAACACTTCTGACCAACGCTGCAGTGGAAGATTTAGCCCTAATGGAAAGTGCATGAATCGCTCCTTCTCCACAAGGGCATAGCACATCTTCATATGCAACGGTATCAAGCAGGACACAGCTCTCTTCTGGACTGCCTTGCTCTTCTTGCTGCAAGTGAGCCCTAAGAAGAGCCGGTCATCAGACATCATCTCCTTGGTGTGTTCCAGTTAATAATCAACCACATGTTTGGGCTCCAGCCGGTGCAAGCGCTCCTCCTCTTTGGTCAGATGGAGTGGAGAGTAACAGGTGGGAGAAGTGATAGATTGGCCCAGATGGTAGGCAGTCACCACCTTGGGCAAGAAAGCCGGATTAGTTCTAAGGGCAACCTTGTCCGGAAAGAAGCAGGTGCATGGTGGGCAAGCAGTCAGTGCCTGCGACACACTGATTCACACGTTGCCAAGGTAAAAACAACTAGAACTTGCATTTTGAGGGTTATTAAATATAATGGAAAATTGTGGAGGCGCTCAAAGGGAGCAATCCTCAACAAAAACCAAACCAAATTCAAATCCCATTGGGGCGTGAGAAAGGGAGTTGGAATAAACATGTTTGCCAGTCCATTCAGGAACCTCCCAACTACAGTCGTCTTGAAGAGGGCTGGTCCGGGAGGCTTGGGAATCTGACAAGGCTGCGATGTATCCCTTGACCGTGCCCATCTCACAACCATGTAGGGTTAAGGAGGAGCACAAAGTGGAGGATTTCAGATAAATGAGCAAGTATACCAAGCAACAAATCTGTTCCACCTCTGAGAATACACCAACATTATGGAGGAGTAACAGGTGGAAAGAATTACGTCATCCACCACCTGTGGCAGCTGGAAATAGCTCAGGTGTCCCCTCTCAATATCCCGTCACAAAGGTGTAACTTCTGGAGGTTGGGATGCAGTACCTTCCCCTCCAGCTGAGAGAAAAGGTGTGCCCTGAAAGGAAGATAGAGCGGCCGACACGGAAAGACGTGCAGGAAGTCTATCTACCACATCCTTCTAAGCTAATCCAGGCCAATGAGAACGACCTGGTCTCAGTCTTGGTAAATCTTCCTTAGAGCGCAAGAAATCAAGGGTACGGAAGGAGTCGTGTAGTGAAGCGTAACCTTTCACCTCCACTGAAAAGCTTCATAAACTGGAGGGTATAGAACATTGGGCAGTGGTCATTTTCATGAGCAGCAGATCCACCTGAGGTGCACCCCACAGGGCAAAGACGTCTTAAACCACCTCTAGATAGAAACACCACTCGTGGTTGGCAGGATGATGCTGACTGAACCGGTTGGCTCTGGTGGACAGAGAGCCAGCCAGATGGTTGGCGACTAGCCATATTTCTTGCTGGTGTGCCCAGGTCCGGAGTCTCAGCGCTACTTAACAAGGAAAACCTCACTCCCTGCTTCTTGACATACCACATTGCGGTCATATTGTCCACCAAGATCTGGATGGACAGATTGGAGAGGAAGGCCTTGAGCGCCTGCTGAATTGTCCTCTGTTCGAGCAGGTTGATATGTAGAACCTTCTCTGAAGACTAAAGGTCTCTGAGCTTCAGCTTCACTAGATGCGCACCCCACCTGAAAGTGGACATGTCCATCACCACTGTGGCCAGATGTGGGACAGAAGAACATCCCTTGAGACAGGCTCTCCTCTGTCACCCAGCACACATCCACTGCATTGCCCCTGGAGATTATCAGAAAATGTGCCAGAGGTTTCTGATGTTTGAACCACCGCCCTCGGAGGCACCACTGGAGGGCCCTTGTGTGCCAACATGTATGCGTGACCAGGAGGATACAAGACTGGAGACTGAGCACACACCCAAAACATTGGAATTAAAAGGAGGTGCTGAGGGGGCTCTAGCTGAGACTTGGGCACATTGATGCAAAAGCCTAAGTCAAACAGCAAGGATGCCGTTACCTGCAGGTGATGCAACACCATCTGCGTCGAGCTGGCTTTGAGCAGCCAATCATCGAGGTACAGGAACACTGGGATTCACGACCACCTGAGGGGTCCAAGTAACATCATCACCATTGTGAAGACTCAGATGCCGATGTCAACCCAAATGGGAGGACCATGATCTTGTATGACTGCAGGATTGGTATGTGGATGCACACCCTGCAAGTCAAGAGACATTATCTGGTCTTCCACTTCCAGTGGCAAAAGAACCCAGAGCCAGGAGAACAATCTTGAATGTCTCCTTGCACTGGTAAAAGTTTAGGAGCCTGAGGCCTAGGAACAGACAAAGACTACATTCCTTCTTGGGACCAGGAAGAACAGAGAGTAGCACCCCTACTCAATTTCCTGCTCTCACGCCAACTTCACTGCTCCTTTCTGCAGCAGGCCTTCCATCTCCTGCTGTGGTATCCACAGGTGGTCTTGCTGGGGAGGGATAATGGGAGTTGGGTAGACCCCTTTTCAACAGTTTGAAGGATCCATTGGTCAGAAGTTATTACCCTCCAGTCCTGTAAAACAAGGATACCCGTCCTTCCTCTAGCAGCACATGCTCCATTCAGGACGAACTACAACTACAGTGATGTCTGTGGTGGAGGAGGAGGTGGAGTGCTGGTCTGGCTACCTTTTCCCTTTCTTCTGCCCTATAGTGTCTCACAAAGGGGTTTTGCTGCCGTTGCACAGTCTGGGTGGGCTGGCGTAGCCAGTACTCACATCCTTTTGAAAAACTTCTACATTTTTTGAAATCGATGAAAATCCTTTATTATGGATTTAAGTCCTAGGGACCTGACTGTCACCCTTTCTGCTTCTAAACATTCCACTGCTGAGTCCACCTTGTTGCTTGTTAATATTGATAAATACAATGTGGATGCAAACCATGATATATGTGCGTATAGTAACGAACTTGCATCTCCATTGTTGAATTCACCCGATATGACCTCCCCTTCAACCCTGAGTCAGAAATATGTGGTCAGGCAGGCCCTGTGACCTAGGCCTAAAGCAACTGATTGACGGATCATAGGTGGGGTGGGGGGGGGGCACGTAACCCTTAGACAAGGCACTCAAACAGGAAAACCCAGATCGATCCCACAGACATGCAGTAATACCACAATGGTCTCAGGAGATTCGCCCCAATAAAACACGTTTGGTCGGAGGGGCGCGTGTACTCAAAAACACCATAAAGTCAGATGCCACATTAAGTTAGGAACACAGAGTTAATCAGAACACAGCATACACACTAAGCGCAGTGATCACGCGCTCCCCGTGCCGGACATCTTGACATGTAGCTACTGGCCTTGCATTGTGTCCATACACAGTCGAGGCCCACCTGTGTTTCTTATCACACAACCAGATTTTTGGCCCGTGGCAAGGCCCAAATTTCTGTCTCCACGGAATGTACAAATCGTTTTATGATGCTTCCTGTAAATGTAAAAAGTGACAGCCAAAACCAATACGCTTTAAGACAGTCTTCAGACTCCGACTCTGTTGCCTGATCTCCCGGCCGCTGCATTTAATTAAACCAACTGTTCCTGTTTTGCCAAACGCCTCTTGTCTTTAATTTTTTCAAGGTAAATTGACATTCAAGCAACACTCTGAAGAGACGCTTGCCATCACACAGTATGTCCTTAAGTGTGGACTTGACATTGCCAGAAAAGTCTATAGAACGCAGCCAGCCATGAAGGCGAAAGACCCTTGTTCAGACCTGCTCTGAATAGGTGTCTGGACGCATCCTGACCATCGTGGATTACTTCTTCCCATAGGTGTTCAGGTAGGCTAGGCACAAGTATTGCAGCCATGCCTCACAGGGCATGCGTATAACATCCCAGCAGACGGGTAGCGTTGAGGGAGTGCAACGCTTGGCTACCACTACAAAATACTTTCCCACTCCTTCTAACATTTTAGACTCCCTATACAGTGGATGAGTGGGACAGGAGCCAGGGTTACGTTTAGTAGTAGATGAAGCCAGAACCTCATGGCGCACTGAAAGTTGTGCTTGGTCCCCGGGTGCTGGCCTGTATCGCCTTCCTACCGTGCGACTGAGTGCCAGGGTATGCTTAGACCTCCTTCACAGACTCCAGAAGAGCCTCACTCAATGGAAGTAGCGCCTTCGGAAGTACCTCGGTGAGGGTCTTTGGTCTTAGTCCCACTGAGGGGTATTGGTAATTCAAGCACCTCTGCTGCCTTCTTAACCATTTCCATTGAGGCGGGACCCAGAAGGTTTGTACTTCTGTTGTAGGGAGTCATTCTGCACAGTAGGGTCACAGAATACCTCTCTAGGCTTTTCAAGCCACACAGACTGATTCACAACCTGCTACACGCGCGCCTTACAAAGTATCAAGGGGCTTATTTGCAAGCCCCTTGCGCCGCCGGTACGTCACTTTTAACATGGGAAAAGGTGACGCCCGGCGGCGCAGGGGGCTTGTAAATCAGCTCCTAAGTGTTTGTGGCAGAGCACTACACTACAAAGGTCCAACCTCCGGGCCTGCCTTCCGCTGTCCTAGGACTCCCAAGACTTCATGCAGTTTAGAAGAGGTGCAAAGACCCCCTTATTCGGTACCACGTTTGGTGTGAAAGCACATTACACTCTTTCTGTATCCACACTCAGACTGCAGAATAACTCTTCTGTCCCAGATCTCTCAGACATTAGGAGACAGGCATGCTGCACCAGACATATTTTATTTCAGCATCTTCTGCTGACCAAAGGTTTAACCCAATGACTGATGCAGCAAACGTAATCATCACAGCGCCAGGGGGATTGACTGGACCAGTCCATCCATCCTATCACTATCCACTTGGAAAGTGCAGTGCTCAGAAGCAGTTTTCTATAGTGCTATACAAAAATCTGAAATAATAACACACAGCTATAGCAGGATCCAGCAGGTATGAAGAGCCAATCCAAGAAATAGGTCTATACAACTGAAATGTATTCAAAATCAAAAATAAAGCCACAAGTCAAATGAATGCAGCCCCTTAAACTCCCATTCCAGTCTGACCCTGAACCTACAGCGCTGCTTGGAGAGGCAGGCTGGACCACCATTCAAAGGTTTCTTCAAAACACCCCCACGTGACTGCACAGGATCACCGTATGAGGGTCCCTACAGACCCTGATAGAATAACCATTAGGCACTGAAGCAAACAGATCTACTCTGAGTCACCAAGGATGGCGTGTATCCATTCTACCGCAGCAAAAGGAAATACACAATCATGGGATGCGGATTGTTTAGTGCGATGTAGAGATGCATCTGTACTGTCCACCACACACCAGGGGTGTGCAATCCTGACTCTGTGGAGCACTACGTTCTGATTCTCAAGGAAGGTGGTCATTACTGCTCACATGAGCTGATGGGGAGGATGCAGAACCAGACCCTCCTCAAGATAGTTTAAATAGGGGGTTTTGCAAAATTGGCTACAGTCCTTCTATGCAAGAATCCAATGTAAGAGCCACCAATAATAAGGGGAACCTCTCCCATGATTTTCAAAGGATTAATATGTAGAGCCTTAAGTACTACTGCCAGATCCCAGGTTGCTCAACAGAGGCAAGCAAAGTGCCCTAATCTGTCCCAAACGTTTTGACAGAAACCATCTGGGCCAAATGTGCTGAACGTTTACCACTTTATTGTAAGTAAGCTGGCTTACATATAAGATTGTCTAAGACCACTAAAATCACCATAAGGGTTGTCTGGATTAGTGCAGGGTGTAACACTTACATAAGGGAGCACCATATACTACGCCAGCTTCTCATATTGGTGTGCAGCGGTTGGGATTCAAGCCTGCATTGTATTACCAGCTAATCTTGGTGTGGATTAATTGAAAAACCATCTCCAGCATTAGGCACATACAATACAGCTTAGAATAAGTAAGTTCTACTGAACTTGGGGTTGGGTAGTTAAGGATCTCTTTAAGGACGAAAACCCTCACCCACCATAGGTGGCATGCTTCATCATATAGGTTTCTCCTCCCAGTAGGAAACCTAGTCCTACTGAGGGCTACAACTCCCTCATTGTGAGGTAGGAGCTCAGGGATGTTTTGATAAGATGTTCAAGCACTATCTAGGATGCTAAAATCCCATATGTAAATTATGAATGTGATGAGAGTGCAGCGCAATAAAACGTAATAGTGAAAGTGTACCGTGGTGAGGTAAAACTACCTAATGATTGCACAAAAACTTTTATTAACTTGCTATCACTGGTAGGATTAAAAAATACAGAGAGTAGTATTAATTTGAAACTACTCAATGAATATAGGTCGACATGTTTCAGCCTTCAAATGATCAATAGTGTATCCAGGCTTTCTTCAGGACCAAGATGAACAAATATTACGGCTGCTAAAACAAAAACAGTGAAAAAGATAATACAACACCAGTAATCCTGTGTGTTGATGTCAGGTATGACTGGGAATATCCATATGGTTAGGATAAGTAACCTCACCTCTACCTGGCAACAGCTCAGGGGAAGGGGGCCCCGCTCTCTCCGTCGGTACCCCGTTGCGGTACAAAAGCTGCGACCGGAGGACACAGGACATTGTGGACTATGTCCTTGGCCTGCATTCACGTATGGCTGAGTACATGAAGAAGGCAAGTAAAAACCTGGAGGCCAGCCCAGAGCTTTCAGAAAGCCTGGCATGACCAAAAGGCTGTCCTGACTGTTTACCATCCAGGCCAGAAAGTGTGGGTGTTTGAACCTGTGGCCCCAGCAGCTCTCCAAGACAAATGGAGTGGGCCCCACACCATCCTTGAAAAGAAAGGGGAGGTCACCTACTTGGTGGATCTAGGCACTCCAAGACGTCCCCACAGGGAACTTCATGTGAACCGCCTAAAACCTTTTTTGGACAGGGCTGACATGAGCTTGCTCATGGCAACTGATGAGGGATAGGAGGAAGAGAGTGACACTCTCCCTGATCTCCTCTCTCAGAACCCTGTTGATGGGTCAGTAGATTGAGGCTGCCTGCCAAGGCTACTCCTTGACCAGCAGTAGGCTGATTGCAGGCAGGTCCACAATCAGTACAAGCAAATGTTTTCTCTGACACCTAGTCAAACCACCTGGTGTATCCATGAAGTAGATATAGGTGACAGTCTGCCAGTAAGGAACAAACTTTACAGACAGCCTGACCATGTCGGAGATTGCATCAGGACAGAGGTCCAAAAGATGCTGGAATTGGGGGGTCATTGAGCCTTCAGATAGCCCCTGGGCTAGTCCAGTAGTCCTTGTGCCAAAACCTCACACCAAGGGTGGAAAAAGAGAGATGAGGTTTTGTGTGGACAACAGAGGCCTCAATGCAGTCACTATGACTGATGCCCATCCTCGTTCCAAAGGCAGATGAGCTTATAGATACTTTGGCCTCAGCCAAGTTTCTGATTACATTTGACCTGACTGCTGGCAAATCAGACTAGCTGAGGATGCCAAGCCAAAAACAGCATTTTCAACTCCCAGTGGGCATTATCAACTTATTGTGATGCCCTTTGGTATGAAAAATACACCTGACACATTTCAGAGGTTGGTGAACAAAGTTCACACAGGTCTGGAAGCCTATAGTGCAGCATATCTAGTGGATATTGCAGTCTTTAGCTCCACCTGGGAGGATCACCTGGTCCACATCAGACATGTTGTGGAGGCACTGCAAAAGGCAGGCCTCATTATCAAGGTCACCAAGTGCCGGATAGGGCAGAACAAGGTTGTATACTTGGGCCACCTGGTAGGTGGAAGCCAGGTTCAACCATTGGAGAGCAAAATCCAGACCATCATGGACTGGGTTGCTCCCACTACCCAGACTCAGGTCAGAGCTTTCTTGGGCCTGACTGGGTACTACAGGTGGTTAGTTAAGGGATATGGGTCAATTGTGACTCCACTTAATGATCTCACCTCCAAGAAAATACCAAAGAAAGTTCAGTGGACAGTTAGCTGTCAAAAGGCATTTGATGACCTGAAGCAGGCCATGTGCACTGCTCCCATTCTGCAGATTCCTAACTATTCCAAAACCTTCATTGTCAATACAGATGCATCTGCGATAGGGGTAGGAGCTGTGCTGTCACAACTTAATGCAGAGGGCCAGGACCAATCAGTAGCTTACATAAGCAGAAGGTTGCCCCCCAGCAAGAAACGTTGGTCGGCTTTTGAGAGGGAGGCCTTTGCTGTGGTCTGGGCCCTGAAGAAGCTGAGGCCATACCTGTTTGGTACTCACGTCATTGTTCAGACAGACAATAAGCCCCTCTTATGGCTTAAACAGATGAAGGGTGAAAATCCCAAACTTTTGAGATGATCCATTTCCCTACAAGGTATGGACTTTTTAGTGGAACATAGGCCTGGCAGTAACCATGCCAATGCAGATGGACTCTCCAGATACTTCCACTTAGAAAATGAAGACTCAACTGGTCAAGGTTAGTCTCATCTCCTTACGTTTGGGGGAGGGGGGTTGCGTAGGGAAGTAGGATCTGCTTTCATGGTCCCCCTCACCTTTTGCTGGTGTCATGTCTTTCTGACTAGTCCGACTGGGATCCTGCTAACCAGGACCCCAGTCTCAGTGCTTCCTCCCAAAATTGGACATGGTGAGTACTTAGGTACACTCCAGATTGGCTACTAGTGTACCCTGGTAAGTCCCTAGTATATGGTACTAAAGTACCCAGGGCATACGTACACCATGGGGGGGGGGGGTCTCCTATGGGCTGAAGCATGTATTATGCCACCCATGAGAGACCACTCAAATTGTGACTCCAGGCCTGCCATTGCAGCCTGCATAAGCTGGTGCTAGCACCACTTACGGCAGATATAGGTTTCCCTATACCTGAGGTCACTATACTTAAAACCTATAAGTCACCCCTGAGGCAGGCCTTACAATCCTGAAGGCAGGGTGCTGGGTCCTAAGTGTGAGGGTGCCCCTGCATGAGCAAGACACCCCTACGACTCTCGGATTCCATTCTCCCGGGTTGTAAGTGCATCAGCCATTACGATATATAGAGTGGCCATGCGTCATGACGCGATGACCATCTCTAAACTTGCTGTAACGAAACCTGTCATGTTTGGTATCAAACATGTTGGAATCATACCCCCACACGAGGTATGATTCCATGTACTGTAAAGCTCCTCCTGAAGGCCCTCAGTGGTCCCGGTTCCAGTCTTCCAGAACCGGACAGCAAGCTAGGGCTGCTGCAGACCAGAGACATGTTTCTGCCCTCCTGCTGCTGAGCCAAGCTCGAGCAGGGGAAGGCAGAACAATAGATATCCTGTCACAGGGGGGTGTGACCACCTCCCAGAAAGGGTTTAGTGTATTGGGGCAGGGTGGGGGCGCTTGCCAGCGCTACTGAGACTGCTTGAAGGGCACATTTGGTGCCCTCCTTGCATACTCCAGTTCAAACCAGTTCAGGGAACCGTTGGCTCCCGCTCTGGTGCGAAACTGGACAAAGGACATGGGAGTATCCTCCCCACTGTCCAGACCCTCCTCTGGGAGGGACCCATGAATCGTCCCAACCCTTTCCTAAGGGTACTTAAGGGCTTACCTGTAGGTGGATCCCTAGATTCGTGGTGGGACAAGATTCAGATCAGATACCACTTCATCTTCGACCGTCTGGGCACTCTGGACTTTGCTCTGGACAGGAGACTGCAACTCAAAGATACCTGCTGCTCCTGGTTTCGTCATCCTGTAATTCTGCTGCAACGTCTGTGCCTGTGCTCCATACAGTATCCTCACAAGGCCTGTGGACATCCAAGACACCTGAAGGAATCTCCCATGAAGTGACAGAGTCACTTCCCTCCATCTGCAGGCATCGCAACACAGCTGACCGGTCTGCTGATCCTTGGCTCCCACGGACTCCGAAAGGCTCAGCAACACAAGTGGTGGTTCTTCAACTCCCTCGAGGCCTGCACTGTCTTTGAGGCCAGTTCCTTCATCGGAACCGCTGGGACAGAACCCCTGTGCATCGTGTCGACTTGCCGTTGCCAAGGCTGGTTGATCTCTTCCTCAGAGAACTTCGGGCTCCAAGAAGCTCCAACCTCAAGCATCTCCTGCAGCCAAGATCATCATCCTCACTGCATCCCTTGCACGTGGGCCTGCATCTTTGGTGAGCTGCTCAAGGTCTTCTTACGACTCCTGTGCCTCCGGCCTGTGGGTCCGCTTGAGGATTTCGTCGACTCCAGTGGGCTCCCCTAATTGCTTGGGGCCTACTCTGACTCCCCTGCTTGTGGTGAGTCACTTGGACCTTGCTGGTCCTGACACTGCACCTTTTTCGCTTGCTACCTTGTTTGCAGTTGCCAAGGCTTGTTGGTGCTCCCGACGGACACCGACCCCTCAACTCTCAACATCCGACATGAGACAGCTCGTGAATGGCTCCTGGTCTTCCACAGTGTCGCCTGGTCCACACAGCTGCAGCTCCAAGATCTGCATCAACTCTCCTGCATCACCTGACATCGGTGGGCATTCGTCTTCCGTGTCTCCTGGTCACTCCTGAGTGGCATAGACTCTGTCCCCTCTGCTTGCAGGTACCTCTCACACTGAATCCACCTTTGGGTTCCATCGGACACTGTCACCTTCTTTGTCAGCGGCATCTTCCTGAAGTCCTCCATTGAGTTTGACGGCGGTTTCCAACGCCACTTCGCACCTATGCACCCGGCTACCCTGGTGTAGGTATCCTGGTTCCTAAGGTATCCACGGGTGGGGTGGCTCTCCAACCTTCTGTCTTCCACGGGGTTTCTTCAGGGTCCACTGGGAAGAGTCCTTCTTCTTGAAAATTGCAACCGTGACTTACCCATTGACTTGAATTGAGCACGCGGTCGTGTTTCCACTCCACACACGGCCTCCGTGGGGTTCCTGGGTAGTTCCTTTGGTCCCCAGCACTTCTATGCCTTCTGGGTATAGTCTTGACTTGAGTCATGGTTCGCATCCCACTATTTTAGTATATGGTTTGGTCTCCCTCTGGATAACATTGTGTATTTGTGTTACTTACTTGTTTTATTTGCAAAGTATTATGTGCATTGTGTTATATCTCCGGGTAGGAGATATTAATGTGTGTTAGTGAGTGTCTTAAAAAAAATTTTTTTTTTATATAAATACACGGTGTGGTTCTTTTTCACTTAACCTATACCAATAAGATTAAGTTGTATGTAAACAAGCTGCTTTTCACTCCTTCTGGTCTAAGCCTGAAGGCTGCTCTTCACAGATACCACTTAGAGAGCTTTCTAAGGTTGTCTAAGACCACTAAAATCACCATAAGGTTTGTCTGGATTAGTGCAGGGTGCTCCACTTACATAAGTGATCACCATACACTAAACCAGCTTCTCACAGGACCCATTCATTCGTGCCTGAGTCCGGGTCCTGTTGTCATTATTGATTCTATTCATCCAAATCTGTTGCCAAATGGACAACAACAAACAACGACATTTTGCGCAGTAAACAAAGTCCTTGTACAGAATGTTCTAAGGCCAGATAATATGTCTACGAAGGGATGTAACTATAAGCAAACCATTTCTAAGTACATTATCTCACGAGGCCACGCAAGCAAACGTGTGTTAAAAGTCATTGTCTAAAAAGATGTACATTTTAAATGCGCCAAAACATACAAATGGGGTTAACCTTAAAGTCAAAGGATTTGGGTACAGTGCGAGACAAACAACAGAAATGGTCCAAACAAACAATCTGTATAGGTTAACTCAATTAACTAACCCTACCACAATACAATTACAAAACAAAATGAAAAACATTTAACTCTCGCTTCTGCGCAAGGAAGAGGAAACACAAAAGTACATCACACGCCAAGAAATGCAAACAGGATGCAATGACATTCAAAATGTATTGAAAATTATTACTATATATACACATTATTTGCATACAAATAGTTGCTAAGTTAATTGAGTTAACCTATCCAGATTGTTCGTTTGGACCATTTCTGTTGTTTGTATCGAATTTTAAACATGAGCATGTAAAATGGAAGTGTTGGTGCCCAGGGCCTATGTTACCTCACAACACCCACTCCTTGTCTGTAAGTTGACTAAAAAGCTACATATTAAACCTATAACTTACTTAAAACAAAGCTTAACTTGCACATGAAACCTTAAAACTTTTAAAAGTATCACACACTTTAATAATAAAAGTAGAAAGAAAGCCAACTGCATATAAAAGTCAATTTTCTTTTAAAATGTGGCATTAATATCTGCATATAAAAAGCTATTTTGTTTGTAAAAATAGCCAAACCCCAAAAAAAGTCTTCTCAAAACTGCATGTATGATTAAATGTTCCGAGAGGCAGACAAAACAATGTTGATTCCAGCTTCCGCAGAGGAGGTTTCCATTGGCACCCTAGTCACAAATTCCAAAGAACAAATTAGGTTGTTTCGAACCCAATCAGCAGCTGCTGAAGGTGTGACAGCCAGTAGTGCTTCCACAGAAGACAAGCCAGGATCCAAAAATCCAGAAGTCGAGGCTTCCAGCTCATAATATGCATTTCTTATCAATGACAATCACACAGGACATATTTTCAGGTGGATTCTTAATGGACCCATCAGCAGTTCAATATCCCTAGATTGGACGATTGGCATCCCAAGGCATATATCCAAAGCACACTCGAAAGTGCACATAGGTCAAAAGGACAAAGACCAGTTGTCTTTCAGCTCCTGAAGTAAAGGTGCGCCAAAATACTGCATAATGAGTTCACGACACAGTAGCACATGTGGCAGTGCTATTCCCATTTGGCCATGTGGCAGATAACCAATTGCAAAGCAGCAAAAATAGAACCAAGATCCCGACAATCAGAAACAGGACACGTGGTATGCCTCCAAAAATGCTGGAGACCAAGCCATGTATGAAAGATGGAATTACTCCGAAGACAGTCTGAAAAGTGCTAACAAATCCAGACACAATCGCTTCGAAAAAATGTTTTACTCCTGCAGTGTTTGATGCGTTAAAAATGCAGTTCACAAGTTCTCTGAAGTGTTGTGTGAGGTTAGTGCGTAGTAGCGACTAGATTTCAGAAGACCTTGCAACTTGAAGATCAAACGGCTCCAATACAGATGTTAAAGAAACTTCCTCCTGAAACAAAAAGGCTTTCAGTCTGCTCAGACTATCAAAATTCACATTTAAGTTAGAAATTGAAGCTAAATTGTCACTTCTCGAACTGTCACGACCCTGGAAACAACCACATAGGGCACTCCTGGTTTCATCCTACAGCAACCTTAGTCATTCAATATAAAATAACTTCAGTTTGAAAGTAATCTAGATGCTGGACAAATTACAGCAGCTGGGGAACCCTTCAGATAACAGGCCAAGTGTGCCTTGGATGCATTACATGCTCCGTGAAGTGTAACTACCCTGCAAACTAATGAATGGCCGAAAGTGTTCTCGCAGTCTGTACCGCTAAGAAAAACTTCAGTTCCTCCATTCCTACACCTGAACTTGAAAGATGGGACCCATTTCTCATGTACAGATCTCTCCCCTAACACTTCATACCTGCCTACTTAATAGTGTTGTAAGCAGTTTGTAAAGTGGAATGTTGAAATTGGCAGAGATATAAACCCATGAATTATCCAATCTGCTGACAGTGTTTCTGTCACAGTGAATGGTCATTTCTCTAGATGTTCTATATTTAGCATTGTGTATGTCACGTCCTTCTTAACCATAATTTTCTGTTCTCTTGTTAAATTATATGACAAGAGTAGGTCTGTTGTGTTTAAATGTTTCCAGGGCACACGACCATTACGCAGAGTCTGTAAAGTCCAGCTCAATACCATGATGGATCTAAGCTGACTCTGTCCCTGTTGTAAGAAGGACGTCACTCTGTATTATGTCAATTACTGATGACACAATGTTACTTTGAGAATAATTTCTAGCAGCTAAAGTAGTCATACCGTTATCTACCACTGCTAGAGTTCGTTCTAAATTCACACTGCCCGCTTCCTGCTGTGAAACCTTCCACAATTCGTTGTATATTGCATTCAAAAACCATTTTTGATGTGGCTTTGTAGGACCTAACAAAAAAGCTTGTAAATCCATGTCATCAGAAAGGCACCTAACGTGAATTGTTTTAGCCATTCAAGGCAAATTTTCCCACTCTATATGCCGTTACTACTGAATGTTGTGCCTGCACGTAAAGTGGATTTGGTCTGTTTAGTCTAAACCCCTACGTGTTATTCAAAAAACATGCATGGCAAACATTAGTATCTAATGGCCACACTAATCAGCACTCTGGACTGGAATGTGAAGAATTGTACGCACCTACTTTCTCAGTAAGACTGTGTATTTAGGCAACATAAGCTTCAAAACTATGTAGGACTGAGTCCACTCATACCATCACAGTGCGCCATCTGGGCCCCTAAACTGACTGGGCACCTGATGGTGTCTGCAAGCTCAGAACTTGACAATCCTAATTCCCCATAGCAAATCGTGGAAACAGATCTTACCCTTTCCCTATGGGCATGCCTGAGCTACCAACGAAGACACAAGAAGAACACAAATTGGCATTTCAAACATTTATTGAAGCAATTGTACTCTTGCGTAAAATACGTGCGCTGGAATGATTAATAAGATGGAGCAAAACAATGTTACCAGCATTACATGAATGATCAACAGAATGAACAGTTCAACGATTGTGCATTTGCACTGGAATATATATATATATAAGTGCAATCCTACCTTGCGCTGCATATCCTATAAAGCATAGGGTGCGAGACGCTGCCAGAATACCTTAAAGTGGTCTAACTCCCCATTTACCTGCGGACGTGTGTCATCTGCCAGCCAGCCTTGGTGTAGAACAGGCTGCCGTCCTCTTCAGGATGATGTTGGAATTAAGCTGGGCTAAAATTAAGGCATGGGGTGACCTATGACAATCCATCAAGATGCTCCTCTGTCTAAACAGAGGAGTAGTGCAGTTTATATAATAAACTGGACCCATTCGTTCTGTGCCTGAGTCCTGGTCCTGTTGTCATTGTTGAATCTATCTCCCCAGATCTGTTGCCGAACGGACAGCAACAAACAACATTTTGGCAGTGACTAAGCCCTTGTACAGAATGTTCTACGTCCAGATAATATGCCTACAAAGGGATGTAACTGTAGGCAAACCATTTCTGAGCACATTATCTCAAGCAAATGTGTGTTAAAAGTCATCGTCTAAAAAGATGTCAATTTTAAACGGGAGCATGTAAAATGGAAGTGTTGGTGCCCGGCGTCTTTGTAACCTCACAAAAGCTGATCGTCGGATAAGGTATGATCTTTTTTGATAAACCAATTTTATTGGTTTTAAACCACAATAGGACGTAAAGTGAAACAGTTGACATGCATTGATCACAGTACAGAAGAAGAATCGTTAATTACACAAGACAGTGTCTTTCAAGTTATACAACATAATTGGAGAAAGCACCATCAAATTTACAACCCCACTTACAAGTTCAAACAGATTGACACAGCCATTTTCCCCACACCCGCCCATGTTTGTGGTGGCAGCCTCTTCCCTCATAGACCACAAGTTTTTGATGCGTGCAAAAGTCCAATCCATGCCGCCAGCCTGCCAAGGTGGGAGGAGTGGGGGACATCTATCGAGCAGCGATATCGTGCTTGGCAACCAGGAGGGCCATACTCAGGAATGATCACTCAGCTCTTGTGCCTCCAGAACCCTCAAACGCACCAAGTAATAACATCAGGGGGGAAAATGGGAACCTCCCACCCAAGGAAGTCCGATAGATCCTGGGTCACCATGGTCCAGCAGTTTGTAATCACAGAGCAGGACCATACCATGTGATAAAAATCCGCCGGATCCATACCACATCGGGGGCAGGAGGAGCTAGGGCGGAGGCACGTTCGGTGTAGGAAGCTGGCTCTGTATATACTATACCAAAGTGAGGTATAGTGTGCACAGAGTCCAGTGGAACTCCAAAGGTAGGCAGAGGTAAAAGTAGATAGCACCTTACTCTCTATTTGTGGTAGTGTGGGCGAGCAGTAAGGCTTTATCAGAGGGTAGTGTTAAGTATTTATTGTGCACAGTCAGGCAAGAAATGATGTCACACACTCAAAGACTGAACGCAGACCAATTTGTTTGTATCAAAAAGAATATTGAGTTATTTTATTTCTAGAACCAAGCCAAGCCTGATGGAGGTAAGTGAAATAATACTTTCCAAAATCTTATGCAATGTTTTACCGTTGAATGCAGGTTCAAATGCAGTTGGTTGAATTACAGGTAAGTCAATATCCTGAAATTACTTTTCAGTTACTTTACAGATTACTTCGTACTTTACTTTTTAGATTACTTTTCAAGTTACTTTTCTACTCAGTGTGACATGCCTAGATATCACACTGGGACATTTCCTTTACCTAGAGAAAAGGTAAGTAAATCAGTTTTTGTACATTTACAGTTTTTCAGTGTTTCATACAAACCAACTCCACACTTAGAAGAATTTTCAAGGAAAACAGTCAATGCAATCCTATGGGAGGAAATGAAGTTATCGGTTTGTAGGTAAGTACAAGTTTGTGGGAGTTGGTATTTTGGGGTTAGAACCAGGGTTCCCCCAGGGTCGAGGATGCACTCTCAAAGCATCCTCAGCGGCACTAGGGCGGCCGGGTGCAGAGTGCTGAGGCCCAATGTTATCCAATGGGGGGTATGGGGCCTCCAGTTGGTGGCTGCTCACGAGCAGGCCACAAGGTTGTGGGAGCAAAGCTCCTGGTGTTAGGCTCAGGGCAAAGGGGGATCCGAGTTAGCACCCAAAGTACACCCACAGCGGCGCAGGGGCGTCGGGTGCCCTGTTGATTTCAATGGGGATTCTCCGGTTGCAACAAAGACTGCAGGCTCGGGGACGAAGATCTTCTGGAGGTGACCACCAGTTGGAGTGGTAAGTTGGGATGTGTCACATGGCCCATGGGGGCATTGTCATCTTCTCTAAGTTAGCATGAGCTAACTGCTTCGCGCACGTTACTACACAAGTTTTTTTTGCAAATGCTTCTTTTGCAATTTTCACATGAGAACCTATCGCTGTGTCCACACTCTGCAGGTTCCTGGGATTTAGTCTGAACATTGTGAGCAAGGTTGAACAACAATGTCCCTTGTTATTCTGTTCTGGTCAGGCCCTAGCACCTAGGCAAAACATACCGATGCAGCTGTTGTTTGGGAATATGTACTTTGGTCTTCTTGGAATACACAAATAGGTAGCAGACAGTTGGAGAGGGACCTTTCCAGGGAGAAGAGCAAGACAGCACCTATGATGTAGATCTACCATCTATAGAGTGAGGTACGGGGTCTGCAGGTAACGCCCAGAGATATTCTAATATGTAATCATTCTGCTTCTATACAAGGGGATGGAGATAAGGGTACACTGTCTTTTCATAATGACAGCTCCTTTCATGGTTTATGGACTAATTGCTATGCTTACTATATTTGTGTTATGCATTTTCCTGCTTATTGTGGCACGTATACTGCATGTTAGGGCACGTTAGTTAAAATAAATATTTTAAACTTCTTTGTGTCTCTGTCAGATCTTATTGTGGATAAGTACAAGAGTGTGAGCGAAAGGGTGTGTCTTGTTTCAACGATTCCTGAGAGATCTGGGAGTGTTGTGTTCTTGGGAGTCTAATCAATTGTTTTTCTGTGAGTGAGTAGGAGAGCAAGTGAGACACTATAGCTAGTCAGTCTTGGGCTCATGGGTACTAAGGTGGTAGGATGACTCAGTCCCTAAACACTAAGGTCCCATAATCCTATGCATAGTTCTGTGTGTGTGCAGAATCCCTGCAACAGATGCCTGGGGATGCTGGGACACTGTCGGTTGGGCCACCCAAGGCTGTGGGACGTCGGGTGCAGGGGTGTCTTTAGGCGTCGGGTTTTCTTACCAGCTCCGGTCACGGTCAGGGGGATCCTCCAGAAAGAGACTGCAGGTGTTGTTTGGAGAGTCGAGGCAGGTCAGAGATCACCAGATCTCAGGTCAGGATCGCCGGGGAGACCTCCTTGTGGTGTTGGGCCACTGGAACTCGGGCGTGGGCGTTGGGTCCAGAGTGGTGCAGGCTTGCGGTTTTGGCTGGGGCCAGAGTCTGTTGGTGAGCAAATCCGGTGCTCACAGGAGACAAAGTCTTGGGTTTGGAAGGCAGGGCAGGTCCTCCGGGGTTTTTGAGGTTGCTGGCTGGAGGACACACCAGGATTTTGCTGGAGCAGGTTTGAGGTGGGGGCAATCCCGTAGGGCGGGGGCCAAGTCAGTGGGCGTCCTCCTCTTCTTAGTTTCAGCACTGCTTCTTCAGTCCTTCTTCTCTTCTTCTGGTCGGTTCTTGTCTGAGGAGGCAAGGTTCGGGGTTGCACCTAAATACTAGATTTAGGGGCGTTACAGGTGAGTAAAAGTTGGGAACAATGGGTCACTTCCTTGGGTGGGTACACCCCCTATTATGCCACCCTCCAGTGGGAGGGGGGCATATGCCTCTCTTTGGTTGGCTGGGTCCCCCCCATCTGCAAGATGGTGGGGACTGAGAGTTGTGCTTCACCTCGCCTACCCCACCTGAGGGGTGGGGTTGGCAGAGGGGGGCACACCTCCCTTCCTCACTTGGTTTTCCCACCGATTCTCCTGCCCAAAGTGGGGGGGTCAGAAACGGTGGGAGCCCGTTGCTGGAAGCAGCAATGGGCTGGGCTGGCTCACAAAGGCGGCAAGCCTTTGAAGCTTCCCCTTCGTGGACCCTGTCCATCCTGGGGGAGGAGGCTTGGCACCTCGTCCCAGGATGTGCATTGTTTCAGACCCCAGAGAGCAGCAGGCTCTCGACCCAGGGGTCTAGAAACATGTCTGGTGGTGGCAGCTGGCGAGCAGCCACTCAGCCTGGCCACTAGTGGTAGGTCGTTTTCAGGGGGCATCTTTAAGATGCCCTCTGAGTGCATTTTTCATTAAATCCCACACTATCAGTGTGGGTTTAATGTGCTGAGAAGTTTGAAACCAAACTTCCCAGTTTTCAGTAAAGCCATTATGGTGTTGGGGAGTTCGTAATGACAAACTCCCAGCACCATATACTCTTAATGGCATTACTGCACCTACAATGTCTAAGAATTGGCTTAGACACGGTTGGGCTACAGGGCTCATGCACCTGTACCCTCACCACTGGTATAGTGCACCCAGCTAGAGGGGTGGCTGACCTATGCCAGGGCAGTGGGTTGTAGGCATGGCACACAGGGATGTGTATAAGTGGGGTCAGAAGCCAAATGGATTCTGGAACAAAGGTGTGCACAACTTAAGAATGATTTACAAACATTTCAAAACATATCTACAATTGTTGTTCTTGTTTCTCATAATTTTAATACATTCTTTGTTAAACACAAATAATAGTAATAATCCTTCACGATGATTGTCGAATATACATAGAGCTGTACAAGCATCTGAACATCAAAAATGATTGTTGAAACAATTCAATTGTCCATGCCATTCAATGTGATCAACATAGGCCCAATGCATTTCGGGACCAACGTACCTTCGTCAGGGGCATATCTGCAAAAAAACAAATAAAAAAATCATATGTTCATGTACTTTCGTGGATCGACCTCAATTAGATACATCATCAGCCCAAATCTTATTCCCAAAACACAGTTTATCATGATCACCTCTGGGATGTCAATTGTCTTATGTAATCTCCTCCTCCTCTATACCAGTGTGTGAGAAGTTGGCCTGGTATATGCTGTTCACTAATTAAAGTGGACACCTTGCACCAGTACAAATCGACTTTTATGGTAGGTAGGTTTAAGTCAACCTTTATAGAAAGCTATCCTAGTGGTAGCTGTGGAGAGCAGCCTTCAGGTTAAGTCTTGAAGGAATGTAAAGCAGCTTGTTTTACCACACAATCTCTTGAATCACCAAATGAAAAGACACCACACAGGTATATATATCAAATATATATGTATTTATTAATAAACAACTCTCTACTAATCTCTTTATGAGATTAGAAGTCAGGAACTATATGTACAAGTCAAATGTTATCAAAATAAGTTTAGCACAATCGAATATCACAATCGTAGTTTGACTAGACCTAGGTCTAGGGCATCTAGAATCGAGGGACCCCCAAGAACCACCCCAGGTAGTTGTAGGAGACCCACAGGGGACGGACGCGGTGTCCTGGCACCGGTGCGAGTCCTGTGCGAGTCTATGCGAACAGACGCGATTGAGATTTCAATGTTAAAGGTCCCTTGCGTGTTCGAGGCGAACACACCGATCGGTCCTTGTGCGAGTCGAAGAGCGCGGTTACAGATAAATTGCAAGGGAGTTGGACGCAGAGTGTCTAACACAGACGCGAACCATGTACGAGTCAGCGCGATAGTCGCACTTGGAAAGTAAGAGTTTTAGGGCACTTCTAGAGGTAGCTACAAGCAAGTCACTTACAGGGTAAGTAGTTCTAGGGCCCACACCCACAGGAGCACCGTAGTGCTGAAGTTACCTCACCCAGGGAGCCAGGTGCATAGGTGTTCTTTGGTGTCGGGTCGCGGCGTCGTTTTCAATGGGAGCCAGTGAAGACTTGCTGCTTGCGGCGACAGGAGAAGTGTCCGGAGGAATCCAAGCCTGGATTCAGAAGATGGAAGACCTGAAAGCAGAGGGGACAGTGTTCAAAGTCACTTGGCAGTGACTCGGGGCAAGGAAGATGGATGCCCACCATCGTCGCAAGATTCAGGTCGTTCACGGGTGCCTTGACTCTTCAGCCACGAGGTCCAGGAGGCGTCGGCGACGACCAGGAGCTGGATTCGGCGTGTCCCACGATGTCTGCAGCTTACTGCGGTGTCGGCGACTCGATTGGAGCCAACAAGCTTTGGTAACAGCAAGTCTCGGGGAAAGTGTAAAAAGTCAATGGCGCAGACCAGCAAGGTCTGAGGGACTCACCCAGCGAGGGTAAGTCAGGGCAGGCCTGGAGCAACCAGGGAGCCCTTTGTTTCTTTAGAAAGTCTTCTGGGGACCCACAAGCCGGCTGGCAAGGGATTGCAAAGACGCCTCAGGAGGATTCGCTCAACAGGGGCCCGCGGTCACTCGGCACGTGGTAGGCCTCTGATCTTTGGAGAGATTCCTTCTGGAAACTAGGACCATTTGTGGTCCAAAGCACAAGTTCGTAGGAACGTTGTGAAGAGGTTGCACTCGACAATAGTGCACGGTACCCAGGGTCGCGGTTCCTCGTCACTCTTGGGGTCCACTGGCCTCAGCTTCGCTGGGGACTCACGATGGCCTTTGAGAAGTCAGGAAATCCACTTCTTGGGCTGCAGGGACTTCGGACTCCGGCGGGAGCGGCGTAGTTTGCGACCGTCGTTTGTAGTTTTTGGTGCCTGCCAAGCAGGAGTCACTCCTTGACTCCAAGGGAGATTCTTCAGTCTTCCAAAGGTAGTGGAACGTCGAAGGTCCGGGATTCTTCTTCAGAGCGTCGTCCAGGAAATCTAGGGTGCAATGCACAGGTTCCCCCTCTTATACTAAAAGAAAGGGAGGGACTAGCTCTATGACCCTACCTATGGGTGGGTCAGGGGAGTGGGCGGCTACAACCACTTCCCTTTGTCCAGTTTCGCGCCATAGCAGGGGCAGGTAGCCCCTGAGCCGGTTTGAACTGGGGTATGCACAGAGGAGCCTTCTGCTCCCCCAGTGCAGGACTTCAAAGCACTCTAAGAGTGCACCCACCCAGCCCCAATACACTAAACCCTGTCTGGGAGGTGGTCACACCCCCCTTGGGACAGGATATCTATTGTTGGGCTTCCTCCACTGCGAGTGTTGGTCATCAGCAGGAGGGCAGCCCAGTGTCTGTGACTGGTGGCATCCATTTTGTGATGACAGGGCTCTGCAGGATTCTACCGCGTTTCCACAGTAGGTACATGTCTATCCCTCTAGAAGGGTGGAATGCTACCCCCGCCGCCAGAACTGGCAGGGGGTAGTATTCCAAGATGTTTGACACCAAACACGACATGTTTTGATGCAGCCATTCCAAAGTTAGCATTTTACCGCGAGGATATAATGCACTTAAGAGTATATGGTTTAACCGCATCCACAAACAGCACCAGAGAATGGACTCTGAGAGCTGCAGCGGGGCCCTGCTCAGGCAGAGGCACCCCCTCACATAGAAGCCAAGCACCCTGCCCTCAGGATTGATAGGGCCTGCCTTAGGGGTGACTGATAGGTTTATATGTGTGTGTAGGAGAGATATAGGGAACCTATATCTCAGTGAGGAGTGCTAGCACCACCTCACCCAGGCTGCCGTAGCAGGCCTGTGGTGTCAGATTTAGTCTGCTTCCCAGGGGTGGCATAATACATGCTGCAGCCCCTGGTAGGCCTGTGAAGTACCTATGCCCTTAGTACCTAAGGTACCATATACTAGGGACTCATAAGGTACCACAGTATCCAATCACTAGTGCACCTAGAGTGCACTCCAAGTCGTTTAGAGAGAACAGAGAGGCTGGGGCCCTGATTAGCAGGGACCCAGCCAGACTATAGCCAGAAACCAGTGTAAACATCAGAAAAAAGTGGGGGCAACATAAGAGGCAGATCCTACTCTCCTACACAACCCCCAAACGCAGGGACACTAAACTAACCTTGACCAGTTGAGTCTTCGTGTTCTAAGTGGAAATACCTTGAGAGTCCATCTGCATTGGCATGTTGGGTCCCAGGTCTATGTTCCACTGTATAGTCCATCCCCTGTAGGGAAATGGACCACCTCAAAAGTTTTGGGTTTTCACCTTTCATCTGTTTAAGCCATAGAAGGGGCTTGTGGTCAGTCTGAACTATGAAGTGAGTGCCAAACAAGTATGGCCTCAGCTTCTTCAGGGCCCACACCACAGCAAAGGCCTCCCTCTCTATAGCTGACCAACGTTTCTCTCTAGGGGTCAGCCTTCTGCTAATAAAAGCTACTGGCTGGTCTTGACCTTCATCATTCAGTTGAGACAGTACAGCTCCCACTCCCAGCTCAGAAGCATCTGTTTGGACAATGAACTTTTGGTGTAGTCTGGACTCTGTAAGATGGGGGCAGTGCACATGGCCTGCTTTAGGTCTTCAAATGCCTTCTGACAGCTAGCTGTCCACTGAACCTTTTTGGCATCTTCTTTGAGGTCAGATCATTCAAGGGGGTCACTATAGATCCGTATCCCTTGACAAACCTCCTATAGTACCCAGTCAGGCCTAAGAAGGCTCTCACCTGTGTCTGGGTGGTTGGAGCAACCCATTCCATTATGGTTTGGATTTTGCTCTGTAAAGACTGAACCTGGCATCCACCTACAAGGTGGCCCAGGTACACAACCTGACTCTGCCCTATCTGGCACTTAGTGGCCTTGATAGTGAGGCCTGCTTTCTGCAGAGCCTCCAAAACATTTCTGAGGTGGACCAGGTGATCCTGCCAGGAGGAACTAAAGACAGCAATATCATCTAGATAAGCTGAGCAATAAGTTTCCATCCCTGCCAGAACTTTATTCACCAACCTCTGAAAAGTGGCAGGTGCATTTTCAATCCAAAGGGCATCACCACAAAGTGGTAGTGCCCACTAGGAGTCGAAAATGCTGTTTTGGCTTTTGCATCATCAGCTAATCTGATCTGCCAGTAGCCAGCTGTTAGGTCAAATGTACTTAGATACTTGGCTGAGGCCAAAGTATCAATCAGCTCATCTGCCCTTGGTATGGGATAGGCATCAGTCCTAGTGACTGCATTGAGGCCTCTGTATTCTACACAAAACCTCATTTCTTTCTTACCACCCTGGGTATGAGGCTTGGGTACCAGGACTACTGGGCTAGCCCAAGGGCTATCTGAAGGCTCAATTACACCTAGCTCCAACATTTTCTGGACTTCAGTCCTGATACAGTCCCTGACATGGTCAGGTTGCCTGTAGATTTTACTCTTGACAGGCAGACTGTCTCCAGTGTCCACCTCATGGGTGCACCAGGTAGTCTGACTAGGGGTCAGGCTAAACATATGTCTATACTGTTGCAGAACCTGTCTGCACTCAGTTTGCTGATGGTCAGTGAGGCTGCTTGCCAAAGCAACACCATCTACTGACCCATCATCAGGGTTCTGAGAGAGCAGGTCAGGGAGAGGGTCACTCTCCTCCTCCTGGTCCTCATCAGTTGCCATGAGCAAGCCCATGTCAGCCCTGTCAACATATGGCTTTAATCTGTTGACATGGAGCACCCTCAGGGGCTCCTGGGAGTTCCAAGATTCACCAGGTAGGTGACTTCTCCCTTCTGTTCAACTATTGTATGGGGGCCACTCCACTTGTCCTGGAGGGCTGCTGGGGCCACAGGCTCCAACATCCACACTTTCTGTCCTGGCTGGTATACAGTCAGTACAGCCTTTGGTCATGCCAAGCTTTTTGTAATTCTTGGCTGGCCTCCAGGTTTTTGGTTGCCTTTTTCATGTATTCAGCAATCCGGAGCGGAGACCAAGTACATAGTCCATCACATCTTGTTTGGGGGGCTTGAGAGGTAACTCCCAGCCCTCTTTTACCAAACACAATGGACCTCTCACAGGATGCCCAAACAGAAGCTCAAATGGGCTGTAACCAACCCCCTTCTGTGGAACCTCTCTGTATGCAAACAGGCAGGGAAGAAGAAGGTCCCATTTCCGCCTAAGCTTCTCTGGGAGTCCTTTAATCATTCCCTTCAGGGTTTTGTTGAAGCGTTCAACTAACCCATTGCATTGTGGGTGATAGGGGGTGGTGAACTTATAAGTTACACCACACTCCTTCCACATTGCCTTCAAATATCCTGACATGAAGTTGGTACCTCTGTCAGAAATGACCTCCTTTGGGAAACCCACTCTGGAGAAAACTCCAATAAGGGCTCTTGCCACCACAGGGGCTGTGGTGGTCCTCAGGGGAATTGCTTCTGGGTACCTGGTGGCATGATCCACTACCACCAGGATAAACCTGTGCCCAGATGCAGTTTGAGGGTCAAGGGGACCAACAATGTCAATCCCTACCCTTTCAAAGGGTACCCCCACCAGAGGTAGTGGTATCAGGGGGGCCTTTGTTGTGCCACCTGCCTTACCACTGGCTTGGCATGTGACACAGGAGCGACAAAACTCCTTTGTGTCCTCTGACATATGTGCCCAATGAAAATGTGGAACAAGCCTGTCCCAGGTATTGTTTTGGCCCAGGTGTCCTGCTAAAGGGATGTCATGTGCTAGGGTCAAGAGGAACCCCCTAAACTTCTGAGGTATTACCAACCTCCTGGTGGCTCCAGGGGCTGGGTCTCTACCCTCAGAATATAGGAGTCCCTCATCCCAATAAACTTTATGGGACCCACTAGCACTCCCAGCAGCCTCAGCAGCAGCCAGCTGTCTGAGGGGTTCAAGAGAGGGGCAGCACTGTTGCTCCTTACTCAGATCTTCCCTAGAAGGGCCCCCTGCCCCCAAGAACTCAACCTGATCAGGCTCAAGTCCCTCTGGGGCAGTTCCTTCTTCAGGATCTGCTTCACCTCCCTCGGGGGTGAATCTGTGATCTGAGACAGAGGGAAGGCACTGCCTTTACCCTACTGCTCCTCCTCTTGGGAAGCATCTGGTCCATTGTTCCAGGATCCAGAGCTGGTTCAGAGTTATGCATTCTTGCTTGTGACCTGGTCACAGCAAATACCTCTGCAGGGATGCCCAACATCTCAGCATGAGTCCATAACTCTACTTCAGACCAAGCTGAAGTCTCTAGATCATTGCCCAATAGACATTCGACAGGGAGGTCTGCACTGACTACAACCTTCTTGAGGCCAGTTACCCCTCCCCAGGAGAAATTCACAACTGCCAGACTATGGTTGGTCCTGACATTGCTTGCATTGGTCACCTGGTACATTTCGCCCAGGATGATCTGTCCAGGGTCCACAAGATCCTCTGCCACCATGGTGACACTAGCACCTGTGCCCCTAAATGCCAAAGCCTGTTTGCCATTTATTACAGGCTGCTGTTTGTACTTGCCCAGATTACTGGGGCTTACTAGGAAGGACATATCAAGGTCTCCATCACAAATCAGCATTGCCTGAGTGGGCACTCTGACTAGGTCAGAGTCCACTTCACGGTCAACCCTACTACACCCTTATTCTGAGTACCACCTCCACCAGTAGCTGAGCTAGGGGGAACAGTTGCCTTAGGGGCAGGAGTGGTGGTGGTTTGGGCTTTGGACTTGTTACAATCAGAAGTCCAGTGCCCTTTCTGTTTACAGAATTTGCACCAGGGCTTCTTTTGGCCTTTTCCCTTGTTGGATTGTGACTCCCCACCAGATGCAGATTTTTGGGGCCCTTGTGAAGACTTCTGGTCTTTTGACTTATCCCCACCTTTCTCAGAGCCCTTAGGATCTTGCTTCTTGGTGTCACCCCCTTGGTTCTGGGGTTTCTGCCTTACCCTGGTTCTGACCCATTTGTCTGCCTTCTTTCCCAATTGTTGGGGAGAGGTCAGATCTAAGTCCACCAGGTATTGATGCAACAACTGGTTCTGGCAATTATTAAGGATCTGTTCTCTCATCATCAGATTATACAATCCCTTGAAATCAGTAACCCTACTGCCAACCAGCCAACCCTCCAGAGCCTTGGTTGCACAATCTACAAAGTCAGTCCAGTCCTGAGTCTGTGCCTTCTGGGTGTCTCTGAACTTCAACCTGTACTGCTCAGTGGTTAAGCCAAACCCATCTATCGGTGCACTCTTCAGGACTTCATAATCATCCGCATCCTCTTCTCTAACAGTGAGGAGCTTGTCTCTACCTTTGTCTGAAAAGGAGAGCCACAAGATTGCTGCCCACTGCTTTTGGGGGACCTGCTGTACTCTACAGGCCCTCTCCATAGCAGTTATCCACTTGTGGATATCATCCCCACTCTGGTAGGGAGGAACAACCTTGCTCAGGTTCCTATGGTCTGGAATAGATTCTCTGCCTCTAGGGACACTGTTGCTGCCACCAAGGGGTTCTAACCCCTCTCTTCTAGAAGCTCTCTGGATCTCCAGGGCTTCTCTATCTAGTGCCAACTGCTTGGTTCTGAGGGCAACTCTTGCTTCCTCATACTACAGCAGTTTGCACATTCTGTCAGAGGAGCTCTCTCTTATGGGAAAGTATGAGTTCCTCTGCTGGACAAATTCTCTGCCAGAGTGATAAGAGTGGTCAGATTCCCTGGAAGGGGACCTAGGCCTCTCATCCACTCTGTCAGTTCTCTTAGGGAGAAGTCCTCTGTCCTTTTCAGGCCCCTTGGAGCCTGGCCCTTCAATCACAAAGTCTTGGTCATTCTGATTTTCATCATCTGACCCAGACACTGTAATTGACCCACCCCCTGATTCAGACCCATTAGCTCCTAGAGCCAATCTAAGATCATCTGCTGTCAGCAGATCTATCAGGTGTAGTGTGGAGGGACTCTGTCCTAGCCTCAGGTGTCTTTCAACACACATGGCTCTCAAGTCAGAGAAAGCCATGTCCTTATACTGAGGCTGAGTGGATCCACTGGTTCCACCCTTTAAGGACATTCTAGTGTTGTGCAGTGTTGTACTACCTACACTAGTTTGTGACCTACTGATACTAGCTTGAGCTGTAGAAAGGGTGTGCTATCCCTTGGCACACAGCTCTAAGTTCAGTAGAACTTATTGATACTAAGCTTGACTTTATATGTACCTTAAGTACCTATAGTGGTTTTCAGTTAGTAATTCAAATAGAGATTTTCTGGTAAAACAATAGCAAGCTGGAATCCACCGCTTCCACCAATGTGAGAAGTTGGCCTGGTATATGCTGTTCACTAATTAAAGTGGACACCTTGCACCAGAACAATTCGAGCTCTTATGGTAGATAGGTTTAAGACAACCTTTATGAAAGCTATCCTAGTGGTAGCTGTGGAGAGCAACCTTCAGGCCAAGTCTTGAAGGAATGTAAAGCAGCTTGTTTTACCACACAATCTCTTGAATCACCAAATGAAAAGACACCACACAGGTATATATATCAAATATATATGTATTTATTAATAAACAACTCTCTACTAATCTCTTTATGAGATTAGAAGTCAGGAACATATGTACAAGTCAAATGTTATCAAAATAAGTTTAGCACAATCGAATATCACAATCAGTAGTTTGACTAGACCTAGGTCTAGGGCATCTAGAATCGAGGACCCCCAAGAACCACCCCAGGTAGTTGTAGGAGACCCACAGGGGACGGACGCGGTGTCCTGGCACCGGTGCGAGTCCTGTACGAGTCTATGGAACAGACGCGATTGAGATTTCAATGTTAAAGGTCCCTTGCGTGTTCGAGGCGAACACACCGATCGGTCCTTGTACGAGTCGAAGGACGCGGTTACAGATAGAATTGTAAGGGAGTTGGACGCGGTGTGTCTAACACAGACGCGAACCATGTACGAGTCAGCGCGATAGTCGCACTTGGAAAGTAAGAGTTTTAGGGCATTTCTAGGGTAGCTACAAGCAAGTCACTTACAGGGTAAGTAGTTCTAGGGCCCACACCCACAGGAGCACCGTAGTGCTGAAGTTACCTCACCCAGGGGAGCCGGGTGCATAGGTGTTCTTTGGTGTCGGGTCGCGGCGTCGTTTTCAATGGGAGCCAGTGAAGACTTGCGGCGACAGGAGAAGTGTCCGGAGGAATCCAAGCCTGGATTCAGAAGATGGAAGACCTGAAAGCAGAGGGGACAGTGTTCAAAGTCACTTGGCAGTGACTCGGGGCAAGGAAGATGGATGCCCACCGTCGTCGCAAGATTCAGGTCGTTCACGGGTGCCTTGACTCTTCAGCCACGAGGTCCAGGAGGCGTCGACGACGACCAGGAGCTGGATTCGGCGTGTCCCACGATGTCTGCAGCTTACTGCGGTGTCGGCGACTCGATTGGAGCCAACAAGCCTTGGTAACAGCAAGTCTCGGGGAAAGTGTAAAAGTCAATGGCGCAGACCAGCAAGGTCTGAGGGACTCACCCAGCGAGGGTAAGTCAGGGCAGGCCTGGAGCAACCAGGGAGCCCTTTGGTTTCTTTAGAAAGTCTTCTGGGGACCCCCAAGCTGGCTGGCAAGGGATCGCGAAGACGCCTCGGGAGGATTCGCTCAACAGGGGCCCACGGTCACTCGGGACGTGGTAGGCCTCTGATCTTCGGAGGGATTCCTGCTGGAGGCTAGGACCACACGTGGTCCAAAGCAGGGGCAGGTAGCCCCTGAGCCGGTTTGAACTGGGGTATGCACAGAGGAGCCTTCTGCTCCCCCAGTGCAGGACTTCAAAGCACTCTAAGAGTGCACCCCCCCAGCCCCAATACACTAAACCCTGTCTGGGAGGTGGTCACACCCCCTTGGGACAGGATATCTATTGTTGGGCTTCCTCCACTGCGAGTGTTGGTCATCAGCAGGTGGGCAGCCCAGTGTCTGTGACTGGTGGCATCCATTTTGTGATGCCAGGGCTCTGCAGGATTCTACCGCGTTTCCACAGTAGGTACAGGTCTATCCCTCTAGAAGGGTGGAATGCTACCCCTGCCGCCAGAACTGGCGGGGGGGTAGTATTCCAAGATGTTTGACACCAAACACGACATGTTTTCATGCAGCCATTCCAAAGTTAGCATTTTACCGCGAGGATATAATGCACTTAAGAGTATATGGTTTAACCGCATCCACAAACAGCACCAGAGAATGGACTCTGAGAGCTGCAGAGGGGCCCTGCTCAGGCAGAAGCCAAGCACCCTGCCCTCAGGATTGATAGGGCCTGCCTTAGGGGTGACTGATAGGTTTATATGTGTGTGTAGGAGAGATATAGGGAACCTATAACTCAGTGAGGAGTGCTAGCACCACCTCACCCAGGCTGCAGTAGCAGGCCTGTGGTGTCAGATTTAGTCTGCTTCCCAGGGGTGGCATAATACATGCTGCAGCCCCTGGTAGGCCTGTGAAGTACCTATGCCCTTAGTACCTAAGGTACCATATACTAGGGACTCATAAGGTACCACAGTATCCAATCACTAGTGCACATAGAGTGCACTCCAAGTCGTTTAGAGAGAACAGAGAGGCTGGGGCCCTGATTAGCAGGGACCCAGCCAGACTATAGCCAGAAACCAGTGTAAACATCAGAAAAAAAGTGGGGGCAACATAAGAGGCAGATCCTACTCTCCTACACAGTGTCATGCAAGAAATAAACCAGTCCAAATTGTCCTGTGTCCCTGAACGTAAAAAACGGTGTCATATTCCAAGGTTACTCACTCTTGGCACGAAAAAGTCCTACGGTTTCAAATCTTCATGACTTAGCGGTCATTGGTGGTGCCAATAGACGGTTCTTTTATCTTTTCAGTAATTAACACATCACGGAACCACTAAGTCATGAAAATTTGAAACCGTAGGACTTTTTCGTGCTATGAGTGAGTAATCTTGGAATATGACACTGTTCTTTAGGTTCAGATCTAACCAAGGCTTTCCCCACTGCTAAAAGAGACCTTGCACCATCTCTGACTGAAGACATCATTCGTGATCCGCTAGGCATCGACGGCTGAGTTTGTCCGCCCTGGCGTTCAGAGAACCTGCCAGGTTATGAGCCACCAGGGTTATGCCCTGCTATTCCAGCCATGTCCAGAGACGCAGGGCTCTTGAAAAAGAGTCCACAACCCCACCCTGTCCTGCTTGTTGTAGTACCACATGGCGGTGGAATTGTCTGTGAACATTTGCACTAACTTCCCCTTGATAGAGGGAAGAAAAGCTTTCAATGCCAATTGGATCGCTCAAAGCTCCAACAAATAGATGTGGAGCCTCCACTCCGCCGGAGACCAGTGTCCCCTGATCTCCACCTCTCCCAGATGGCCACCCCAACCCAAGAGTGACGCATCTGTCACTGCTGTGAGATCTGGTTGGGGAAGGGAGAGGGGTCTGCCTCTGACCCAATCGCAGCTTGTCAAGCACCACTGCAGGTCCTTTGCAGTTCCATCCGAGATCTGGACCACAACAGAGAGATTTCCCTGATGCTGTGCCCACTGAAACTTCCAGTACCACTGCCGAGCCCGCATATGCCATCTGGCGTGATTTCCAACAGGAAGCCATGAGTCCCAGCAGCCTCAGAGTCATTCAGGATAGAGGCTGAAACATCGGTATCATAGCCTGAATATCTTGGACTCGCTGCTTGGGAGGATAAGCCCGAAATTGCACGGTGTCCTGCACAGCTCCGATGTAAGGGAGTGTCTGAAAAGAAGTCAGGTGTGACTAAGTCACATTTATAAGGCCCGATTCACAAAGGTAAACAGATGAAAGCCTAACTTTGTGACTTTTGGTATTCACAAAGTGCATTAACGAGTAGTTAAGTTAGAGTTTGTCTCAGTTAAACTTAAATTTTGGTCTTAAGTTTAACTGAGACAAAAGTCTAACATTACTACTTGCAAATGCCCTTTGTGAATACCGAATGTTACACTTTTGTTTCAGTTTACCTTTGTTAATCAGGCCCTCAGAGTGTAGGAAAGTGCCCCTTTTTGCATGGTTAATCCCCACGTTTTGCCTGATTTCTGATGCACTTTGGCTGAATGTGCACTGGGTCCCTTCAAATTAGGTTCCCAGTGCTTGTGTTCTTTCCCAAAAATGTACCTTTGTTTTCACAATTGGCACAGCTTTGGCCTACCTACAAGTCCCTTGTAAACGGTACCACTGGTACCAAGGGCCTTGTGACCAGCGAGGTTCTCGAAGGGCTCAGAGACCCTTACCTAACACATACACACTGTTATTGCAGACTGTGTGTTTTGGTAAAGATAAAACTTAACTGCCTATGTTAAAATATGTGGAGCCACCTATTAGAAGTGATTATCTAAGGTAGCTGAATGTCGACATGTTTCAAGCCTAATTTAGTCATGTGAATGATCTAGCGGCTTTTCTTCAGGACCATAAAAACCTAATCTACACAGCGACTGGGTGTTCGATATATGGGTTCATTTGTGTTACTCCCAGCCACCTATACTTCTCCATGTATCAATAAAAGTAAATCAATTTCTGAGAAGACCTGTAGTGCAGACAAAATTATGACATCAATTTCACTTTTATCAAAAAATGGACAATTTGAGACACCAAAGCAGGCTCACATGTTCATGCTCACTCTCTAAAGTGTCCCTTGAACTGAAAAGTGCAATTGACCAACACCACATGGAAGATAAAACATATATCATGAAATTCCAACACACACTGTTGATCAGTGAGGAAACCTACCCACTGAGGGTATAAACCGGGACTCCGAGTATTTTGCCTGGTGACGCTTATTAGCGTGCTGTAAAATATCAAAATACAGGGCCAGTTGACCCGTGTTAATGATCTGGCGGGCGAGCTGTTAAATTGCATGACACTCTCTTTTGGAAAAATAGAGCGGCTATGCCGTACTTCCGAACTCCTGTATATCAGCACACTGGAAGACCTACTCACGCTGACAACCTCGAAAGTGCCGAGTGCGGTGGGTCTCCAGTATTTAACCTGTCTTCCAACAGCATTAATTGGATACAGGTGTGTCTCGTGCAGCTGAAGCCCGGTTTCAACCACTAGAGCGGAAACAGTCAGATTGGGCGTTTGGGTCTGTTTTTTATTTCTAATGGGAGAGGAATCTTCTCACCCATATATGTGTAAACGTGGTGGCCATTTTAACAAGGGGGCACAAATCTTTTAAGTCCATGTGGGCTCACTTCATCAGCCTAGTCAATTTTTGTTTTAATAGTCAGATTGACATAACACTCCTATTAGATGACATGGCGTGGTTTTTTCAGTAGTGATTCATAGAAATCTTCTCCAGGTCGACCAGGTGATCCTGCTAGGAGGAGCTAAAGACAGCAATGTCATCACAATATGCTTCGCTCAAGGTCCCCAACCCAGCAAGGACTTGATTCACCAACCTCTGGAAGGTAGCAGGGGTATTCTTTAAGCCAAAGGGCACAACAGTAAACTGATAATGCCCATCTGGTGTGGAGAATGCCGTCTTTTCTTTGGTGGCTGGCGTCATGCCAATCTGCCAGTGCCCTGCAGTTAAGTCAAAGGTACTGAGAATTGTGGCTACACCCAGTGTGTCTATCAGCTCATCAGCCCTGATGCCCAATGAGCATCTGTCTTGGTGACAGCATTGAGAACTCTGGAGTCCACACAAAACCTCATCTCTCTCTTTCTACCCTGTGGGTGTGGCTTGAGGACTAAGACCATTGGGCTGGCCCAGGGGCTCTCAGAGGGTTCAATAGCCCCTAACTCCAGCATCTCTCTGACATCAGCTTTGATGAACTCCTTAACTTGTTCAGACTGCTGATAGATCTTTGTTTTTACAGGCAAGCTGTCCCCAGTAACCACATCATGGGTACACCAGTGGATCTGTCCAGGGGTTAAGGAGAAGCGCTCAGCATACTGCTGCAGGACTTGCCAGCAGTCAGCCTGCTGTTGGGTACAGAGGGTGTCCGAGTAGATCGCCCCATCAACTGACCCATCTTTTGGACTGTAAGAGAGGCGGTCAGGGAGAGGTTCACTCTCTGTCTGCTGATCCTCATCAGTAACCAGCATGGTCCCATCAGCCCTGTCACAGAAAAGTTTGAGGCAGTTCACATAGTTCACCCTTCTTGGGGGTCCTGCTAGTGCCCAGGTCGACTAAGTAGGTGACCTCACTTTCTTTTTCTAGGATAGGGTAAGGACCACTCCACTTGTCTTGGAGAGCACTTGGTGCCACAGGCTCCAAAAACCACACCTTCTGCCCTGGTTGGAACGTAACCAGTACAGCCTTTTGGACATGCCAAAGCTTCTGGAGCCTCAAGAATTTTGGATGCTTTCTCCATGTACTCTGCCATTCTGGAACGTAGGCCTAGTACATAACCCACAATATCCTGCTTAGGTTCTTGGAGAGGCTTCTCCTAACCTTCCTTTATAAGGTGAAGTGGTCCCCTAACAGGATGGCCAACCAGAAGTTCAAAGGGGGGGAAACCCTACTCCCTTCTGAGGCACCTCTCTGTAGGCAAAAAACAGGCATGGTAAGAGGACATTCCATCTCCTTTTGAGTTTTTCAGGGAGTCCCATGATCATGCCTTTCAATGTTTTGTTTAATCTTTCAACAAGGACATTGGTTTGTGAATAATAACTTATAGTTCACTCCACACTCATTGCACATGAGTCTCAGGCATGCAGACATGAAGTTGGAACCTCTGTCTGAAACCACCTCCTTAAGAAACCCTACCCTGGTAAAGATACCAATGAGGGCCTTGGCTACTGCAGGAGCTGTAGTACTCCTAAGGGGAATTGCCTCAGGATACCTGGTAGCAAGAACCACTACTCCCAGTATAAATGTGTTTCCTGATGCTGTGGGAGGTGCAAGTGGACCACCTGTCTTGCCACTGGCTTGACAGGTGACACAGAAGCTGCAAAACTCCGTTACCTTCTGGGACATGTTTGGCCAATAGAAATGGCTGACAAGCCTATTCCAAGTTTTTGTCTGGCCAAGATGCCCAGCTAGGGGGATGTCATGGGCCAATGTGAGAAGGAATTCTTTAAATTGCTGAGGCACTACGACTTTCCTAGTGGCAACAGGTTAGGGGGTCTCTGGCCTCAGTGTAAAGGAGTCCCTCCTCCCAATGGGTCCTATGGGAGCCACTGACATCTCCCTTTTCCTGTGCAGCAGCTTGCTGTCTCAGGCTTTCAAGAGTTGGACAGGTCCTCTGTCCAAGGCACAGATGTTCCTTAGAGGGTTCCCCTGGGCCCAGGCGCTGCACCCGATAAGGTTCAAGTTCCATAGGCTCAGTTCCCTCTGGGTTGTCCAAGTCCTCTCCCTGAGGAGAGGGGTCCTGAGCTTTTTTTCTGTACAGAGCAGGTTCCCCAGTCTTCTTACCTTTCCTCTTGGAAGGTTGGGCCATTATTCCAGACTCCAACACTTCTTGTTCACCATGTGCTCGGCTCTGTCCTTGGGTTTTTACACACACCAACTCAGGGATTCCCAGCATGGCTGCATGGGTTTTCAATTCTATCTCAGCCCATGCGGAGGTCTCCATATTATTCCCTAGCTAGCAGACGTTCAACTGGGGTCTTGGAAGAGACCACTACCAGTTTAAGGCCTGTAACCCCTCCCCATTCTAATGACACTAAAGGCATGGGGTGGCCTGTAGTTACATTATCAGCGTTGGTGAATGGATAGGTTTCTCCAGCCAAATATAGTCCTGGGGAAACAAGTGTTTATGGCACCTGCATCCCTCGGGGCTTCTACTCTAGTCCCATTAATCAAGGGTTGCTGCTGGCATTTCTTCATATTAGGAGGCCAGACAGGAAGTGTGTCCAAATCTACCCCACCCTCAGAGACTAACATTGCTTCAGTGTGAACCCGGATTTGCTCTGGGCACACTATTGATCCCACCGGGAGACTTGCCATACCAGTGCTAACCGGAGGAGTACTAGAGGGATTCTCCAGTATTGTGTCCCAACTTCTTACAGTTGTAACACCAGGCCTTGAGGGGATCAAAGTTCTTACCTTTGTACCCACTGTTAGATTGTGGAAAGTTCTGGGACTCGCCCTCCTGTGCAGATTTTTGGGGGCCTTTAAAAGGCTCTTTACTTTTATCCTTAGGATGTTCACCCTCTTTCCCCTGGGGAGGTTTTGTAACTCCTTTCTTTTGTTTACCCCCAGTGGTAGTCTTAGTCACACTAGTCTTGACCCAGTGGTCTCCCTTCTTTCCCAATTCTTTGGGAGAAATTGGACCTATGTCTACCAGATACTGATGCAACTTTTCATTGATGCAATTACTTAATGGGTGTTCTTTCATAAACAGATTATAAAGCTCATCATAGTCTTGCACTTCACTCGCAGTTAACCAGCCATCTAGTGTTTTCACTGAGTAGTCTATGAAGTCAACCCAGGACTAACTTGAGGTTTTGTGAGCCCCCCTGAATCTAGTTCTATATTACTCAGTGGTAAAGTCCAAAGCCCTCAATCAGGGTACCCTTCATGAGGTCATAGGACTCAGCATTTGCCCAAGTAGAGTCAGGAGTCTGTCTCTGCAGTTACCAGAGAACAGCTCCCAAAGCAATGCCCCCAGTGTGACTTCTTCACCTTTCTCATTCCACAGGCCTTTTTACCCACTGCTAGGCTGTGAAGAGTTCTGGGGCCTCTGTAAGTAAGTAAAAAAGTAAGTCCGCAGCTACTCACCCTTACGGGTCTCAAGGCGCTGGGGGCCGTAGTGGAAATTAAGTGAGCTATTGCCCAGAGTCACATGGTGCTGAGCTGCCGCCGGAGCCGGGGATCGAACCGTGAACCCTGTGCTCCGAAGTCAGCAGCCCTGGCCGCTGCGCCACACCTCTCCAGGGAGGTAATCCTCTTCAGAAGAGTCTTCCTTAGCATATTCTGCCAAGAGCTCATGGGGCTTAACCTTGGTAGGATTGGGACCAGTTTTTATTTTTCTGAGTTTGCAGAGGGTTCTTAGCTCCTTCCAGCTAAGATAGAGGTAAGGGGTCAGGTTGAATTCCACAACCACATTCTCTGCCTCATCCATCATTTCACTACTAGTTGGGGCCTTTTTAAAAGGACTACAAAAAACTTCTAAGTACTTTTACCCCCTAACTAAAGTACACTTGTAAACTTTTAAAATACAAAGGGAATTAGCCAAAGTCCTACTAGACATGCCTGTGTGCCATGCCCACAAACACTGCCTCTGGCATAGGTAAGCCACCCCACTATCAGGCCTTGCAGCCCTAAGGCAGGGTGCACTATACCACAGGTGATGGCATAGCTGCATGAGCAATATGCCCCTACAGGGTTTAAGTCCGATCTTGGACATTGTAAGTGCAGTGAAGCCATATGGAGTACATGGGCTGGGAGTTTGTCATTACAAACTCCAAAGCTCCATGATGGCTTTACTGAATGTGTAGAAGTTTTGTATCGAGCATCTCAGCACAATAAACCCACACGGATACCAGTGCTAGATTTATTACAAAAGGCACTCAGAGGGCATCTTAGAGATGCCCTCTGAAAATCGATCAGCCCCCCAGTGTACAGCTGACTGGTCTGCACCAGCCTGCTACACACAGACATGTTTCTGACCCCCCCCTGAGGTGGGAGCCGTTGTGCTCTCATGGGTTAGGAACAAAGCCTGCTTGGGTTGTAGGTGCTTCTCACTTACCCCCAAGCAGGAAAAGCATTCAGGGCGTGGAGCCTCAAAGGCTACCTGCCCTTTGTAATGCTAGCCAGGGCCTCTCCAGCTAGTGAAGATGCCCGCCTCTCTGACCAAGCTCCACTTTTGGCAGTAAGGTTGGCGGTAAAATTAGTAAACAGGAGAGGTGTCTCCCCCCTCTGCCAGGACCACCCCTATAGCGTCCCGGACCGAGGTGACCACCTCCTTTAAAATCCTCCATGTTGGATGGAAGGCATTTAGCCAATCAGGTTAGGGGATGCCCCTTCCCCAAAGGGAGGGGAGGACATACAAAGGGTGTAGTCACCCTAGAGGTAAGTAACTGTAGGATCTGTTTTCATGGTTACCCCCACTTTTTGCTAGGTGTCAGTATGTTTTTGACCGAGTCTGACTGGGATCCCATTAATCAGGACCATTGTAAGTGCGGTCAGCCATTTCAAAACATATAGTGGACATCAGTCAATACGAGATGACCAACTATATAGTGGCTGCACCAAAAACAGTCATGTTTGGTATCAAACATTTTGGAAGTATACCCCAATATCAATTCAAGTGTTGGAAGTATGATCCCAAGTACTGGGGCGCTCCCTTGGGGTACCCCCCGGTACTCCAGGTAACAGCCTTTTAGGGTCTGACAGCAAGCTTGTGCCGACCACAGACACGATTCTCCCTCCTGCTGCTGAACCAAGCTTGAGCAGGGGAATATAGAACAATAGATTTCCTGTCACAGGGAGGTGTGACCACCTCCCAGTCTGGAGTTACTGTATTGGGCTGGGGGAGCTTGCCAGCACCACCAGAGTGCTTTGAAGGGCACATTTGGTGCCCTCCTTGCATACTCTAGTTTGAGCCAGTTCAGGGAGCCCTTGGCTCCCGCTCTGGTGCAAAACTGGGCAAAGGACATGGAAGTATCCTCTAAGAGGGACCCCTGAGTCGTTCCAACCCTTTCCCTAGGGTACTTAAGGACTTACCTGTGGGTGGTCCCTTAAATTTGTCGGGGGACAAGAGTCAAGCCTGAAATCATGTCACTCTTTGATTATCTGGACACTTGGAGTTTGCCCAGAACCGAGACTGCACCAAGGAAGACTCCTGCTGCTCCTGGTCCCGCTGTTCTGCAAGTCTTCATCGTCTGTGTCTGTGCTTCTTCCAGGATCTTCAACAGACATGTGAGCATCAAGGACACCCAAAATAATCTCTCTTTGAGTGAAGAAGTTACTCCCCTGCATCTGCATGCACTGCAACGAAGCCGACCGGTCTGCTGTTCCTGATGTCCCACGGACTTCCCGAGGCCCAGCAACACAGGTGGAGGTTCTGCAATTCCCTCCAGGCCTGACCTATCCTCTCCGCAATTTTGAGGCCAGTATCCCTAGTCAGAACCACTGGGACCGAACCCCTTGTCACTGCGTCAACTTGCCATTGCCAAGGCTGGTTGGCTCTGCACTCCAGAGATCTAGGCTACAAGAAGCTCCAGTATCTCTTTCTGCCAAGTACAGCGTCCTCACCACATCCTCCGCACCATGGGCCTTCCTTCTTGGTGAGCTGCTCGAGGTCCTCTTGCGACTCCTGTGCCTTTGGCACCTGTGGGTCCTCCTGCGGCTTGTCTTCTCCTTCAATGGGCTCCCCTGCTTGCTTTGGGCTTGCTCTGCTCTCCTGCGGTTGGTGGGTCCCCTTGCTGGTCCCAGCGTTGCTCATTATTTGTTCTCCACGCCAGTTGCGGCTACCAAGGCCTGTTGGTGCTCCTGCCGGACACCGATCACCTAGTCATAGACATCCGACGTGGGACAGCTCGTGCACAACTCCTGGTCTTTCTCAGCATTGCCTGGTCCTCACAGCTGCAGTGACAAGGTCACCGTAATTTCTTCTGAATCATCCAACATCTTGGGAAATGCTCTTCTGTACCTCCTGGTCACTCCTGAGTGGCATGGACTCTGTCCCCTCTGCTTGCAGGTTCTTCAATTCCAGAATCCACCCTTGGATTCCATTGGACTTCTTCACCTTCTTCTCCATAGGCATTTTTTTCAAGTCTTCCATTGTCGTCTACAGAGGTTTCCGACATCTCTTCACCCCTATGTACCTGGCTTCCCTGGTGTAGGTAACCTGGTCTCTGGGTCATCCACTGGTGGGATGGCTCTCCAACCTTCCAAGGGAATTCTTCAGGGTCCTCTGGGAAGGGTCCTTCTTCTGCAAAACTGTAACCGCGACTTCTCCACTGACTTCCATTGGGCATTCGACTGTGTTCGCACTCTGCACACAGCCTTCGTGGGGTTCCTGGGTACTTACCTTGGTTGGTTCCTTGTGTTCCTAGCTCCTCTGGGTCTTCTGGTCCAAGTCCCGTCCTCCTTTGCAGTTCACATTCCACTTTCTTAATATTTGGTTTGGTCTCCCCCTGGAGACTACTGTATTTTGTGCTACTTACCTTATTACAATTGAAGTACTTTTGTGTATTGTGTTGATATCTCCGGGTAGGAGATAAACCAAAGTTTTAGTGAGTGTTGTGTAATAAATAGAAGTATTTTTATATAAACACTGTGGTTCTTTTGTTTTACCTACACTTTATGATTAAACAGGTAAAACAAGCTACTTAACACACCTTCCACATAAGCCTGAAGGCTGCTCTCCACAGCTACAACTTTGAGAGCTTTCTATGGTTATCAAAGACCACTAAAATCACCATAAGGGTTGCCCGAATTAGTGCAAGGTGCATCACTTAGATAAGTGTGCTCCATGTACTAAGACAGCCTCTTACATTGGTGGCAGCGGTGGGATTTAAGCCTGCACTGTTTGACCATTTAATCTAGGGTGTAGGTATATGAAAAACCATCACTAGGTTAGGCACATATAAGTACTTTTGTAATTTAGTAAGTTTACTGAACTTTTTATAATGTTAGTTAAGAGTCTAGCACAACCCTTCCTCTAATCTCTAGATGTTTAGTTTCACTAGACTAGGTAGGTGCAACGCCACACTACAGCTAGTCACCATGTCTTTAGTTGGGGAAGTCAGAGGGTCCCAACCTTCTAGATACAGTGGTCTTAAGTTCCAGGAACTTAGGATCCTGGGTGCATCCAGGAAGATAAAGACAGGTAGCAACTCCAACACATAGCAACTCTTAGAGATGCTCCTGCAGTATGACCTCCAGAATCCTGAGAGGCCAGAAGAGCAGGGTAACTACAGGTTGGGTGGGCTTCAAGAAGATGGGTCAGGGGTATTTCATCCCAATGACCCCACTTCTGAGCATTACCAGGAGGAGTCTGCAGACCCCTCATTGGTGACCTCTAATCCCCCAGGAAATAGTACAGATAGTACAGAAGGAGACACAGGAGGTAGGCCCCCCCTTTGTTCCTCCTGGGAGGGTGCAAACAGTCCAGATGAGGTCTATGTCCTCCTCTGTCAATTCAACCTCCTCTAACAACTCCATAGGGACCTCCATCTCTAGCCAAAGGGAGGACTCAGTAGAAAGGGAATACCATCGGCTCAAACTTGAGAGAGCCAAGCTCAGAATCAAGAAGGAGCAGTTTGCCCTTGATAAGGAGACCCTGGAAGTTCAAAGGGCTAGGAAGAATTTTGGACTAGGGTCCCATGGTGGCAGCACTAGCGAACCTAGGGTCAGGGAACTCCACAGTAGAACATTGTCCCCCTAATATTCTGCAATTAGGAGCCAAGAATAAAGTTCCCTGTCTTGCGCAAACCATTGACAAAGTTATTCAATCCAGATGTTTTTCTCTAATATGGAAAAAGGTGGTAGTCAAGCCGCTGCTCAAAAAGGCCAATTTGGATCCGGGAGAACCAAAAAAACTACCACCCTATCTCCCTGCTGCCTGTACCCACTAACATCCTTGACAAACATTTGAACTCCCAGTTTATGAACTATCTTGAACAATTCCAACGCCTAGATGCTTCCTAATTTGGACCGACAACATTTGCACAAGTGTACAACGTATACAACAACCATCAAATATACATAAAACTCCCAAATAGAGAAGAGAGAAGGCTGGAAATTCTATAGAAAATACATTTCCTAGCAAACAACATCAAAACATCATGAATGACAATGAAACATAAGAACTTCATAAACAATCTTTTTGGTGTCAGTAGACAGGCAACGGGGAGGCGGGTGGGTCAGTGAGGAATCCACAGGCAGATACTGTATCCACCAGAAAAAGTATTACCGAAGGTGTGTAACTTGTTCTTCTGATGGCTACATCTGCCTGTGTATTCCTCGCCTTTTGAATTGAATCCCCAAGATGTTAGGTTTGGTGGTTCTTACTTGGACTATTTTGATATGGTGTTTTTTTAAATATAATTTTTACATGGTGTTTTTCACACAATTCTGCCGTATGGGACCTACTTATATGATAGTTTTTGTTTTTTTATCCCCCAATGGCTGTCTTTGGACCTTTTTGAGGCCATAGATGATTATATTTACAAGCGCTTTGGGGGTGTTTCGCTTCTTCTCGATATCTGGGGAAATGTATACGATCGTACATGATTTGTTTTACTATTCTTTGCCGTTATCAGAAGGTTAAAGATGGCCGCTCCACAACCTTTCTTTCTCCGCCTTCAGGTTGAGTATGGTGACTTTTAAGATGGCCGCCATATTACTTATCTTTTTGCCACACGAGGAATCTTTCCCCATTTTTTCTTTCCCATATAACTGGGGGTTGAGGTCGCCTTGGGTATTTATTAAATATGATTTCTTATAAGAAAATTGGGCCAATTTGGTTTTTCTTTGGCTCATGTGGAAGTTTGTTTGTTTCATACTTTGTCTATGAACATCGGATATTTTAAGATGGCTGCCGCGTTATCCTGTATGTTCCCTTGCTAACGAGTACATTTGTTCTAAGATGGCCATTGTGCTACGGCTGGTAACATCAAGAGGCTGCTTGATTTACGCAGAGCCCCTGACAGGTGACGCTAAGTTGGATATTTAAATGGTGTGCGTTTTGGCGCGTTTTTTTAAAACCAGACCACAAGATACTTCGAGATGCATACTTATTATGGCCAGTCCTGAGGTAGTATGACTTATGTAATGCGTGGTGCATGACGGCCTTGATATCATAAGGTACTTTATGGTGACACGAATTATGAATGGGAATAGTATGTACTAACGGAGGGGCGGGCTTTGAGGCTTTGGACCCCAAAGCTTTCATGGTTACCAATATGCGACGCCTCATAGTGACTCTTGGGTAAATGCCCGTAATTAAATGCTGAGGTTATTGGCGTTTGGGTCCTTCTCGGCTTCAAAGTATTTCGGCTTCAAGGCATCCCTGGTTACCACCTTGGTGGTGCTGCACGTTGGTTTTTGGTAAAATGCTGAAATTTAGATACTGGAGGTATCGGCAGTAATAATTCGAAATATGGTGCTTTGAATAATCGGGGTTAGCACACACAATGTGGTTGGTTCTTTGGGTCCAGGTTCTTGTGATCTGGGAAGCGGTCCTTGGGACCTCCTGATACTATAGCATCCCTGATTACCATCATTGGATGCCTCACAGTGGTTTGTGGTGAAACACGCATAATTAAATGCTAAGGTTATCAGCGCATAAATAATAGTGGTGATGTTGACTTTTCTACTTCGTGAACATCTGGACCTTAATTGTCCCTGGTAACTACTTTGGTGACGATTCATGGTGGCCTCTAATAATACGTCTGTATTCAGTCTTTGGGGCTTTGACACACAACACTTTAAATGTGATACTTGGATATGAGATATTGTTTTGAAGTGTACCGCATATCATAGGTTACCGGTCAATAAATATACCGGATGCCAGTATCGGGGAGCTGGATTTGAGGTCCTCACCACCCCTTAGGGGGCTACAGTTATTACGCATATAAGGTGTAGATTACCCGAATAGGGACATTGTGGTGACTGTATGTGTGACGTTTTTAGTACCCCCAATGAAATGTTGGGATTATTGATATGTACTGAGAAAGTGTGTGCGACACTGCTTACTTCAAATATGTTGTGTTGAACGAGGTCGAAGTATGGATAAATAGGTGTGGGACCCAGGCGGTGGGGATGGCACGTGCTGTCCATGATCCTTGCAATGTCATTAATAAATGCATTTATTGTACTAGGTATCAGACATGGGGCTCGAAGATGCCCATTGGAATTGGTAGCGGCCAGCAAACAATGCTGGAGCACTTGCTATGAACGTATTCAATTATTTTTTGGCCATAACACAAATTGAAGGTGAGAATTAGTATAAAATTGACTACATTGGTACAGATATGTAATTTGGCGGCATCTCATGATACAACCACATATAGCCCTCTTTCTTTCTATTTCTCCATACAGTAGTTTTTGAAATCTGGAGTTTGAATAGTGAGGATCACGTGTTGTAGGGTTTTAATTTAGGATTATATACATTAGTTAGTGTTTCTCTTTCACTTTCAAGTGTTTTGTTAATGTCATTTATTTTTGGGGTCTTTAATATGTGTTTGTAAATTATATTTATATTGTATTTTTTTTTGTGCCTTCCTATGAAATGGTCTATGTTCCATGACGAACGGTTTTTCCATGGGATTAGGCTGGGTGGTTTTTTGATTTTGATTGATGAGTTTGTGTATTTATTCAGGTTTGTGTATTTTCTAAATGTGGTATTTTTTATATGTGGTATATGTTGTGTTGCATTTTATGTTAATTGTCTATGTGTCCTATATGATTGGTTTTCAGCTCTGACGAAGTTCCAGGAGTGTATGGAACAAAAGGAGTTGGCTGGATTGTAATTTTTAAATGGAAGATTGTGTAGGAAGATGGCTCTGTATATACTATACCAAAGTGAGGTATAGTGTGCACAGAGTCTAGTGGAACCCCAAAGGTAGGCAGAAGTAAAGTTAGATAGCACCTCACTCTCTATTTGTGGTAGTGTGGGCGAGCAGTAAGGCAGTATCAGAAGACAGTGTTAAGCATTTGTTGTACACACTCAGTCAGCAAATGAATTCACACACTCGAAGACTGAACTCTAGACCAATTGTTTTTGTATAAAAATATACTGTTATTTTATTTTAGAACCAAGCAAGCCTGGCACAGGTAAGCAATAAATACTACAGTATTGTTACTGAAAATACAATGCTTTGGAAATACGGTACATATACTTTGTATAGGCTTTTTAGTGAAATGACCAGTAGATTACTTGGCTGATTACTTTTCTTACACAGTACAGTATACCTGGATACTGCACTGGGACATTTCCTGTAAACAGATGAGTAAAAGCATTTTTGTTATTGAGTACAATTTTTGTCAAAATCTGTTTATTGAAATTTGTATCACAAATAAACATTGCATATGGAAAACTGCGCACAATGCCATTTAAACAGGTTGACGGGCACAGGCCCCAAGCAGTAGGTAGCTAAAATTAAAAAAAAAAAAAAAAACAGTGTCTAACGGCCATGGGAAGCCAGCCCTTCAAAATTCGGGTAGAGTGACCTGCAGTAACAAAGCACGGAAGAAAACCCAGAACCCTCCAGGTGTCACTGGGCCCAATCTGCCGCAGAGCACCAAACGAGCGAACACACTCGAGAAATGAGCAATGCGCCCCAGAGGCAAATCCTGTAGAGGCCTTCTGCAAACGTTACCAAAGCTGAAATAGAACACTTAATAGAAGGCAACTACCCAAAGAGAAATAAGAGATAAGAAAAGAAGTAGATAGACAGAGCTGACGAAAAAGAAAAAAAAAGAAAAATTAACCCACTATGGTGATACCCAGGGAAATGAACGGGGTAAGCGTGCTGGCTGTAGAGGGGGGAGGAGGGCAGACCACAGCGCGAACATCCCACGACCCGCGTCAGATGCAAGCCTCGTCGTGGCCGCCCTTTCCATGGTGTTGGCTCCTTAAAGAGGATTAAGTGTACTTCAAATCAGGAAGAGGTGTAGCGCTCGTAGCCTGGGGCTGCAGGCGAATAAGGGAAGCCCTTCTGAGAGGTAACTGACCAGGGGGGTCCAGATGTAGTCAAATCCCCCCCTTGAATCCTCAGCAATATCAGTTAGACGTTCCATTGTGAGCGCCTTCCATAACCGGGCATGCCATTATGTGAGCGAAGGGGCCTCAGGTCTCTTCCACGCCCCGGCTATGGCCATCTTCGCGGCACCCAAGCACAACCATAAAACGGACCGGTCAGCATGGGTTTGGTATTCAAGTAAGGGGTCGCGTAGACCAAGCAGCACCTGCTCCATAGAATCTCCAATTGGATAACCCAATATGATCTTAATTTGGGAAAGAATCTCCTTCCAGAAAGTTTGGATGACTGGGCAGTCCCACCATATATGTTTAAAGTCTCCCAACAGCCCACAACCACGCCAGCACCGGTCGGAAGTGCCCGGAAAGATAGAGTGTAGTTTGTGAGGGTGGAGATACCAGTCATAGAGCGTTTTGTAGTGGGCTTCCCTGAGGTGCATGGATCTGTTAAACTTCGCTATATCTTTATATAGGGTTTCCCATTGCTTGTCGGAAGGTGGTGACTGTAGCATGTCTCCCCAGAACACTCTATGACGTTGAGAGCGGTGCGGCGAGAGGGAGAGTAGGAGAGTATACAAAAAGGAAATACACCCTCTGCCCGTAGTGCCCGTCTGGACACATTTTTCGATGGGAAGGTAATCTCTCGTGGCCGCTTGGCGAATCTGCGGTCGCTGGACCCAATGTATTAGTTGCGCGTAGTGGAAGCGTTCAGTGGGCGGTAGGCAGAAGTGAGTCATACAGTCGTGGAAAGATCGTATTTTAGACCCGTGGAAAAGATCCGAGATCATCAGACACCCCCCTTCCCTCCACAAATCAAAGGGACCCTCTTGAAGAGCTGGGGGAAATTTTTTGAAAAGTGTATGGGAGTGTAAGGAGACGGGGAATGTAGTCAACGGCAATGTTTTGGTCACCGCATCCCACACTTGGAGGGTGGTGGAGGTAGGCCCACTGAGGTAAGCGTTAAGAGGCCGATCCGTCCTGTGCCGCCAAGGGAGATCCCAAATCGTTCTGCCCGTCACCTGTCTGTCGATATGGAGCCATAGTTTGTCAGATTCTCGCAGTGACCATTCGCTCAGAACCCTTAATTGGGCCGCCCTGTAATAGGTCAGGAAGTCTGGCAGTGCCAGGCCCCCCCTCAAACGAGACCTTGTCAACAAGTGATAAGAGAGCCGTGCACGTTTCCCTTGCCAGATAAAGTTGAGCAACATAGTTTTTAGCTCCGGGAAGAGGGCTCTGTCCGGTTGGATGGGGAGGCCTTGGAAAAGGTAAAGGAGCCGTGGCAAGACGTTCATTTTGATCGCATTAATCCTACCTATCCAGGAGATGTAGGCTGTGCCCCATTTTTGCAATCGGCTTTCAGGCGCGTAAGAAGGGGTGGAAAGTTGGCCTTATATAAGTCGGTAAGCTTAGGAGTGATGTGAACCCCTAGATAGGCGATGGCTTTACGGGCCCACCGGAAGGGGGACACCCCCTCCAGATATACCTGGGTGGCCGAGGGCAGGGTGAGATTAAGAATAGACGATTTAGAGAGGTTAACTTTAAAACCCGAAACTGCCTCAAATTGTTCAAGTTCCCGACTAATGGCAGGGAGGGAAGTGGTAGGATTCGTGACTGGCAGAAGGATGTCATCCGCAAATAAAGCGATCTTATGATCATCCTTTCCAAATTGGATCCCAGTGACCTGTGAGTTGGCGCGGATTCGCGCCGCAAAGGGCTCGATGCTAAGAGCGAATAGTAGTGGCGATAGGGGGCAGCCTTGTCTGGTCCCTCTCTCCAGATTAAAAAAGTTCGAAGCCACACCATTCACCATCACACGCGACCTAGGGGCACTGAAGTTGGCACGGATCATCCCGATGAAGGCTTCGCAAAAGCCGAATCGGCGCAGAGAAAGCTCCAAGAAGGACCAATCAACTCGATCGAAAGCTTTCTCCGCGTCGAGCGACAAGAGTGCGGCCGGGATCTTCTTCTTTTGGGACTTGTCGATTAGATGGAAAATGCGCCTAAGGTTGTCGTGGGTCTGCCTCCCCTTTATGAACCCCGACTGATCAGGATGTATGAGGTCAGGGAGAAATTTCTCAAGTCGGGTGGCGAGAATTTTTGAGTATAATTTGGCATCTAGGTTGAGAAGGGCTATAGGGCGATAAGAGGAGCATTTCTGAGGGTCTTTCCCGGGCTTCGGGATAATAGAGACTAGAGCTTCGCCCATAGAAGGCGTAACTGACTGGCGAGTCGCGATATCATTAAACAGTGTGGTAAGGTAAGGACCTAGATCAGCCGCAAAGGTGCGATAAAATTGAGCGGTAAAGCCATGAGGTCCTGGCGCTTTGTGGAGCTTCAAAGCATCAATCGCAGCCTGGACCTCCTCCACCGTAATAATTCTCTCAAGATCTTCATTGGCTGCAATAGAAAGCCGGGGCAGAGCAAGGGGAGCTAAATATTGTGTTTGTTCGGGTTCTCTGAGCCCATCAGCGCGGTAGAGATGTTGGTAAAAATCGTGAAAGACCTTAGCCTCTCAGTGTCGTCGGTATGGGTCCTGCCTGAATCATCTATGATTTGTTTAACGTATTCCTTCTCCTGTTTGGCTCGCAGTTGCTTGGCCAGTAAGGTGCCCACCTTGTCCTTCCCTTCGTAGCCCCTAGCCTGGAGCCTCAAGAGCGTTTTCTCCGCCCTATTTGTGTAGATGGCGTTTAGTTTACCTTTAAGGGCTGTGACTTTCCTCAGGGATGGGGCCGAGGGGGCGGCTTTGTGCTGTCCTTCTGCCGCTACCAGGTCGCGTTCTAGTTCTAGGCGTTCTTTAGTTTGGAGTCTCCTGAGGGACGCAGCCAGTGAAATGCAATGCCCCCTTATATGTGCCTTAAGCGCGTCCCAGGTAGTCGCTAGGGATGTGTCAGCAGGATCATTGGTTAGAAAGAAGTCCCTGATCGCCTTGCGCAAGTCATCGCGGTGTAGCCTGTCTCGACAGAGGAATTCTGGGAAATACCAACGGATAAGTTTAGAACGTGGAGCAGGCCAGTCCAAGAGGCAAGTCAAGGGGGCATGGTCTGAGATGGCAATGGGCAGGATGAGGGAGGTTGTGACTGCTGGAGTGAGCGACTGACTGAGGAACACATGGTCAATACGGGAATATGACCTGTGGGCATGAGAGAAGAAGGTAAAGTCCTCCTGTGTGGGGTTGAGGTGGCGCCAGATGTCCACTAGACCCAGCTGCTGAATAGTGTGCTTAAGTTGCATGGGAAAGACGCCCCCTCCGGTTCTATGGGCCCGTGAGGTATCCAGTTGTGGATCCCAAACGAGGTTAAAGTCCCCCATAATAATCAGATCACCCTCTGCAAATCCCATTAAGGTATCAAAAAAGGAAGCAAGGAAGTCAGTTTGCCCAGTATTGGGTGCATATACTGAAGCAACTGTACAGAGCCTGCCCCTCAGCATCCCCCTAACCATAACGTATCGGCCCTCCTTATCCTTCTGTGTGGTCTCATGAATAAAATGGGCGGAGGTGTGGAATATCAGGGCTACCCCATTTTGTTTTTTAGTGCTAGTGGCTTGATAAATTTGGGGATAGCGTCTATGTTTGAGTCTACTTTCCTCCGCCTTCTTTATGTGAGATTCCTGAAGGGCTACTACTAGTGCGCCCTGGTCACCGATATACTTCCAAAACCTGTGGCGCTTATTAGGGGAGTTGAGGCCCCTGATATTCCATGATAAAAGTTTAACCCCCATCCCCCCTGTAGAAGCCAGACCTGCTGACGAGAACCCCTCTTCCCCTTCCCGACTTCCCCCTCTCGTTCCCCCTACGACCCTCCCCGGGTAGAGCACCTAAATGGGAAAAAACAAAAATGACAAAAAACAACTCATGAAAGAGAAGCAACGTGGACTGCGGAAAACATTGTAGAAACTTTAAAGACATCGTTGACAATTGTCTATAGGGGTAGGACCATTCCTGCACCAAACAGTCCGTAGTTAGTGAGTGACCCTCAGTGCCGCCCTCGATTAGATTGAAGAATGTTCAAGGGGTCACCATGCATCCGTCATGTGGATCGGCGTGAGATTCGTCGTGGTTCATCGTGTGGTGAGGCGTCTGAGACCAGTTATCGTATGTGGGGCGGAAGAGACCTCGGCAAGCATCCCGATTCAGCCTCCAGAAGACGGTCAGGGAGTCTTTTTATTAGAGGCCGGTACCGTCTGCCATTCCTCAGTGGCCACCTTGTTTCGTGCCCCTCTCCTGGCATCTCCCGGCGTAACCTGACCGCCCCCAGGGGAAGCATCGGCGAGGCCAAGCAGGGCCGCGGCGCCCTCCACCTCGGAGAAGTGATGTTGCTTGTTGTTAAAGGTAAAGGCGAGACCAAAGGGATATGTCCACCTGTATTTGATTTGCTTGTCTCGTAGGGCGGTGGTAACTAGGCGGAATTGCTGTCGACGCATCAGGGTGGCCTGGGCAACATCCTGGAATAAAGCGCATTTACCACCTTGATATTCAAACGTTTCCCGTCCCCGGGCCTTGCGGAGCACCAGTTCTTTCACCTTGAAGGAGGCGAATTTGGCCAAGATGTCTCGAGGGCGTTGATGTTTCCCTTGTTGTACCGGGCCTACTCTGTGGACGCGTTCTAGATGAATCGGTGGCCCGTCGTCTCCGACGATGCCGGTGAAGAGACCCACAATATACTGCTCCAGGTCAGCCCCCTCGCGTCCTTCCTCCAAGCCGCGTACTCTGATGTTCTCGCGTCGAGACCGATTCTCCAGGTCTTCGCATTTGAGTAGCGCAGAGTTCAGTTGTGCTGTGAGGGCTTCAGCGCCCTCCTCGAGCGGCTGGAGCCGGGTTTCAAGGGTTTGGTATTTTGCCTCCAGGTCGAGGGCGCGAGCTCCCACGGAGTCCACATCGGTGCGTAGGTCACAAATTTTGGAGGCCATATCGGACTTGAAGGCGTCGAGAGAGGCATTGATGTCTGCTTTTAGATCATCGCGGAGCTCTTTCTTGAAGTCCCTGAGGGTGGCCAGAAGGTCTTCGCGTGTCAGCGCAATAGCCCCCTCCGTAGGTGCACGTTCAAGGGCTGGGCCACTACCCGTTCCAGAGGCGCCAAAGTAGCCTGAGACCTTATTAAGCTGTGTTTTTTTGGGCAGCATGTGGGCTCACCACGGGAACAGGTCGCTCCGTGGCGCGTTTGAAGATGCCCCTCGCCCCTGGTCGTGTATGGTTGGACTCGTGGGCTATTAAATGACCCTCGGGGACGGGTGTCCTCCCTTCCGCCAAGCGTGCTCCTCAGTGTCACCAGACAAGGCTCTACAGTGGAACTCGCGCTGCCATGTAGCTCCCAGGAGTCCCAGAAGTGCAGGGGACGAAGAGTCAAGCCGCCATCTTAAGGCCAGGCAGGGGGGTCAGGCATGCCGAGTCCTAGGCCTCCCACGCGTTCTGCTGCATCTTTGGCCCCGGTGGATCGGCACTTTGGATATGGAATGACTGTGCGGAAAGGCGGGGGTCCCTGGGTTTCCCCAAGAGAGCTCGCGCGCTCTTACCCTGCAGCCTGATGGGCGCAGAACCGGCCAGAGAGAACACTGCAGCAGAAGGCCCAGCGCCGCCCGGATACCAGAAGCAGGGCCCCGTGTTATTCCTAAATCGTCTCAGCCATACTCCGGAGCCTGTTATTCACACCGCCCGCCACTCTCCACTCAGCGTTGCGCGTCAGGGCTGCAATCAGTCGCGGCTCCCCTCCTCACCGCAAAGTCGGAGTTACACTCCCTCACGCAGGGCCGCACACCCCGGGAGCCGATCAGGACTTCAGCTCGGCAGAAGCGGCCGCGCACCGCCCCACTAGCGGAGATGAGCCGCAGGCAGTTCCCGGACCTCGTTAGGTCTCAAATCCGGCTGCCGAGTTGTCCGTCAGCAGTTAGCTCGACAAGCCATCGGTTTCGGCGGGCTCAGCACACCGATGAAGGCTGGTAGTCGGACGTTGGTGCGGGAGCCGAGCAGGTTTACGTCCTCGCGGCCATGATGGCTGGCCACGCCCCCTTGAGTACAATTTTAAAAGGATTTCTTGGGTTTCCCAACTCCACACAAACTCATTTGGGATTTCCACACCATGGGTGGCACATCCTTCCCTGTTCAAGCAGCCAAACTATGGAACTCATTACCCCCAACATAAGATCCACTGACAACCACCTTATCTTCAGAAAACTACTCAAGAACTGGCTCTTCCCCACATAAGCACCATACGCAAACAGAAATTTACAGCATATTCCTCTGTATATAAACATTTATTTTCACTATAGATATGTACCTATCTTTGTGTATTGCTTTGTATAAACATATAGAATAATTATGTTGTTGTAAATAAATAAATAAAAATCATCTTTGGTCTACATGTACTTACTTCCATTGTGCATCTATGTACCTTCCATGTACTTGGATCTGTGGGTCTGTTACCTTTCTCCTGAAAAAGCATATCCAATGCACTACCCTATTTCTCATCCTGTACCTCTATCAATATCTTTAATCTATATATACTTACCTCCTTTATGCATCTATATACTTTCAATTTACTTATGGATCTATATATTTATCACTTTCTTCTAATTTAGCATTTCAAATGCACTACCCTATTTCTAAGCCTATACTTCTCTCAATATATCCTCTGGCCCAACCTTCCGACTCATCTCAAACTTCTTTCTACTACTCTTTCCAGTGCACTACCCTATCTCTCACCCTATACATCTATCAATATATCCTCTACATCCACGCTCTCATTTATCCCATACCACTACTATGATCCCAAAATAACCCTTTCTAGACTCTCTCCTACTCTACCCTCCTTGCATCATCTGACACCTCTTTTTACTATACCGATCCCCCAAAACAAACCTTTATAAACTCTCCCCTCTGACTCTTCCCCTCAAAAAACCCCTTTTTACTCATCCAAAAGCCTCCTCCTACTGCTATGACCTCAAAAAAAATAAAAATCTTACTCTTCTGTCCCTCTACTATCCTTTTCAATCAAAATAACAGACTAACACGTTCACTTCTCAATTTCCATATTCCACTATACTAATTCACCACTATTCCTTTATGGGTTCCAAAGTAGCGTGCTACTCGCCAATGAAGCGTTTCAACACCCCATCAGGGTTACCAGCGCTATATAAACGCAAACCTTGTTCCCTTTTCTACCCCTCCCCAACCCTTCTCAATCCAAATAACTGACTAACATATCCACCACTCAAATTACTTTCATGTTTCGCCATACTAATTCAACAGTAATCCTTATGGGTTCCAGAGTAGCGTGCTACTCGCCAATAAAGCGCTTCAAAACCCCATCAAGGGGTAGCAAGCACTATATAAATACAAACCTCTTTCCCTCTTCTATCCCGCAACCTACCCTGCTCTATCCAAATAACTGAATAACATATCCACCACTCAAATTACTTCATACTTCACTATACCAATTTTCAACACTAATCCTTTATGAGTTCCGGAGTAGCGTCCTACTCGCCAGAAAAGCACTTCAACACCCATCAGGGGAAACAGGTGCTACATGAATGCAAACCTTTCTTCCCTTTTATCCCTCCGCTACCCTTCTCACTCCAAATAACTGACTAATACCCACCACTCAAATTACTTTCATATTTCACCATACTAATTCAGCACTAATCCTTTATGGGTTTCCGGAGTAGCGTGCTTCAACACCTCATCAGGGGTAACATGCGCTATATAAATACAAACATTTTTTTTTTTTCCCTCTTCTATCCTTCTGCTATCCTTCCAAATCCAAATAACTGACTAACCTATCCACCACTTAAAATTTACTTGCATGTTTCACTATAGTAATTCAACACTAATCCTCTGTGGGTCTCGGAGTAGCGTGCTACTCGCCGAAAAAGCGCTTCGATGCCTCGTCAGGGGTAGTAAGCGCTATATAAATGCAATTACAATACAATACAATAGAAACAGTCAATGTTATCCTATGGAGGAAAATAGTGTTATTGGTTAACAGGTAAGTACTTTGTTGTGGGAGTTGGTATTCTGGGATTAGACTCAGGTGTCCGCTAGGGTCAAGGATGCACTCTTATTACACCCTCAGCGGCATTAGGGTGGCCGGGTGCAGAGTGCTGAGGCTTAATGTTATCCAATGGAAAGGGGGCCTCCGGTTGGTGGCTGCTGACGAGCAGGCCACTGGGCTGTGGGAGCAAAGTTCCTGGACTTGAGCTCTTTGCAAATGGGGGTTTAGGTCAGCACAAAAGGAGCACCCTCAGCGGCACAGGGGTGGCCGGTCGCAGAGTGCTGTCTTGGCGTCGGGTGCCCTGTAGCTTTCAATGGGGAATCTCCGGTTTGCAAACGGACTGCAGGCTCGGGGACGAAGGTCTTCTGGGTGCGACCGCCACTACGAGAGGTAAGTTGGGATGTTGGGGGTTGGTTAGGCACCGTCGGTTGGGCCACCCAAGGATGTGGGGCCTCGGGTGCAAGTGTACCTTTTAGGGTCGTATCTTCTTATCAACTCCTGGTCGCGGTTGGGGGGGGACCTTCCAGTTTGAGGCTGCAGGCATCGGCTGGAGACTTAAGGCAGGTCAAGGGTCACCGGCTCTTGGGTCAGGATCGCAGGGGAGGCCCCCTCTTGGTGTTGGGCCACTCGAACTCGGCCTTGGGCGCCGGGTGCAGAGTGGTGGAGACCGGCGGATCGTTGTGGAGCTGGAGTCTGTTGATGAACAAATCCAGTGTTCACGGGAGACAGTGTCTTTGGGATGGAAGGCAGGCAGGTCCTCCGGGTTTCTTGAGGTTGCTGGCTGGAGGACACACCGGGATTTCGCTGGAGCAGGTTCGAGGAGGAGGGGGGGGGGGGGGACAGGCCAGTAGGGCTGGGGCCAAGTCAGTGGGCGTCCTCCTCTTGTTAGCTTTGGCACGGCTGTTCGGTCCTTCTCCTTCTGGTTTCTTGACTGATGAAGCAAGGTTCAGGGGTGCCCCTAAATACTAGATTTAGGGGCGTTACAGGTAGGTAAAAAGGTTGGGACCAAGGGGTCCCTTCCCTGGGGTGGGTACACCCCCTCTTATGCCCCCCTCCAGTGGGAGGGGGGCATAAGCCTTTCCCTGGTTGGCTGGGTCCCCCCATCTGCAAGATGGCGGCGACAGAGTTGTGCTTCATCTCGCCTCCCCACCTGAGGGGTGGAGTTGGCAGAGGTGGGCACACCTCTCTTCCCCACTTTTTTTCCCGCCGGTTCTCCCGCCCAAAGTGGGGGGTCAGAACCAGTGGGGACCAGTTGCTGAAATCAGCAAGTGGCCTGGGGAAGCTCACAATGGAGGCAAGCCTATGAAGCTTCCCCTTCGTAGACCCTGCCCTCATGGGGGAGGAAGCTTGTCACCTCATCCTAGGATGTGCATTGTTTCAGGCCCCCAAGAGCAGCAGGCTCTCAACCCAGGTGTCCAGAAACATGTCTGGTGGAGGCAGCTGAAAGCAGCCACTCAGCTTGGACACTAGTGGTAGGCCGTTTTTCAGGGGGCATCTCTAAGATGCCCTCTGTGTGCATTTTTCATTAAGTCCCACACTGGCATCAGTGGGGGTTTAATGTGCTAAAAAGTTTGATACCAAACTTCAGTTTTGTTTTCAGTGTAGCCATTATGGGGCTGTGGAGTTCGTAATGACAGACTTTCAGCACCATATACTCTTAATGACAGCACTGCACTTACAATGTCTAAGAATGGACTTAGACACTGTAGGGGTACAGGGCTCATGCACCTGTACCCTCACCACTGGTATAGTGCACCCGGCTAGAGGGGTGACTGATCCAGGGCAGTGGGTTGTAGGCATGGCACACAGGGATGTGTGCCATGTCGACTCTTCACTTTGTTCTGCACCAAAACACACAGCCTGCAAAGGCAGTGTTTGAGTGTAATGGTACAGGGCCTCTAAGGGTGGCACAATAAGTGCTGCAGCCCTTAGAGGTCACAGTGCCCTGGGTACCTGTGGTACCATTTACCAGGGGCTGACCTGTGGCCAGAGATGCCAATTGGGGATACAAGGTACAGTTTTGGGGAAAGAACACAGGCCCTGGGAACCTGATTGTCAGGGACCCAGGGCACATCAAGTCAAAGTGCATCAGTAGTCTAGCAAAAAGTGGGGGGTTTACTGCAACAGAAACCCAGCTTCCTACAGATTGATAATAAAGGATTTCATTAAAACACATACAGGATTGGACTTCTTTTCCTGGTGCACCTCCATACGTATTACAAGTTTGGGATCTATTGAACAGTGGCACCAAATGGCTGCAAGTGCCAGAGGATTTGTGGACGGGACACTTTACTTTTGATGATCAAAGCATGAGGTGCAGCCTAGATAGTCCACCGCTGGGCTGTTTTTTTTGTTGCAATAATAAAAGGAGTGGGCCTAACGGCTAGGGCGGTCGACCTCGAACCTGGGGAACCAGGTTCGAGTCTCTGCAGTGACGCTGAACATCCTGTGATTCTAGGCAAATCACTTAATCTCCCCGTGCCTAACGTCCTCATGTAACGCAACTGATGCTATGTAAAGCGCTCTGATATCCGATACCTTTGGGTCAAGTTTGCGCTATATAGGGGGCGTGGCCAGCAGCATGGCGGACTAGACGTGTCCGACCGGAGCTCCGTGGGCCAAGAAAGAGATCCTGAAAATACATATATGCGCATCTGCGACCAGAGTGGCAAAACATACAGGAGAGGTGTCGGAACGTTTGGGCTGTGTGACGGAGAGGTCGTACCTGTGGAAATCCCTCAGTGAAGGCGTAGGGCGCGACTTGCAGCGGAGCTCGGGCCGCAGGTAAAATGGCGGCGGTCTGATCGGAACCGTGAAGACGGCGGTCGCTGAAGGAGAGAGCCGGCCTTAAGACGCGGGCGGAACCACGACGACAGGCGAGGTCGTCAGCGGGCAGCTGAAGAGTGCGGTGGATGTCCCTGTAGTCCTTACTGCGTCTTCCGGACCTCTCTGGACCCCCCCCCTGCCCGCGGGGTGTGCGGTGCAGAGGCTCAGGTTCGTGCGGCGGAGGGAGGGCACAGAGCGCAGCCTCATACTACGGAGACCGGGGCGGACCCACGCTTGGAAGGCCGACACTGCTGGCATTGACACCCGGGGAGCCTCGGCGGAGGTGTTGCGACGAGGGAGACACACAGACGCCGCTGCAACGGCGGCTGCCCTGCAGACGAGTAAATTTAAGTGGAGGGAGGGCGCTGCAGCGCTGGAAACAGCAGTGGAGAGCTGGCGGACCCTGAACGGTGGAGGGTGTGGGCACCCACCCAAGGCTCACACACACTAGAGCGGCAGATAAGGAAAGGAGAGTTCCCCCCCCCCCTCACAGACTGAAATCATTGGTGACACAGTGGAGGGGGTACAAGGCGGCAGGAGCACTGATTAAGGCGAAGGACTTGGTGACTGGCTGAAGGAGGCGGAAGTGTGGCAATGGGACCTTTAGTAAAGCACCCCTGACGTTTGTGGGTAACAGGCTGGAGCGCCATATTGTGGGGACAGACTCCTTTTCCATCTCCTGTAGGAGGGGTGCCGGATGGAGACAGGGGACGCTGATGTGAGGCAGGGTAGCCACAGAGGCACGTACTCCCCCAAGGACCATACCAGCGCCTGAAGTTGCCCGGAGATAACACAACTGAGAGGCGAGTGGCACTAGACGAAGGGGGGCAAACGCACAAGAGGTGCCGGTGAGGTCCCAGGGCTAACGGTGAGACGGCTGGATATTGAGAAAGAAAGTTGTGGGTGGAAGACCTTCACCCTCCCCTTCGCCCCCCGCCCCCGGAGTGACAGGGGGGGGGGGCACCACGGCCGGAAACCAGAGGTGAGCACCCCGTGAGGGACACGTTGTCAACGGGCCGTGGTACAGGGAAACCAGTGGACAGTGTCTGGGGAAAAAGGACGCCTTGGACATGCCGAGAGCGTCCAGCCCCAAAGGGTGGTGGATTTAAATGGCACGGGATAAAGATCCCAAAACACAGAAACAGGGGAAGATGGACAAATTCACTAAACCCTTGCAGAACGGGGATCCCCTTCCTGCCGGATCGGTGGGCCCGCCAGATAACAGTGTCCTCCTACAGGCGATACAATCCTCCAGGGAGGCTCTGGAGGGCAAGATTGACGAGATCAAAATAGATGTTAACCTACTTCGCCAGGACCTGCGTAAAGTGTCGGAGAAGGTGACGCAGGCGGAACATCGTATATCAGAGGTTGAAGACACCACACTGTCCTCAGAAATGAGGTCACAGCCCTGTCGGCAGCCATGAAGGATGTGCTCTGGAGGGTGGACGACGCAGAAAATCGGGCACGCAGGAATAACCTCCGTTTTCTTGGATTTCCAGAGGCCATCGAAGGGGCAGATGCCGGGGTTTACTTGCGTGGGTGGATGGTGGACACTTTCCCTGACGCCCGCTTCTCGCCATGCTTCGTGATTGAAAGAGCGCACAGGATACCCGGAGCACGACCGCCGGGAGCCTCCCCACGACCACTGATTGCGAAGTTTCTGAACTACCAGGATAGGGACCTCATACTCAGGGAGTTCAGGCAAAAAGGAGACATTCGTTTGGACAACGCAAAGCTAATGGTGTTTCCAGACTACTCCAGCGAGGTACAGAAGCAACGCAAAACGTTTGATTCGGTAAAAGACAAGCTACGCCAAATGCAAATCACATTAATGCTTTTGTTCCCCACCAAACTTAAAGTGATCTATCAAGATAGGACACTCTTCTTTAATACTCCAGAGGAGGCATGGAACTGGTTGGAGGAGCGCCCCTTGCCGAGGACATCAGGAGGCGTGATGGCACTCTTGGGGAGGATCCCTTCAAGAGACAGTACTAAGCCCAAAACACGGCGGCTCAGGGGGAAGAATATGGAGACTGCACGCAGTGGAACACAGAGAGCGATGCCATATCGTAGCAGGAGAATAACAGGATCAGCACCCCGGGCCTCCGACTCAGAAAGTTTACATCATACGGAGAAACCCAAGGGACCATCACGGAACGAGGTCATGATATGACAGCGTTCAGCGGATTGCACAGTGCAAGATATCACGACAGACTCGGAGGGTGAGCATCCGTTGTTACAGAACATCAACCTCCTGGAGAATCAGACCGAGACACACACAGCGACCGCGATGAATAATCAGACACCGCAAGCAGGCGCGGACGAATGATGTGCAGAAATCGGCCCGGAGAACCGTAGGACAGTCTAGAGACAGTGGACCTTGCACGCCACCCCACGTGTGCTTTATATCCTTTCCAAATTTGATTTTCTTTTTTCTTGATTTTTTTTTTTTTTTTTTTGCTGTGCTAGGATTGTTTATTTTGTGTAGGAGAAGTGATGCGGGATATCCCTGTCCGAAGGATACTAAGAACCACTAGCGGCGAGCAGGCTTTCACACCAGATAGCCGACTGGTGGTAGGCAGACCCATGTAAATAGAGCCCGGAAGGACAGGGACCAGTCTGGGAGGGTGAGTTCGGGGGTGGGCGACAGACCTCTCTAATTCACGCACGACAAAGTTGGTCCTGTTGACCCAAGGGATAGTCGGTTGGATGATGGGGAGAGTATGGGGGGTGGAAATGGGGGCGGGGGGACGGGGATTTCACATTGTTAAATGGTATCATAGTGCGCAGGCAGATATTAAAGAAACGCCGACACGGCTGAAGTGGGGCGGTGGCGACGGCAGATGCAGCAGAACAGACAGTACACCGACGGGATGGCCACACCTAACACAGGGCCATATTCGGTCCGCTCCTGGAACGTGAACGGGATGGGCAATAAAATCAAAAGGGGGTTGGTGGCGACGTATTTCAAACGACTGAAACCGGATGTCATCTTATTGCAGGAGACACACCTAAAGGGGACTCTCTGTGGGTTTCTAGGCCGCGGGGCATATAAGACACTGGCACACGCGGGGTTCACTACAGGGGCAAGAGGAGTGGCAATACTGATTAGGAAAACTCCGCCTTTCAGAATTGAGCGTACGTGGACAGACCCAGGGGGTACATATGTTGCGGTGAAAGGGATGTGGGACAGGAGAAATGTTACGCTTATTAGCGTATATGCACCCCCCAGGCTGCAGAAGCAAACATTGGGAAAACTAGCAGCAGTCCTGCTAGAGGCTGGATCAGATACACACATCATTGGAGGGGATTTTAATGATGTAATGGATCCCGCGATGGATCGTACAACGACCCCAACAGGAGGCCCTAGGGAGACACCACAGACACAATGGCGCTCACAGATGTTTGGCGTAGGCAACACCTCCAGACTAGAGCCTACTCCTTTTATTCAGGGGCACACAGAGCCTTCTCGCGTCGACTATATACTGACTCCGGTGGGAGAATTGGGAGATGTACAAAAAGTGGAATATCTGGCGAGAGGCCTCTCTGATCACTCACCACTGTGGCTAACGGTGGGCACTCGGCCACAGCGCCCAGCAGGGGATTGGGAACTTAACCCATGGGAACTCAGAGACCCCCAGGTCGCCAAAGAAATTAGGGTAGACTCGGAACTTTATTTCAGTGAGAATGTGGGGTCAGTGGACTCAGCCATTACACTTTGGGAGGCCTACAAACCGGTTTTGAGAGATAGAGCCCAGAACATCATAGCCTACAAGAAACGAAGGGAGGAAGAACAGATTGCAGGGTTGGAATCCCAACTGCTGCAAATTGAAACACAGGCCTGTGCAGCTAGCAACCCCTCACTGCAGCGCAGAATGCAACTTCTCAGGAGGGAATATTTTGCACTGGCTAAGGACGCACAACATGCGCTACAAGCCATGTACCGACGGCTATATGATGCGGGGGACAAAACAGGCAGGCTGCTTGCATGGCTCAGTAGGAAGGAATTAGAAAGCAGGTGGGTGGCACAGATACAGACTGGCACCGGCCAGACACACGATACCCCGTTGGCAATAGCCAATGCATTCGCAGACTACTATGAACATTTCTATGCCAAACGTGACCTGGCAGGACTTGAACAGATACAGGCCTACCTCCAGAAGGTGAACCTTCCTAAGTTGGCAGATAGTGACTCACAGATATTAGATGGGGCAAATACCCAGGAGGAAATTGTAACAGCCATCGGCCAGCTGAAGACTGGCAAGGTCGCTGGCCCCAATGGGCTCCCTCCGGAGTTTTTTTAAGCAGAACGTGGCACTTTTTTGCCCACACCTCCTCCAAATGTACCTGGAGGCATATGAGACGGGTGGTCTTCCTAGAGACTTGAGGACTGCCACGATTGTGGTGACCCCCAAAGAGGGCAGACCACCGCAGAAATGTAGTTCATATAGGCCGATTTCCCTCATCAATATGGAAACTAAAATACTGGCTAGGATACTGGCCACCAGACTCACTGGGGTAATTACGGGACTCATACATCGGGACCAATCTGGCTTTATGCCTAAGAGGTCGACGAGACACAACCTCCGGAGACTACATAATTGGTTAGAGGTGGCAATTTCTAAAGAACACCCACATATTGTCCTGTCCTTGGATGCCGAGAAGGCTTTTGACACTGTCCAATTCTTATGTCGGTGCTGGAGGAGTTCGGGTTTGGCCTGGTATTTAGACAGTGGATCGCAGTTCTTTACGAAAAGCCACTGGCCAGAACTAGAGTCAATGGGGTAGTGTCCAGGGAATTCCAGATAGGCCGGGGTACACGGCTGAACACAGCGACGGCATTGGAACGAAACCGTCACAGAATACACAGGGAATTCCGGAGAGATGTTGATAGATGGCAGACTCTGCCGCTAACCCTGTTGGGTCGGGCTGCACTTTATAAAATGATAGTGCTCCCGAAGTTCCTATATGTCCTACAAAACACGTATCAATGGATCCCGGACGAGGTGTTCACCAGGATTGAGGGCACACTGAGGACGTTCCTCTGGGATGGGAAACCACGAGGATAGCGCTGGAGACACTACAACGCAACCAATACAATGGTGGTATTTCCCTGCCTGACCTGCGGGCCTATTATTGGGCAACCCACCTAATAGTGGTGAACGAATGGGAACATACAGAGCGGGACCACCCCACATATGCACTCGAACACTCACAATTCACCGAGCATCCAAACACGCATTACATCTATGGGGGAAAGGGCTCCACACGTCTCCTGACAGCCAAACAGATAGTGATAGCAATCTGGAAAAAGGCGGAACGACAGATGAAATGGGCAGGTCGAGTGACAAGGAAACACCTCTTTGGGTGGGCAATAGACTTAAAGAAATCGCAAAATTGAAAGGTTTCCGGAAATGGGACCTGCTAGGCATTTTACAGCTGAAAGACGTATTGTATCGAGGGAAACTGGTGACTTTCTCACACCTCCAGACTGAGTATGCTATGTCCAAATCCCAATATTATAAATATTTACAACTGGTACATGCGTGGCGGGCACAACATATTGACACAGCAGAAATCCCGGAGTATGCACCATTAGAGGGTCGCCTCTTGATGGGAGAGATAGGAGATAAGGCAGTCTCCTGGACATATAAGACCATCATTAATAACAAACCAGACTCACTACAGAAGTTGAAGGCCAAATGGGAACTGGATGTGGGGGAAATAGAGGATCTGGACTGGGAAATGACACTGATGCATCCTCGTGAGGTGGCCATCAAATCGCGACTACGATTGATCCAATTTAAGTATTTACATAGGGCATACTATGACAGGGCACGTCTACACAGAATAGGAAGGGCGGAGGAACCCAACTGCCTGCGCTGCCGAGCGCCGGAGGGTACCTTCTTCCACACGATTTGGGAATGCTCCCAGATTCTGAGGTACTGGGTGAATCTGTTAGAAGAACTAGGGGCCATTCTGGAGGGGACGATCCCCTTGAACCCACAGCTAGTTCTGCTGGGAATTCAAACTGAGGTTGATCTTCCTAGGACAAAAGTATTGGTACTCCAGCTGGGACTGGTGGTGGCAAAGCGTGACTTAGCCAGGACGTGGGGGGCGGTGCTATGCCCATCACTAACTGAATGGAAGCGAAGCATGGACATGTATATGTTGGGAGAGAAAACGACTTATCAGGCAAGAGGCTGTCCCAAAAAGTTCTGGAAGATATGGAAGCCGTGGCTTAAACACTATGGACTTACGCTTACTGAATCCCAGTGAGGTCCTGAGACAAGTCGGGCAGAGGGTTGGGGGCGGGGGGACGGCTCAGAGGGTGACCAACGGGACATGCTACTGTCGACTTACTGTTTACTGCTGTATAAAGAACTTGATGCTGTGGTATTGACGTTGAAATGTCTTCACATTCTCGCTGAGAACTGTTACTGTAATGCAACTATGAAAAATGCCAATAAATATATATTTTTTTTAAAACAAGTTTGCGCTTTATAAAACTCCGTAAAAACAAAAACCTGCACCTGCGATTGAGAGGGGAGGTCTGCCCTGAGAGGGAGACGGAGCGGAGGGTGCGATGAGAGATGAAGGTCTGTGTACCACACCCTTCTTTGCCAATCCGCGGCGATCAATATGACTTGGGCCCGGTCTTGGCAAATCTCCCTCAGAACCCGAGGAATCAAGGGTATGGGAGGAAATGCGTAAAGAAGCTGAAAACCCCAATCTAGCTAAAAAGCGTCCCCCAACGCTCCCTGCATCGGATACTGCAGAACGATGAGCAGTGCGCGTTCTTGTGAGTGGCTAACCGGTCCAACTGAGGAAACCCCCACATCATGAAAATATGTTGGACCACCTCCAGATGAAGACGCCACTTGTGATCGGCCGAATATTGCCAACTGAGACTGGCCACACACACATTCAGCACCCCAGCCAGATGATTTGCAATTATGCAAATCTGGTGGTCCTGAGTCCAGGAAAAGAGCCGCAGAGCCTCTCTGCAGAGACGATACGACCCTACTCCTCCCCGCTTGTTGATGTACCACATCGCAGTAGTGTTGTCCATCAGGACCTGAACTGATTGACTGCGAAGGGAGGGAAGAAAATCCTTGAGAGCCAAACGTATCGACAGCAGTTCCAGAAGATTGATGTGAAGCAATCTTTCCTCTAGAGACCAAAGGCCCTTGATCTCCAGATCCCCAAGATGGGCTCCCCACCCTAGAGTGGTGGCATCTGTTATCACGGTGGCCACCGGAGGAGGTTGAAAAGGCTTCCCTTGAGACAGGTTGCCTGGAACACTCCACCAAGACAGCTTTGCTGCAGTGTCTCTGGAGATTCTGACCAGCTCCCTGAGATCTCCGTTGTGTTGAAACCACCGTCTGCGGAGGCACCACTGGAGTGCCCTCATTTGCCAGCGTGCATGGTTGACCAACAGTATGCAAGAAGCAAACAGACCGAGCAGACACAGCACCTTCAGGACTGGAACAGCCGCTCCAATTTGAAACAGTGGAATCATAGCCTGTATGTCCAGAATCTTCTAAGGAGGAGGGAAGGCACGACTCACAGTAGTGTCCAGTACTGCCCCTATGAACAGGTTGCGCTGAGAGGGCACCAGGTGAGATTTGGGTACTTTTATCGAAAAACCCAAGTGTTGAAAGTTGGAATGATGACAGGAACAGATCATCAGAGCATACTTCTTTATTGACCTTCCACTCTCCAAGCAACAGCCTGAAACACCAACATTCTAAGGTGAGCTCTCACCGGGGGAATCCAAAGGTGAGGGGAGGGGTGGACGGAATGTAGCAAATGGGGAACAAGACTACAACACACCTCCCTTCCTATACAACGAAAGGAGATAACAAAATCCATAACGTTATAACAGAAATGAATTGCAAAGGAAGACCTGGAACATAAAGATCACAGTTCAAGTCTTAAGGTCATGTCATTAAACAGAAATCATTTCAAAAGGAAAAATAGGAACATATAGATCACATTACAGATCTTGCGATTTTGTCACAGCTCCACCATTGCCCATTGTCGAGTTGGACAACATTGTCGAGAGCTTTAGCAATGCGGCAAGGAGGGTAGAATTTACTCTGGCTGTGCCAGTCTTTAGTATCTCTCTTGACTTGTACCTCATCGCCAACTTTCCAGTCGGGGATTTTTACGCCATGCTTCTGATTGTACCATTCTTTGTAATTGGTTTGATGCAAATCCACCTTCCTAGTAATTTCTTCCTGGTTGGGAATTGTCTCCCTGCCTCCTTCCAGCCAACTAGGGTTGAATTTGGTGCACGGCTCTCTCCTACGGAGTGAGACGAAAGGGGAGATTCCAGTCACTAGGTTCGGGAAGGTGTGATATGCCCATAAACAATTTTGTAGGTGGTGTTCTACATCGTGACCGTTGGCCAAGGCCAATTGAATATGTTCTTTGATCATCCTGTTAGCTCGCTCAACTAGCCCATTAGCTTTTGGGCAATACAGTGCCGTCAACTCATGTTTTATGTTCATGTTGTCTAGAAATTCCTTCATGGCCTGTGAGGCGAACTGTACCCCGTTGTCCGTGATCAAGGTTGAGGGTATGCCCTCCTTAGAAATTACATCCTTGAGAAATTCTAACACTGTGTTGGTGCTGACACGATGCACAAACTTCTGGGTGATCCAATGTGAGGTGTAGTCAATTAGGACGATCATAAATCGCCTTTGGATACCCAGGTTGTCCATGGGTCCTATGATGTCCATGGCTAGTTTGTTCCATGGCTTGGTCGGTATCTTGACCGGGGACAGGGGTGCTTTGCGCAAGGTTTTGGACTTGTCGCTTTTGGCTCAGCTTACACAGTCTTTGACTTGTTGCTCTGCCATGGTGTCCATCTTGGGGAACCAGAATCTCGCCCTGATTCTCTGTTTCATGATGCTGCGCCCCAAATGCCCTTCATGCGCCAATTCTACGATTCTCTTCCGGAGACCTGTAGGTGGTATCACTCTGCATTGGCGGTACACTCTGTTCCCGATGATACTCAACTCGTTTCTGACTTCCCAGAACTCTTAGTTCCTCTTCAAGCTCATTTTTCTTGTCGGGCCACCCTTTTACCATAATGTCTTTGAGTCTGTGTAACTCCTTATCTTCCTCCATGAACTTGTCCCATTCTCCTTCTGTGATGGCAGGGTCGTCCACTACCATGATGGGGTTATCCAGTATTTCTTCTTGCACTTCTGTTCGTAGTGGGGTCCTTGATAAATAATCAGCAATTTTGTTTTCTTCTCCAGGTACGTACTCCACTTTGAAGTTGAAGTTCTCGAGCCCCAATATCCATTTACTTATGCGTGGAGTACAGTTCTCCATTCCTTTCACTGTGAAGATGGAGGTGAGGGGCTTGTGGTCCGTCCTGATGGTGAAGGTCAAACCCCACAGAAAGAACTTGAAATGTCTCACCGCCCAGAAACACGCCAGGGCTTCCTTTTCGATTAGAGTAATTCTGTTCTGCACTCGTGAGGCACCTGGACGCAAACGCAACAATCTTCTCTTCTTTCCCTTCCTTTTGTATGAGGGCGGCTCCTAGGCCCTTGTTTGAAGCATCTGTGGTGAGGATAGTCTTCCTGGTGTCGAAAGTCCCTAATGCTGGTGAGTTCAGGATCTCCTCCATGACACACTTATGTTCCTCCTTCCATATAAAATCTGTGTTCTTCTTCAAGAGATTACGCATCGGTTCACATTTTGTTGCAAAATTTTTGATGTGCTTGGCCATATATTCCATGAGCCCCAGGAATGATTTGAGTTCCTCTTTGTTTCTCGGGTAAGGGGCATCCTTTACTGCACCCAGCAAGCTGTTTTTCGGCCTGAACCCTTCCTCCGAAATGGAGTGTCCCAAATAGTCAACGGATGTCACTCTTATTTTACATTTGTTCCTTTGTACCGTCAGCCCAGCATCCGTGAGCTTCTGAAACACTAACTTGAGGGTATAGTCGTGTTCTTCCACACTACGCCCATACACCAGGATGTCGTCCTGGAAGCACATCGATCGGTCCACTCCTCTCAGGATTTGTTGCATTATCTTCTGGAAGACCGCCGCAGCTGACGCTAATCCGAAAGGCATCCTCCTAAACATGAACGCACCTTGGGGGGTTATAAAGGCGGTGAGTGGCCTGGATTCCGGGTGGATATCCACCTGGTGATACGCCATCGACAGATCGATTACGCTGAAGTATTTTGCCTGTTCCATGGTGCTGAGCATCTCGTTGATGTTCGGCAGAGGGTGCCTCTCCACCCAAATGCTTTCGTTGAGGCTGCGTAGGTCCACACATAATCGAATTCCTTCCCCATTGGCTTTGGCTGCGATAACCACCGGGGCCAACCATTCAGAGCAATCCACAGGTTGTATGATCCCCATGTCACAAAGTTTGCTCAATTCCTTTTCCAAAGGTTCTCTCATTAGTTGCGGTACTGGGCGCAGTTTGTGGCCCACCGGTTTTGCGCTGGATTTGAGTTTGTGTTGGAATTCATGCAGACAGCCTAACCTTTCTTGGAATAATTCTGGGAACCCTTCACAAATGGTGTCACCTCTGTGGATTTCTTCTGTAAGTAGGACTTGTTCTTCGCTGTTTGGGTCCAGGATGATACCCAAATCCTTTTGGTGCTGCCATCCCAGCAGGGTGGAACCAGACTCTACGATGTATACCTTACCGAAGGCTTTCCTGTCTTTGAATTGAATATTCATTTCCTTCATCCCCATGAGAGGTATCGGTTCCCTGCTGTACCCCGTGGGAGAAATGTCAGGTTTCTGTAAGGAGGTTATTAATTGTTCCCCAAGGTTCTCAAAATCTTCCTTGTTTAGTAGGGCGAACGGAGAACACGAATCAGCATACATAGTAACATTTTTGTTGTTCAATAGCACATCGCATTTAGGATAAATGGCATTAATTGAACCAGCATTACTCTTAAGCTGTAGTACATATTTTTTCTCGCTAGGTATCACACATTTTACTTCCTTGTTCTGTGTTCTCCCACCTTCTCTCTCGCCGTCTCTTATGTGAGGTTCCCCTTCCCTGCATACTCTAGCAAAATGCCCCCTCCTGTTACATTTCTTGCAGGTTATACTTCTGGCGGGGCACGGAGGGTAATTGGCAAAATGATTACTGCTTCCACACCTGTAACACTTGAAATGACTTTCTTTGTCAGGTGCCTTGCTACTCACGCTTTCTTTACTTTTTACCTTGTAAACCTCGCTCTCTTCTTCCTTCTCTTTAACATTAGCCACCACCTCACTGCTAGGCTTCATTTCTTTTATGCACTTGGCAGTGTGCTCAATGGATTTTGCAATCTCAACTGCTTCCCTCAAGCCGGGGTTCTTAGCTAAGAGTTTCTCTTGGATGCGAGTGTTGTTAGTGCAACGCACCAACTGGTCCCTTATAAGAGAATCAGTGAGATTGCCAAATTCACACAACTGCGTGAGACCCCACAAAGCAGCAATGTAATTCTGGACGGACTCCTGTTTCCCCTGCACTCTATTAAAAAACTTATGGCGTTCCAGAACAACATTTATCTTATCTCCAAAATGCGTCTCTAATTTTTCCACAGTGCAAATAAACAAATCTACATTCCCCCCTTCTACTCCCCCTACAGGTTCAGGCAATGTCTTGTATATTTTCCTTCCATGTACTCTTAAGATGTGGAGAAGGATAGGTTGTTTGCGCAAGGACGTAAAGCGCTCTCCCCCAATTGCTATAATGTATGATTCAAATAACTTGAACCATTCCTTCCAACATATCTATGGCTCACCTATTTCATTTAGGAAAGGGGGTGGTTGGCTCATGCTCGCCGCTGCCATCATGGAGACAAGAGGAGAGAAAAGTGGCAAGATGGACCCCTGAGGGGAGGATGCCTGACCTGGAAGAGCTAGGGGGAACCCAAGAAACCCCACCAGGCAGGCCCAAACACCCCACAGGTCTGATAGGAGATGGAATGGGACGGATGGTATTAAGAGAACACAAGTAAAATGACAGAATAAACCCTTGAGGGGAGGAATGCCTGGCCAGGGAATGCTAGAGGAAACCCAGGAAAACCCCACCTGACAGGACCCAACACACCACTGGGCCGATAGGAGATGGAATGGAACTGAGGGTAGAATAAGAACAAAGGTACCTTATACCCCTAGACACACAAACGGAAGTGAGTCAACGTGGGGAATATTCCATGTCCGCTTCCAATACAGTCATTATCCTCAGTAAGCTTGCTGAAGAGTAACCGCGTTGCAGAGGCAAGGAATGTACAGGCACTGGGGCACCAAAAGTACACGGAGGTGCTCCGGACTTGAAATGAGAGGAAACACTGTGGTCCTTCGTGGAGAAAGGTCCGTGGAGCAACACGCTGCAATAAAACGAACAGCACGGAGTTGGAGCGCTCCCACACGCCTATGTGAACTTCGGTATTGCACCCAGTCAGTCAGGCTGGAATGCAGGAAATTTTCTCTGACGTACACAGTACGCTGACAGGATCCAGATTCCAGCTTGCGCTCCCACACACCACGACGAACTGCGGGACCACCGCGTCGGGCTTTCAGGAATCAGGGAACCTTTTTGTGGACATTCCCAACATGGACTTCGCGGCGTCTATCTCCCACCTCCAACGCGTCACCCGACCGTCCCCAGCAACTGCAGGCAAGACAGGGGTGACAGGAGTCAGGAACTTCCGCGCTGCTCTGAGGGTGACAAAGTACCGTGCCTACACAGTGGAACTAGGCGGCGGTTTTCTCCCCTCAGAGACGGTACTGGACCACACACTACAATCACAGGCGGCACAACGGAGAAGAGAGTCAAAAACCTCACGCTGTTCTGAGGGAACTCGATGCACTAGATGATGACAGCGTTCGTTCCACCTCCTCCGTGACATGCACCGGGACCCGCATGCAGCACAGAGACAATCGGAGGCGAAGCGCTGGTCCGACTAGAGATGCAGAGCAGTTCACGATCACGCCTGAACAGGTGTTGCCAACACCCGCCTGGATAAGGTAAGTCCAAGGATTACTTCACTTGAGGCTGGGTCTTCTCTGTAGACGCACATATAAGGTCACGGCAAACGTAGGATGGAAGGCAAGTAATACAAATGTCCGCTCACCTGTAAACTTGATCGACCTTATGATAGTGAGAGGGCAGCGCTGTTCTTCCGCTTAGGATGAGTAATTCCGACTCGCTTTACCCTGAAGAGATTTTGCCGGTAGACAAGCAGGATCTGGACATAAGCAAGGCGTTCATCACTAGGAAGCACCGGTGGATGGAATGGAGGGAGTACACAGAGGGGAGATGGTCAAAACTGCCCCCTACGTAGTAAAACGTCGCCAGTGTTGAAAGTTGGAATGATGACAGGAACAGATCATCAGAGCATACTTCTTTATTGACCTTCCACTCTCCAAGCAACAGCCTGAAACACCAACATTCTAAGGTGAGCTCTCACCGGGGGAATCCAAAGGTCAGGGGAGGGGTGGACGGAATGTACCAAATGGGGAACAAGACTACAACACCAAGTCAAACAACAGCCGAGCTGTTACTTGCAGATGATGAAGCACCATCTCTGGCGACTTTGCCTTGAGCAGCCAGTCGCCCAGATAGGGGAAAACAGGAATCCCAGACCTTCTGAGATGTGCTGCAACCACCGCCACCACCTTCGTGAAGACCCGTGGTGCGGATGTAAGACCGAACGGAAGGACCGCAAACTGATAATGTTGAGACCCCACTGTAAAACGGAGATACTTCTGATGCGACTCCAGGATGGGAATGTGAAAATACGCATCCTGTAAATCGATCAACACCATCCAGTCTTCCTGCTGCAGCGCCAGAAGAACCTCAGCTAGGGTCAACAACTTGAACTTCTCCTGTTTGAGGAAAAAATTCAAGATCCTGAGGTCTAGAATTGGTCTTAAGCAGCCGTCCTTTTTGGGAATCGGGAAATACCGGGAGTAGCATCCCTGACCCCTTTCCTGCCCCAGAACCACCTCTATCACACCTTTCTGAAGTAAAGACAGATCCTGCTTCAGAAGCAACAGATGGTCCTCTGAACACCAACCCTGCCACTGGGGGCGAAAGGAGGGGAAACTCCTGGAAAGGAAGGGCATACCCATTTTCTACAAGATTCAAAACCCAAAGATCTGATGTAACAGATTTCCAATTTTATAGAAAATGGGACACCGACCTCCTACGGGACCAACATGCTACAAGATGGGGGCTCTAGAGCTGCTTCCCTGCGGAGCCAGTAGGAGGGCAGGGGAGGAGGAGGAGACCTGTTGACAAGCAGACCCTCACAGACAACCTCTTCCATTCCCTCTGTATGATATATACAGTGGGTTCGGTTGTTGCTGCTGCTGTCAGCTCCGAAATGGAGCAGCCTTCCCAAAGCCCCGAAATCTCCAGTAACCAAAACCCCTAGGCTGGGATTGCAAGCCTAAGCATCTAGCAGTAGCTCTGCCATCCTTAAATCATTGTAGAGCTGAGTCCGCCTTGGCCCCAAAGAGTCTAGAGCCATTAAAGGGAAGATCCAACAGCGTGGCCTGGACATCCTGAGAGAATCCTGACCCTCTCAACCAGGCATGCCTCCTAGTTGCCACCGAAGAGCCCATCACCCTGGCAACGGAGTCAGCCATATCGAGCCCGGACTGGATCACCCGACGGGCTGCAGTCTGAGTGTCCGACAGTACCTCCGCGAAGTGATCCCAGACATCTTATGTATCACCTCCTTAGCCGAGTCCATCAATGCATGGATGTAACGCCCCAACAGGCATGTGGCATTAGTTGACTTCAAAGCCATGCTGAACGATGAAAACACCTTTTCAGCAGACTGTTCCAGCTTATTGGCATCTCTATTCCCCGGAGTGGAGGGAAAGGAACCTGCATATTGCTTAGTGGAACATGAGGCTTGAACCACAAAGCTTTCAGGCAAAGGGTGAGACGATAAAAATACTTGATCCCCAGGCACAACCTTATAACTCCTTGCCACCGTTCTGGACACAGCAGGGGCAAACATTGGTCTCTGCCAAACCTCCAAAATTGGTTCTGTCAAGGCTTTGTTGAACAGAAGCAAAGGTTCCACCGCTGATGAAGGGGAGTGCAGTACCTCAGTTAGAATGTTAGACTTGACCTCCGCAGTGGGCAACTGCAAATCCAGAAGGTCAGCCGCCTTCCTGTGAAGGAAGAGCTTTGGGAGAAGAGAGATCTCACTCTGATGATGTGTTCAGCCCACTGGCTTCTTGAAGCCCTCCAAAGTCATCCATAGGATCCAGTATCTCTCCTTCCTCCGCTTGCTCCAGCTGCTCCAGGAATTCCTCCTCTTCGAAGAACGTATTGTCTACGGTTACTGTGAAGACTATTGTGAAGATTACTATAAACAACTTGTTAAGATCAAGATTGAAGAAACTACGATTGAAGACTACATTATTGCTATACAATTGCGATATATAATTTCCTACAGGCAGTATTTTGGTACCCTTATAAGTCCCTAGTATATGGTACTAAGGTACCCAGGGCATAGGTACAAGACGGGTCTCCCATGGGCTGCAGCATGTATTGTGCCACCCATGGGAGTCCACTTAAACTGAGACAACAGGCCTGCCATTGAAGCTTGTGCGAGTTGATGCTTTCACCTCTCATGACAAATACGACGACCACAGACACTATTCTGCTCTCCTGCTGCTGAGCTCGAGCAGGAAGGTAGAAAAATAGGATTCCTGTCACAGGGAGGTGTGAACACCTCCCAGACAGGACTTAGTGTATTGGGGTGGGGTGGGGGAGCTTGGCAATGCCACCAGACTGTTTTGAAGGGCACATTTGCTGCCCTCCTTGCATACTCCAGTTTGAGCTAGTTCAGGGAGTCCTTCGCTCCCGCTCTGGTGTGAAACTGGACAAAGAACATGAGAGTATCCTGGGAGGGACCCTCAAGTTGTTCCAACCCTTTCCTTAGGGTACTAAAGGGCTTACCTGTGGGAGGGTCCTTAGATTTGTCGTGGGACAAGACTCAATCCTGAAACTAAGTCGCTCTTCGACAGTCTGGACACCTGGACTTCGTTGGACTTTGACTGGAACCAAGACTGCACTAAGGAAGACTCCTGCTGCTCCTGGTCTCGCTGTTCTTCAAGTCTTCTTCATCTGGGACCTCCTCGACAGCACCACCCCGGACGTAGCATTCTTCACCGAAACCTGGACCAACACCACCTCGGGACCGGACATCGCCATCCCCCAAGGATACAAGATCTCCAGGAAGGACCGCCCCACCCGCCCAGGAGGAGGAATCGCCATCGTCCACAAATCCACCCTCCGCCTGAGCACACTCCCCGACGAGCACACAGACCTGATGGAACACCTTCACTTCAAGATACTGGCCAGCCCCACCTCCACCCTCCGAGGAACCCTCATCAACCGACCCCCTGGACCCCACGGACCCTTCGCCAACTCCATCACGGACATCATCTCCCCGCAGGCCATCGCATCCACCAACTACACCCTGCTGGGAGACCTCAACTTCCTCCTCGACAACCAACTGGACCCCAACACCGCATCCCTCCTGGACAACCTCCACAACATTGGACTTCGCAAGATCGTGACCGAGCCCACGCACTCAGCAGGACACACCCTCGACCCCCTCTTCATTACAGGAAACTCCATCCCCTTCAGCCACACCACCGAACTCCCATGGACCGACCATTGTTGCGTCCACTTCACCTTCAGAACACCCACCATCCACAGACACCAGAACCTGCTCCCATGAAGAAACTGGACCAAAATCACCGACGACCAGCTCACCTCCTCATTCAACAACTCCGCCTAACCATTGCGGAAAACGACCCCAACACCGCAGCCCGAACCCTGCATAGATGGATCTCGGACAGCGCCAACTCCATAGCCCCCTTCAAGAAAATCAACAATACCCACGCCAAGAAAGCCAGATGGTTTACCACCGAACTTCGAGAGTCCAGACGCACTTGCCGCCGCCTCGAAAAGGCCTGGAGGAACACCAAATCCACAGAAGCCCACAACAACTTCAGAGCCGCCACCAACGCCCACCACCAACTCATCAGAGAAACGAGGAAAAAAACGATTGAAGACAGAATCTCCACCCACGCGCACAACAGCAAGGAACTCTTCAACATCATCAAAGAAATCGCCCAACCCACCAGCGAGTCTACTGACATCCCTCCCTCACAAGACCTCTGCGACAAACTCAGCACCCTTTTCCACCACAAAATCAAGAGCATCTACGACAACTTCGACGAAGACAACCAACACACTGAACCCTCACCAACCACCCCCGACACCCGGAAACCAGCGATTGACAACTGGACAGCCCTCACCACCGAAGACACACTGAAGACAATGAAGTCAATCCACTCAGGGGCCCCCACGGACCCTTGCCTCCACCACATCTTTAACAGAGCCGCCGACACCATCGCACCCATGCTCCGCCACACCATCAACCGCTCCCTGGCGACCGCCTCGTTCCCCGACTGGAAACACGCCGATCTCAACCCCCTCCTGAAGAAACCCTCGGCGGACCCCACTGACCTCAAACACTACAGACCCATCTCCCTGCTCCCGTTCCCAGCAAAAGTCATCGAGAAAGCCATCAACAGCCAACTCGCCACATTCATCAAAGAGCACAACATCCTCGACTCCTCCCAATCCGGATTCAGAAAAAACCACAGTACGGAAACCACCCTCCTCGCCGCAACAGACGACATCCGAACCCTACTGGACAAAGGAGAAACAGTAGCCCTCATCCTCCTCGACCTCTCAGCGGCGTTCGACACAGTCTCACCGCACTCTAATACGCAGACTCCACGATGCAGGAATCCAGGACAAGGCCCTCGACTGGATCCGCTCCTTCCTCTCCGGCAGAACGCAGCGGGTCAGACTCCCCCCTTTCCTCTCGGACCCTCCACCTGCGGAGTCCCCCAGGGTTCCTGCCTCAGCCCGACGCTCTTCAACGTCTACATGGCTCCACTCGCACCCATCATCAGAACCTACGGACTCAACATTGTGTCGTACGCAGACGACACTCAACTCATCCTCTCCCTATCCAACGAACCCAACACCGCCAGACACAACTTTCGAGAAGGCATGGAAGCCGTTGCCAAATGGATGAAAAACAGCTGCCTACAACTAAACACCAACAAAACAGAAGTACTCATCATGGGCCCAAACCCCGACGCCTGGAGCGACACCTGGTGGCCCCCCGCCCTCGGAAACCCGCCAACCCCCACGGACCACGCACGCAACCTGGGAATCATCCTGGACTCCGAACTCAAAATGGACCGCCAGATCAACTCCTGTCTGTCTTCCTGCTTCCACACCCTCTGCCTCCTTCGTAAGACCTTCAAATGGATCCCCCTCGAACACAGAAAGACCGTCACTCACGCCCTGGTCACCAGCAGACTACTACGGCAACGCACTCTACGCCGGAATAAACAAAAACCTCACCCGAAAGCTACAGAACATCCAGAACACCGCCGCAAGACTGGTCCTCAACCTGCCAAAACACTGCCACATCTCCCAGCACCTGCGCACACTCCACTGGCTCCCCGTTGAGGCGAGAATCACCTTCAAGATACTCACCCACGCACACAAGGCCCTCCATGGCACCGGACCAGCATACCTGAACAGCCGACTCAAATTCCACGCACCCCAAAGGACCCTACGATCAGCCCAGCTCTCCTACGCCGTGGTCCCCCGCACCAGAAAGACCAGATCGGGAGGCCACTCCTTCTCCTTCCTCGCGGCCAAAGGCTGGAACGCCCTTCCGCTCCACCTCAGACAGACATCGCTCCCCATCTTCGACAGACCCCCTCCTTGATGGTATGGATCCTGCACCCCCCCTACCCCTAGCTCCTTGAGACCCTTACGGGTGAGTAGTCGTGCTTAACAAACCTCTGATTGATCCCAGGTTCTTCAACAGGCATGTGGTCATCAAGGACACCCAAAGTAATCTCCCTTAGAGTGAAGGAGTCACTCCCCCGCATCTGTAGGCACGCAACAAAGCTGATCAGTCTACTGCTCCTGTCGTCCTACGAACCTCCCGAGGCTTAGCAACACAGGTGGTGGTTCTGCAACTCCCTCGAGGCCTGACCTGTCCTCTCTGCAATTTTGAAGCCAGTATCCCTCGTCAGAACCACTGGGACCAAACCCCTGTGCTGACTTGCTGTTGCCAAGGCTTGTTGGCTCTGCACTCCAGAGATCTTCAGGCTACAAGAAGATCCAGCCTCTCTTCCCTCCAAGATCAGCATCCTCACTGTATCCTCTGCACCGTGGGTCTTCATCTTTGGTGAGCTGCTCGAGGTCCTCTTGCGACTCCTGTGCCTTCGGCCTGTGGGTTTTCCTGAGGGTCTTCTACTGCTTCAGTGGGCTCCCCTGCTTGCTCAGACTCTCCTGCTGTTGGCGAGTGCCTTGGACATTACTGATCCCAATGTAGCTCCTTCTTAGTTTTCCATGCCAGTTGCGGTTATCAAAGCTCGTTGGTGCTCCTGCTGGACACCGACCACCTAGTCACCGACATCCGACATGGGAGAGCTTGTGCACGGTTCCTGGTCTTCCTCAGTGTTGCCTGGTCCTTACAGCTGCAGCAACAAGGTCACAGTCGACTTTTCTGAACCTCCCAACATCGGTGGGCATTGTGACTCTGTGCCTCCTGGTCGCCTCTGGGTGGCATAGACTCTGTCCCATCTGCTTGCAGGTTCTCCACTTCCAGAATCCACCCTTGGATTCCACCGGACTCCTTGCTGAACTTCTGCAGAGGCATCTTCCAAGTCTTCCATTGTCATCTACAGAGGTTTCCGTCGTCTCTTCACCCCTATGCACCTGGCTTTCCTGGTGTAGGTAACCTGGTTCCAAGGGCATCCACGGGTGAGGTGGCTCTCCAACCTTCCGTCCTCCAAGGGAGTTCTTCGGGGTCCTGTGGGAAGGTTCCTTCTACAAAACTGCAACGCGACTTCTCCATTGAAGTCTATTGGGCATGCAGCTGTGTTCCCCTCACTGTAGACAGCCTCCGTGGGTTTCCTGGGTACTTACCTTTGGTGGTTCCTTGTGTCCCTGGCTCCTCTGGTCCAAGTCACGTTCTCCTTTGCAGTTTGTATCCCACTCTTAGTATATGGTTTGGTCTCCCCCTGGAGACCACTGTATTTTGTGCTGCTTACCAGATTGCATTTGAAGTATCTTTATGTATTGTGTTGAAATCTCCGTGTAGGAGATATACCAATGTGATAGTGTGTTGTAATAAATACTTATTTTTGCTAAACACGGTGTGGTTTCTTTTCATCTTATCTACACTACAGTTTAAACTGGTATAACAAGCTGCTTAACACTCTTCAAGATCAGCCTGGAGGCTGCTCTCCACAGCTACTATTTAGAGAGCTTTCTGTGATTATCAAAGACCACTAACATCATCATAAGGGTTGCCTGGATTAGTGCAAGGGGCACCACTTGAATAAGTGTGCACCATATGCTAAGCCTGCCTCCTACACCTATGCAATTGCTTTTCATCAAAAACCACTCAACATACCTTAAAAATGTATGAGCTGCCAAAACATGTAGGGGAAAGAATTGCTGTTAATCCTCTTTACAATGGACATCACCTGGTGGGGATTGTTACGCCCCCCCCTCTTCCCCCCCCATGCGCCCTTTATATAGTGGGCCTAGCGCGCAGGGCTCATGCTGTGTTATCCATGTGGCACTTTATGGCGCACTATACCATGCCTGAGTTTGCGTGAGCAGTACCCCTGCGCACTGTCGAGTGGCTCCACTCAGCTCCTTGTAACATTGATGGCGTCATTAGTGTTGGTTATGACATCACGGTCACCTATATAAGCGCCACCGAGGCGTGCAGACGTCCGTACTTTTCCCTTTTCCACATCAGAAGCGCAGAGCCATGAAGTGAATGCTTTGAGCGAGTGTCCTAACTAGGGCCCTTAAAAGTGGCAACCGTAACCAATGAGTCTGCAGAGCGAGGAGGCATGGATGGGTCTGTAAGAAATCTGCAGCTAGGTATTGTCTACCAGATAATGTGTTACTGAAGATAAGTAACTTGCTCATCTGATAGACTTATAGCTACAGATTCCTCACGTTTGAATAGATACCCAAGCCATACCATCCTGGCAGTGGTCTGCGGACAGATTTCTGACACTAAAGTCCTGCAGGACCGAACGGGCAAAATGTCCAACCCTGCGGACCCGACTGTCTAGGCAGTACTGCTTGGCAAACGTGTGCAAAGAGGCCCATGTTGCTGCATTACAGATGTCCAGGACTGGGATACCCCGAGCCAACGCCGTGGTCGCAGCCTTCCCTCTGGTTGGATAATCTCATAAGCCCTCAGGTGGCTGTTTCTTAGCCAGGGCGTAGCAGATCTTGATGCAGAGAATGACCCAGCAAGAAATGGTGCGTTTCTGTACTGCCCGACTTTTTTTTTAGCTTCCAGGTACCCGACAGAGTTGGTCATCTACCTGGAACTCTTTTGTGGCGGTCAAGGTAGAATGACAATGTGCTTGTTAGGTCCAGACGATGGAGACGCTTCTCTTCCTTAGAGGGATGCGGGAGAGCAAAAAAGGTGGTCAGCGTGATTGATTGACCCAGATAGAATGGGGTTACCACCTTTGGCAAGAATGTAGCCCGGGTGCGAAGCACCACTTTATCTTCAAAGATCATCGTATATGGAGGCTTGAATGACCATGCCTGCAGCTCACTCACCCTCCGTGTCGATGTTATTGCTCGACAGAAAGGCTGTTTTGATGGTAAGCAGCAGGAAGGGACAATTGTGCAAAGGTTCGAAAGGAGCACACATAATTAAAGTGAGAAGCAAATTAAGGTCCCATTGTGGCATGACAAAGGGCGTTGTTGCAAACATTTACAAGCCCTTTTTTACAACAGGAGATGTAAACAAAGTGGGTTGGTCCGGCAGCCCAATGATAGCAACCAGAGCAGAAAGATAACCCTTTGGAGTACCCAAAGCAGAACCCTGCTGGGTAAGGGCAAGAATGAAAAGGACAGTCTAAAAAGAGGCAGAAAGATGGTCAATAGACATTTCTGTATAATATTTTGCAATCTTTTGCCAATGGCAGGTGTTAATCGTTTTGGTGGACGGCTGCCTGGCCGCCAAAATAACTTTACAGACTTTGGGAGGAAGGTCAAAAGCAATCAACTGTCGCCGCTCAATCTCCGTGCAAGGAGGCGGAAAGTTGACAGCTTCCGGTGGAAGACCCTCCCCTGCTGTTGCGACAGAAGATCCTCCCAGAGGGGCAGCCTGATCGGAAGGTCGATGCTCATTTTCAGCAGCTCTAGATACCAGACTCTACTTGCCCAGTCCGGAGCCACGAGAATGACTTGGACCTGGTTGTTCTTGATCTTCTTGAGAACCTTGGGCAGAAGTGGTATTGGCGGAACGGCATACAGTAGGCCTGAACTCCACTCGTGACAAAGAGTCGCCGAGCGAAAGCCACCTTGGAAACTCCAGCGCGCAAAACTGCTGACATTGCGCGTTCTCTTCGGAGGCAAACAGATCTAACCAAGGCTCTCCCCACTGCTGAAAGAGTCCTTGCATCACCTCTGAATGGATACGCTGTTCGTGATCCACTAGACATCGACGGTCTGCCCTGGCGTTCAGAGAACCTGCGAGGTGTTGAACCACCAGGGTTATGCCCTGCTGTTCCAGCCTTGTCCAGCGATGCAGGGACTCTCGACAAAGAGTCCACGACCCCACCCCGCCCTGCTTAGTGCAGTCCCATATGGCGGTGGTGTCTGTGAACACCTGCACTAACTTCTCCTTGACAGAGGGAAGAAATGTTTTCAATGCCAACCGGATCTTACGAAGCTTCAACAAATTGATGTGGAGGCCCGACTCCGCCGGAGACCAGTGTCCCTTGATCTACACCTCTCCCAGATGGCCGCCCCATCCCAGGAATGACGCATGCGTCACTACTTTGAGATCTGGTTCGAGAAGGGAGAGGGGTCTGCCTCCGATCCAATTGCAGTTCGTCAACCGCCACAGTGGGTCTTTCGCAGTTCCCTCCAAGATCTGGACCATGTCGGAGAGATTACCCAGACGCTGCGCCCACTAGAACTTCAGGCCCCACTGCAGAGCTCACATACGCCTTTTGGCGTGTTTTACCAACAGGAGGCCATGAGACCCAGCAGCCTCAGAGTCAGTCTCACCGAAATCCAGGATAGAGGCTGAAACATCAAATCATAACCAGAATATTCTGGACTCGCTGCTCAGTAGGATAAGTCTGAAACTTTAGTGTGTCCGGAACAGCCTTGATGAAAGGGAACGTCTGAGGAGGAGTCAGGTGCAACTTTTGCATGTTTATAGAGAACCCAAGCAAATGCAGGAGGTCCGCCGTAGTCTGAAGGTGGGAGGAGACAGCCTGGGGTGAGGACGCTTTCCAGTCATTGAAGTAGGGGAAGACTGAAACCCCTAACCTACGCAGATGAGCTGTGACCACCGCCATCACCGTGGTGAACACCCGAGAAACGCTGCCAAGGCCAAAAGGTAGCACAGTAAACTGAAAGTGCTTGCGGCCTACCTTGAACCGCAGGTAACGTTTGTGGCCCAGCAGGATGGGGATGTGAAAATACACATACTGCAAGTCCAATGCTACCAGCCAGGTTCCTTGGTCTAGGGCAGACGGGATCTGAGCCAACGTGAGCATTTCTTCTTTTTGAGGAAGAGATTGGGGGTCCGAGGATCTAAAATGGGCCATAACCCTTCGTTCTTCGCAATCAGAAAGTAGCGGGAATAACAACCACTGCCTACTTCTGAAATTGGAACCCTCCCTATAGCCCCCTTGGCCAAGAGAGCTGTAATCATAATTGAAATACTAGTTGCATTAATATAACGCTTACTACCCCATACGAGATGTCAAATGCTTTTCGGCGATAGGCACGCTACTCCGGAACCCAAAAGGAACTAGTGGTGAATTAGTATAGGGAAATATTAAATTAATTTGAACGGTGGACATGTGAGTGTTAGCTGGATTGAAAGGATAGTGGAGGGATAGAAGAGGGGAGGGTCTAGAAAGTGTTTATTTGGAGATCATAGCAGTAGGAGGAGGAGGTTTGGGATGTTTAAAGGAGAGAGGGAGGGGGAAGAGTCTCTAGAAGTGGGTTAGGGAGCAAGATGAGCTATCAGATGAGTCTAGGAGGGAAGGGTTTGGAAAGGCTTGTTTGGAAGATCTGAATAGTAAAAGGTTTGAGATGATGCAAGGAGCAGTAGAGAAGGGAAGAGTCTAGAAAGGGTTATTTTGGGGATCAATGCGGTTTGGGTTGAGCCAGAATGTACTGTGACTTCCTCTTGGAGTGAAGTTAGATGATGCTCCGCCAGCCGTTCTTGAAGTGGCGGAATAGAAGGAGGAAAGGAAAGGCAGAGAATAGCCCTCCTGAATGATCTGCAAGACCCACTTGTCCGATGTTATGGACCTCCAGTGCAGAAGATGATGAATTCTCCCTCCAACTGGAGTAGCATGGTCTTGCAGACTCAAACTAGGAGTGCTTGGAGGCTGCAGCAGATGAGGGCTGGGTGGCAGACTACTTCTGGCTTCAATTCCGAGGTCGGAATGAGCCGTGTCCACGTCCTCGCACAACTTGGAAGTCTGAGCAGGACGGTGGCTGGGGTATGGTTAACACGGCTGAAAACCCCTTCCGTTGCCTCGAAAGGCGCAAAAGCTAGACTGGCCACAGGGTGTTACTGAGAGGTCCAAGGATCTGGGTGTAGCACGTGAATCCTTGATGCGTTCCAGGGCGGAGTCCACTTTCTCTCTGAAGAGATGAGATATGTCAAAAGGCATGTCCATTAGATTAGCCAGGACATCAACAAGAAGCCAGATGTTCTCAGCCATGCATTGCACCACAGTCGACAAAACCGCTCTGCCCAACGAGTCAGTCGTGTCTAGGCCACGCCTTAAGGCGAGCGTTGCTGCATCTCTCCTATCCTTCACCGCCAGGTAGAGTACAGCCCAGGCCTCCTACGGGACCTGTGGCAGCACTTGCGTAACCGTCTCCCAAAGGAAGTGGGAGAAACAGCCCAATAAGCATGCAGTATTCACCGACAGCAAAGACAGGCTGGTGGAAGAAAACATCTTCCCAAGTGTGTCCAGCCTCTTGGATTCCCTATGCGGAGGAGCGGAAGGGAATACACCATGGGAAGTCAAAGCCTGTAACACCAAGCTCTCGGGGGTGGGGTGTTGGCTCTGAGGAACCTTGGGTCGCCTGGAGTCGGGCGATGGCGGCGTGCAATTGTCCTGTTAACAGGAGCCCCTGTGCTAGGCTTGGACCACGTGCCTAGGAAGACGTCAGTTAGTGCTTCATTAAAGGGCAATTGGGGTTCAGAGGTGGAAGTCCCAGGCTGAAGCATTTCGGTCAGGAGATTAGTCCTGACCTGCACAGAGTGCAACTCCAGTCTAAGGACCTCTGCAGCCCTCCTTACCACCATGGCATAAGAAGCCCCCCTTCTCCATAGCCACAGTCAGCAGAGAGAGCAAGCTAGTATATGGGGATGTGTTCAGTCCACTGGCTTCTCGAAGTTCCTCATACCAGTCCATCTGTTCTACAGATACATCCTGGTGTTCTGAAGGGTCCATAGACCCCTCCCAATCCTCTTCCGTGCCTGAAGAGTCCAGGCAACAACACAGAACCTCTGGGTTCTGCCGGTGCCAGAGTTCGACTGAGTCATCGGGAATAAGGATGAGGCTAGCACCAACTTTGGGTCCGATGCTGGGGAAGGTCACGTTGGCATGACCGGCGTCATCCCAGATCCGGAATCTGATCCATGAGGCCCCACCGGCGCAGACAGAGGCAAATTCAATGGGGTCCCTGCTGATCCCGCAGGGCCCAAAAATTCACCAGAGGTGTCAGCCCACTCAAATAAGCAGCGCATGACCTCATAAAATTATTTTATTTGAGCGGGGGGGCATTGTCCCTCCTGCTCCCGGAAATGGGGGGAGGCACGGAGTTGAACCTGGCTCCGGCTCCGCAGAACCGTGCCTAGAGTGTCGATCATCGATGGGCGACAGCTGAGAAGATGACGTCCGCTTAGACTACTACTTATTCTTGTGCCTCTTCCCAGAGTGTCCTGAAGACCTCGAGTGGGAGGAAGAGGACTTGGGGCTCCAGGAGCGGTCCAGTGACCTGCTCTTCTTCGAACGAGATCTCCGCTGACTCTTGCTGGCCGGTGCCGACTGCCGGGCCGCAACGGGCTTTATAGCTCGTTCCCGCAAGGCCTTCAGAGCCATGGACTCATAGTCCAAGCACAACTTCGAGTCGTGGTCATGCTCGAGACATCAGAGACAGACAAGGTGGGGGTCGGTTATCGACCTGGCACGGTCAGAGGCGCCACATGGTTTAAACCCGGTCTTTCTAGAAGACATACCTCGACACCCAGAAAAAGTTTTGCTCAACAAAAAGTTGAAAAAGCCTGTCCAAAAAAAAAAAAAAAGAGGGGTAGCTCTGTAGGAGAGTAGGATCTGCTTCACATGGGTACCCCCACTTTTTGCTGATGCTGCACTGTTTTTCGACATTAGTCTGGCTGGGGCCCTGCTAATCAGAACCCCAGCCTAGCTGCTTCCCCTCTAAAATGGTTTCCATGTGCCTTAGGCACATCACTGATTGGGATCTGGAGTGCCCTTATAAGTCCCTAGTATATGGTATACTATGTACCAAGGGCATAGGTACCTCAGAGGCCTGCCAGGGGCTGCAGCATGTATTATGCCACCCCTGGAAGGCCATCCAAACTGACACCCCAGGTCTGCTACTGCAGCCTGGGTAAGGTGGTGCATGCACCTCTTACTGTGATATAGGTTACCTATATCACGAAATACATACACACATATAAACCTATAAGTCACTCCTAAGGCAGGCCTTATCAATCCTAAAGGCAGAGTGCGTGTTTCCTATGTGAGAGGGTGCCCCTGCATGAGCAGGGCCCCTCTGCAGCGTTCGGAGACCATCTCTGATGCTGTTTGTAGTGCAGCCTGACCATATACTCTTAAGCGCATTATATCCTCGCGGTAAAATGCTAACTTTGGAATGGCTGCACCTAAACATTTCGTGTTTGGTGTCAAACATCTTGAATACTACCCCCCGCCAATCCTGGCGGCGGGGTAGCATTCCACCCTTCTAGAGGGAAAGACATGTTAACTCTGACTAGTCCGGTAACTTCTTTCCAGAGCCCTGGCATCACAAAATGGATGCTGCTGCCACAGACACGAGTCTGGCCTCCTGCTGCTGGACGAAACTCCGGCAGGGGAGGCCTGGACAATAGGTTTCCTGTCCCAGGGAGGTGTGACCACCTCCCCAGACAGGATAATGTGTATTGGGGCTGGACGGGAGCACTTTCGGGTGCTTTGAAGTCCTGCACTGGGGGCACATTTGGTGTCCCTGTGCATACCCCAGTTCAAACCGGATCAGGGGCTTGCAGCCCCTGCTTTGGCGCGAACTGGACAAAGGGAAAGGGTGTAGCCACCCCCTGCCCTGACCCACCCATAGGTGGGGCCACAGAGTAGTCCAACCCCTATCTTTAGTATAAAGGTAGGAACCCAGTCCTTAGGATTTTAGATTATCCCTGGACGAAACTCTGAAACTGAATCCTGGACCTTCGACGCTCTACTCACGATTAGAGGACTGAAGAATCTCCCTTGGGGTCAAGGAGTGACTCCCCTGCTTGGCAGGCACCAAAGAAGCATCTGTCCGGTTCCGCATTTCTGAAGCTCCCGTCGGACGCCGAAGTCATCGCATCACCAGAGGTGGATTCTCAGACTTCCCGAGGCTACCCTGAGTCCCCAGCAAAGCTGAGGCCCGTGGCTATCGTGGGTGACTTGAGACCGTGACCCCTGGACACCGAGCACATTTGCAAGTGCATCCTCTTCTGGGTCTCCCAAGAAGTCGTGCTTTGGGCTCCGAGTAGCCCTAGCCTCCAGCACCACCTGCACCGAAGATCACTGGCCCCCAATCCACAAGTGTCCTGTAAGCCAGATCCACGTGCGGCGTCACGAGGCTCCTTCGCGGTCGCTAGCCCGTTGGCTAGTAGCCCTTAACGAAGGCCAATCCTTTTCTTACTTGGCATCCTGGTTGCTCCAGGCCTGCCCTCACTTACCCTCGCTGGGTGAGTACCACAGACCTTGCTGGTCTGCACCATCGACGATCTACATCTTCACCGAGACTTGCCGTTGCCAAGGCTTGTTGGGTCCAATCCGGTCGCCGACACCTCAGCACTCGACAGACATCGTGTACCAGCCCGAATCCTGCTCCTGGTCGCCGACAACGCCTCCTGGACCTCGTGGCTGAAGAGTCAAGACTACCGTCAACGCACCTGAAGCACTCGACATCGGTGGGCATCTGTCCATCGCCTTCCTGGTCACTGGCTAGTGACCCAGACTCTGTCCCCTCTGCTTTCAGGTTCTTCAGAACTCCGATCCACTCTTGGATCCACCCGGACACTTTTCTCTTGGCCGCCAGCAGCACTTTCAGCAGATTGCCATTCGAATCGACGACAAAACCCGACCCCGAAAGGCACCTATGCACCCGGCTTCCCTGGGTGAGGTAACACGAGTACTCCGGTGCTCCCGTGGGTAGAGACTCTTCAAAGTCCTAGATCTCAAAGGGTTTTGTCCTAGTCCTCTTTAAGTGTCCCTTTTCTCTAATTTCCCGATCCCGACTTTCTCCATAGAAGTCAACGGCGTATCGCGGTTGTGTATTTACACTTCACGCGTCTCCCGTGGGTCCCCTGTGTCACTACCTTGGGTGGTTCCTTGTGGTCCAAGCACTTCTAGAGGCTCTAGGCCTAGTGTCTAGTTCAGTCGTGGTTCGCATACCACTTTATTGGTATATGGTTTGGTACGCCCCTAGGGCCCAAACGTGTATTTGTGCTATTACTGTGATTTAAGATCTTATAACCTATGTACTTCGAACTCTAGCCTCATAAAGAGACTAGAGGGGTGTGTTTAGCAATAAATACATATATTTTGAATATATACCTGGTGTGGTGCTCTTTCATTTGGTCACTCAAGAGATTATAGACTGGTAAAACAAGCTGCTTTACATTCCTTCAAGACTTAGCCTGAAGGCTGCTCTCCATAGCTACCACTAGGATAGCTTTCAATAAGGTTGTCTTTAACCTATCTCCAATAAGGGGTTGTTTGGACTGGTGCAAGGTGCCCACTATAATTAGTGGACAGCATATACCAGGCCAACTTCTCACAAGCTCTTCCCCGGATTAGCGCTTGACTGGCGCAGAAAGAAAAGAACTGATGTCTGTGCGCTAGGTCACGCCTATATAGGGGACTGCAATGTTACAACCGATACTAATGACGCCGAGGACATCACACGGAGCCGAATGGAGCCACCAGACGGCGCACACAGGGTTACTGTTCACACAAAAGTTTTCAGATTGAACCTGATGCCTGGGAAATTCAAAGGTAAGGAATCTGCAGCTAGAAGTCTGTCCGATTATAGACTTTTCTCCAGGCCTTCTCCGTTATGTTCCTCCACCGCACCTTGTCTGTTCATGCTCCAGACCCTTCTTGTTACCTTGGCGCTTGAACAGTGAATTGTGCATGAACTCAAGACTTTAGCTGTGTTGCTCTGATAATCTGTAGTGCCAACAGAAAGCACTTCAGAGCTCTTGATATATGTATGAACCTTGATCCGAGATCTTTGTTCCGTGTTTAACCTTAGGCATGCCAGTAACTCCAATCTGTGTTCAGAGTTTAACCTTGGGAGTGCCAGAAACTCCAATCTGTGTTTCAAGTTGTTCCTTGGGAGCGTTTCACACTCCAATCTGTGATTTTGGTTATTCAGTTCTCATGCTGTGTTTCTGAAAGAGCCTCTAAGTGTATGTCACTGAAGTTAATGTATTAGCATTGTGTAGAGAGGCCTATTAGTGTACTTTTGGTAACGGCCTCTCCTTGTTATTTCAAGTGTATTGCGTTTCCGCAAAAACCAGAGGTTCTGGTTCAGCGCACATCTATCGCGCAAACACAGAAGGTCTCAGGTACTACAAATCCTATTACGCAGTGTAGCACAGCCGCTGACCAGATCCAGTACCGCAAATATCTTTTCTTATTTTGTCCTTAACCCTGTCCACCCACCTACCCAAGGGCCGTACTTGGTTTAAGGAGGTTCTACTACTTGAATGGGCTCAGCCCTGTGAGGGATAGTAGGTAACCTGCAGTTGGGACCAGGTGAGTGCATGACGCACAAGTTACTACTTGTGTAACGATATATCTGTAAGAGACATTAGTTAGTGATAGATTCCTTACCTTAGAATATCCCCAGGCGTCAGACTGGATCCGGAAAGTTTTTAGTCAGCAGTACCCCTGCACGTCGGTAGGTGGCGTCGTGCGGCTCCGCGTTAGTCGCTGGCGTCGTAAGCGCCGAGATGACTTCACGGAGACTACTTAGGCGCCACCCATGCGCGCTGACCTCAGTTCTGTACACGACTTTCCGCGCCAGGAACACAGAGCCATGCAAGAAACTGACCACTGGTCCCATGAAACTAGGGTCCTGAAAGGGATGACCTTAACCCTAGAATCAGTTCGCAGAACGGGGAGGATGGGGGGAGCGGTAAGGAATCTATCACTAACTAATGTCTCTTACAGATATATCGTTACACAAGTAGTAACTTGTGCATCTGAAAGAGACACGTTAGTGATAGATTCCTTACCTTAGAATAGATACTCCAGCAATACCAACCCCGGTGGTGGGTCTGCGAATAAATTACACCAGACAGTCACGGAGAACAGAACGGCCAAAGAAGCAGTCTCTCCAGACTGGACTGTCAAGGCAGTAATGCTTGGTAAATGTGTGCAGCGAGGCCCACGTAGCTGCCTGACAAATATCCTACAAGGGAACGCCGCGTCCCAAGGCAGTAGTGGCTGCCGTCGCCCTGGTAGAATGGGCATGCAGCCCCACAGGAGGCTCCTTCTTAGCCAACGAGTAACACGCTTTGATGCACAAAACGACCCACCGAGAGATGGTTCGTTTGTGCACGGCTCAACCTTTTTTGGCGCCCACGTAGCCAACAAAGAGCTGGTCATCCACCCGGAACTGTTGTGTGCACTTCAGATAGAACGAGAGCACACGTTTTGGGTCCAGACGGTGGAGCCTCTCTTCCTCTTTTGAAGGATGCGGAGGCGGAAAGAAGGTGGACAAAGTGATGGTCTGCCCGATGTGGAAGGACGTGACAACCTTTGGCAAGAAAGAAGGACGGGTCCTTAAAACCACCTTGTCCGGATGAACAGAAAGGAAAGGAGGATTAGAAGAAAGAGCCTGGAGCTCACTCACTCTTCTGGCAGAGGTGATAGCTACCAGGAAAGCCGTCTTGAGAGTAAGAAGACGTAAAGGACAGTTATGAAGAGGCTCAAAGGGAGCGCACATCAGATAGGTCAAGACAAGATTTAAGTCCCATTGAGGCATTATGAAAGGCACGGGAGGAAACGTGTGTGCAATGCCTTTCAGGAAACGGTTAACAACCGGGGGCTTAAAGAGAGAAGGCTGATCTGGAAGCCTGAGAAAGGCGAAGATGGCCGAAAGATAACCTTTGATAGTGCCCAGAGCAGAGCCCTGCTGGGCCAAGGAGAGCAGGAACAGAAGGACCTCAGAAAGAGGGGCAGAAAGGGGATCCACAGACTTAACTGTGCACCATGCCACAAACTTGTTCCACCTGCAGGCGTATACCGTCTTAGTGGAGGGACGTCTGGCTGCCAGAATGACATCACAGACTTCGGGAGGAAGATTGAAAGCTGTCAACTGTCGCCGCTCAATCTCCACGCATGGAGGTGGAGGCTGGACAGGTTCGGGTGGAGAACCGTCCCCTGCTGTGCGACAGAAGATCCTCCCGAAGAGGCAGTCGGATCGGGGGAATCGATCGCCATGTTGAGTAGCTCGGGATACCAGTATCTTCGTGCCCAATCCGGAGCCACAAGGATGACTTGGGCCCGGTCGCGCCGAATCTTCTTCAGCACTCTGGGCAGAAGTGGTATAGGCGGAAAGGCGTACAACAGACCGCAGCTCCACTCACGACGAAAAGCGTCGCCGAGCGAGTGCCGCCTTGGAAATTCCAACGCGCAGAACTGATGACATTGCGCGTTCTCTTCAGTGGCGAATAGATCTAACCAAGGCTCTCCCCACTGCAGAAAGAGACCTTGTGCCACGTCCGAGTTCAGACACCATTCGTGATCCATCAAGCACCGGCGGCTGAGTTCGTCCGCCCTGGCGTTCAGAGAACCTGCCAGGTGTTGAACCACCAAGGTAATGCCTTGATGTTCCAGTCATGTCCAGAGGCGCAGAGCCTCCTGACATAGGGTCCACGAACCCACCCCGCCCTGTTTGTTGCAATACCACATGGCAGTGGTGTTGTCCGTGAACACCTGCACTACACTGCCCCGGACAGAGGGAAGGAATGCCTTCAGTGCAAGTCGGATCGCCCGAAGCTCCAAAAGATTGATATGGAGCCGGGACTCCGCCGGAGACCAGAGGCCTCTGATCTCCGCCTCTCCCAAGTGGCCACCCCATCCCAGGAGGGACACATCCGTCACCACTGTGTGCTCCAGTTGGGGGAGGGAGAAGGATCTGCCATTGACCCAATCGCGATTCGTGAGCCACCACCGCAATTGTCGTGCAGTGCCCTCCGAGATCTAGACATGATCAGACAGGTTGCCCTGATGCTGTGCCCACTGGAACTTCAGGTCCCACTGCAGAGCCCGCATATGCCACCTGGCATGTTGCACTAGCAGAATGCAGAAGGCAGGAGGCCATCAGGCCCAGGAGCAAGAGGGTCATCCTGATTGAAACCCAGGATAGAGGCTGAAAGATCGGAATCATAGCCTGAATATCCCGGACTCGCTGCTCGGGAGGATAAACCCGAAACCGCGTCGAATCCAGAACCGCTCCGATGAAGGGGAGCTTCTGAGAGGGACTCAGGTGCGACTTCGGCACGTTGATGGAGAACCCCAGCAAATGCAGGAGGTCGGCCGTAGTCTGAAGGTGGGTGACGACGGCCTGGGGCGAGCCCGCCTTCAATAACCAGTCGTCGAGGTAGGGGAAGACTGACACCCCTGACCTGCGCAGATGAGCTGCGACCACCGCCATCACTTTTGTGAACACCCGAGGGGCGCTTGCAAGGCCAAAGGGGAGCACGGTAAACTGAAAATGCTCCTGGCCTACCGTGAACCACCGGTAACGCCGGTGGGCCGGCAGGACGGGAATGTGAAAATATGCGTCCTGCAAGTCCAACGCTACCATCCAGTCTCCAGGGTCGAGGGCAGCCAAGACCTGAGCCAGAGTCAACATCTTGAACTTCTCCTTCCGGAGGAAATGATTGACGTTCCTGAGGTCCAAGATGGGGCGCAAGCCCCCTTTGTCCTTCTTGGGGACCAGAAAGTAGTGGGAAAAACAACCATGTCCTACTTCTGGCCCAGGAACGCGCTCGAAGGCCCCCCTGGCCAAGAGGGCCGTGACTTCCTGTCGGAGAAGCGCCAAGTGATCCCCGACATGCAGTGGAACTGAGGTGGCATGGCCGGGGGGGGGCAGACTCGAATGGGAGGGAGTAGCCCCTTCGGACGATTAGCAGCACCCACCTGTCCGAAGTGACAGAACGCCAGTGGGGGAGGGGATGTTGAATCCTGCCGCCCACCGGCGTGGGGTGCACCCCAAAGCTCGGACTAGGAAGGCTTTGAGGCGGATGCTGCGGGAGCGGAGGTGGACTGACCCGCACGCTGGCCCCCTGTGCCGCCACCACGCCTGCGGCCGCGCTGAGGTTGGTTCTGCGCAGGCCTTTGGCTGAACGGGCGTCCCTTCCGCAGCCACGAAAGGTAGACGTGGCCGGGCGTGTGGCGGAGAGACCCAAGGACTTGGCTGTAGCCCGAGAGTCCTTAAAACGCTCCAGCGCACTGTCTGCCTTATCGCCAAACAGGCGAGTACCATCAAAAGGCATGTTCATGAGGGAACTCTGGACATCCCCCGAAAACCCAGTGGACCGCAGCCAGGTGTGTCGCCGTAAGGCCACCGTCGTGGAGATGGCTCTCTTCAAAGAGTCTGCGGTGTCCAACCCACACCGAATGGCGAACTTCGCGGCATCCCTCCCTTCTGCAACTGCTTTGGAAAGCACAGCCCGAACCTCCTCCGGGCACTGGGGCAGAGTTTGCGCCACCGTATCCCACACAGCGTGAGAATAGCGGCCCAAGAGGCATGCAGTGTTGACTGACCGCAGCCCCAGGCTGGCAGAGGAAAACAACTTTTTGCCAAACTGCTCCAGCCTTTTGATTCCTTATCCGGCGGAGCGGTAGGGAATGCAGTTTGGGAAGTGGAGGCCTGAATGACCAGGCTCTCCGGTGTCGGATGAGTTGTCAAAAAGGCAGGGTCACCCGGTGCCGGGCGGTGACGCCTGGCCACGTTTTTATCCACAGGAACCCCTGTGGCAGGCCTAGACCAGGTACCCATCAAAACATCCGTCAAGGCCTCATTGAACGGAAGCAGAGGTTCCATAGAACTTGCCGCCGGCTGAAGCACTTCAATAAGGAGGTTAGTCCGGAGGGTAACAGTAGGCAAGTCAAGGTCAAGAGCCTCAGCTGCCCTATGGAGTACCACAGTGTATGTGGCACCTTCCTCCATGACAGTGGGAGGAGACACAAACCCAGGGTCAGAGGAGAGGTCAAGGCCACCTGCATCCTCGGAGTCTTCTGCCCACTCCTGTTCGGACTCACACTGCCGTTCAAGAGGGTCCTCCGACCCCTCCCAGTCCTCCCCCTCCACAACGACCCGAGGCACAGGCTGCAGCGGCGGGGGAAGCACAGGGGAAAACAAATGCTCCACCGGCGCCGGGAACGGCGCCGGTCGACGCCGTTCCGGCTCCAAGCCCCAATCAGGGTCCCAAGCTGGAGCAAAATTGCCCGGAAACCTCGGGCAATGGCGGAGGTGGGACGAACGGAATCCAGGGCGGCGCCGGGAAGGGAGCCGCAGCCGCCGGCGGAGGACCCTGCGGCACCGGGGCCGGAGCCGCCGGAGGACCTTGCGGCGCCGGGGCCGCCGGCAGCAACCAAGGGCCTTCAAGAGGGACCGCAGGGCTCGAAGGCGCGCCGGCGGGAGCCCTAGGCCTGAAAAGGCGGTCCATGGCGGCAAGAAACTCTTGCACCTGGGCCGGAGTCGCCGACAGACCCGGGTATGGCGGGTAGGCCGCGGGACTGACAGGCGCTTCTTCGACTTCTTTTTGTGACGTCGCTTACCCGATTCCGATGGTGAAGACTTGGACCCCGAGGAGTGATGATGATGATGACTCTGCGTCCGGTCCCTTGAGCGACCCCTGGACCTCGAACGGCGCGGAGACAACTGTCGGGCCTCCAGCAGCTTTCGGGACCGCTCCCGCAAAGCCTTCGGAGCCATGGCCAGACAGTCGGAACATGACCGGGAGTCATGGTCGCGCTCCAGACAGTAGAGACAGACGCCATGGGGGTCGACCACCGACATCGTACGGCGGCAGGCCCCGAAGGATTTAAACCCAGGCATCCCTACGTGGCACCAGGAGTCAAGATTTAAAGAAGTAGAGACAAAAGTCCCAAAAATAAATAGTCAAAAAGTGACTAAGGTACGTGCTCTAACCGGATCTGCGCTTGCTGGCGCGGAAAAAGAAAGAACTGACGTCAGCGCGCATGGGTGGCGCCTAAGTAGTCTCCGTGACGTCATCTCGGCGCTTACGACGCCAGCGACGAACGCGGAGCCGCACGACGTCACCTACCGACGCGCAGGGGTACTGCTGACGAAAAACTTTCCGGATCCAGTCTGACGCCTGGGGATATTCTAAGGTAAGGAATCTATCACTAACGTGTCTCTTTCAGATGCACAAGTTACTTACCTTCGGTAACGATATATCTATAAGAAACATTAGTTAGTTATAGATTCCTTACCTTAGAATTACCCCCAGGCGTCAGACTGGATCCGGAAAGATTTTTCGTCAGCAGTACCACTGCGCGTCGGAAGGTGGCGTCGGTCAGCTCCGCGATCGTCGGCGTCGTGGTCACCGGTATGACGTCGCGGCAGCTACTTAGACGCCACCCTCGCGCGCTGACGTCAGTTCTGTACACGACTTACCGCGCCAGAAACGCAGAGCCATGCAAGATACTGACCATTGGTGCACAAAACTAGGGCCCTGAAAGGATGTCCTTAACCCTAGAAATCAGTTCGCAGAACGGGGAGGATGGGTGGGGCGGTAAGAAATCTATAACTAACTAATGCTTTACAGATATATCGTTACCGAAGGTAAGTAACTTGTGCATCTGAAAGAAACACGTTAGTTATAGATTCCTTACCTTAGAATAGATACCCCAGCAATACCAACCCCGGTAGTGGGTCTGCGAACCAAAAATCACACCAGAAAATCCTGGAGAACAGAACGGCCAAAGAAGCCGCCTCTCCGGACTTGGCTGTCCAGACAGTAGTGTTTGGTAAATGTGTGCAGCGATGCCCACGTGGCCGCCTGACAGATGTCATTTAGAGGCACTCCTCTTCCCAAGGCAGTAGTGGCTGCCGTCGCCCTGGTGGAGTGAGCGCGTAGCCCGACTTGAGGCTCCTTTTAAGCCAGAGAATAACAAGCCTTGATACACAGCACGACCCATCGAGAAATGGTGCGTTTGTGTACGGCCCGGCCCTTCTTTGCACCCACGTAGCCAACAAAAAGTTGATCATCCACCCAGAACTGTTTTGTGCGATCCAGATAGAAGGAGAGCGCACGCTTTGGGTCCAGACGGTGGAGCCTCTCTTCCTCCTTTGAATGATGCGGAGGCAGAAAGAAGGTGGGCAAAGTAATGGTCTGCCCAATGTGGAAGGCAGTGACCACCTTAGGAAGAAACTATGGACGGGTTCGGAGAACCACCTTATCCGGATGGACAGATAGGAAAGGAGGTTTTGAAGAAAGGGCCTGGAGCTTGCTCACCCTTCTAGCAGAAGTGATGGCTACCAGGAAAGCAGTCTTAAGAGTTAAGAGCCATAAGGAACAGCTATGAAGCGGCTCAAAGGGAGCGCACATTAAATAAGTTAGTACAAGATTCAAGTCCCACTGAGGCATAACAAAGGGTATTGGAGGAAAAAGATGTGTTAAGCCTTTTAAGAAACGGTTAACTACCGGGGACTTAAAAAGAGAAGGCTGATCTGGCAGCCGAAGGAAAGCAGAGATGGCAGAAAGGTAGCCCTTGATAGTGCCCAGAGCAGAGCCCTGCTGGGCTAAAGAGAGAAGGAACAAGAGTACTTCAGAAAGAGTGGCAGAAAGGGGATCCACAGCCTTTGCTGTGCACCATGCCACAAATTTGTTCCACCTGCAGGCGTATACCGTTTTAGTGGAGGGACACCCGACTGCCAAGATTACGTCACAATCTTCAGGAGGCAGGTCGAAAGACGTCAACTGCCGCCGCTCAATCTCCACGCAAGAGGTGGAGACTGGACAGGTTCGGGTGGAGGACCGTCCCCTGCTGCTGCGACAGAAGATCCTCCCGAAGAGGCAGTCGGATCGGAGGATCGATGGCCATGTTGAGCAGCTCGGGATACCAGACTCTTCGTGCCCAATCCGGAGCCACATGACTGACTTGGGCCCGGTAGCGCCTGATCTTCTTCAGCACTCTGGGCAGAAGTGGTATAGGCAGAAAGGCGTACAACAGACCGCAACTCCACTCGCGACGAAAAGCGTCGCCGAGCGAGTGCCGCCTTGGAAATTCCAACGCGCAGAATTGCTGACATTGCGCGTTCTCTTCGGTGGCGAATAGATCTAACCAAGGCTCTCCCCACTGTTGAAAGAGACCTTGTACCACCTCCGAGTGAAGACGCCATTCGTGATCCATCATGCACCTGCGGCTGAGTTCATCCGCCCTGGCGTTCAGAGAACTTGCCAGGTGTTGAACCACCAAGGAAATGGCCTGATGTTCCAGCCATGTCCAGAGGCAAAGGGCCTCCTGACATAGGGTCCACGACCCCACCCCGCCCTGTTTGTTGCAATACCACATGGCGGTGGTGTTGGACGTGAACACCTGCACTACTCTTCCCCGGACAGAGGGAAGGAATGCCTCCAGTGCAAGACGAATCGCCCGGAGCTCCAGAAGGTTGATGTGAAGCTCGGACTCCGCCGGAGACCAGAGGCCTCTGATCTCCGCCTCTCCCATGTGGCCGCCCCATCCCAGAAGGGAGGCATCCGTCACCACAGTGTGGACTGGTTGGGGGAAGGGAGAGGGATCTGCCATTGACCCAATCCTGGTTCGTAAACCACCACTGCAGTTGTCGAGCAGTGCCCTCCGAGATCTGGACGCAATCGGACGGATTCCCCTGATGCTACGCCCACTGGAACTTCAGGTCCCACTGCAGAGCCCGCATATGCCATCTGGCATGATCGACCAGCAGGATGCAGGAGGCCATGAGGCCCAGCAGCCTCAGGGTCATTCTGACCGAAACCAGGGATAGAGGCTGAAAGATTGGAATCATAGCCCGGACTCGCTGTGCGGGAGGATAGATACGAAACCGCGTTGTGTCCAGAACCGCTCCGATGAAGAGGAGCTTCTGAGAGGGAATCAGGTGCGACTTCGGCACATTGATGGAGAACCACAGCAAATGCAGGAGGTCGGCCGTAGTCTGGAGGTGGGAGACGACTGCCTGGGGCGGGCCCGCCTTCAACAGCCAGTCGTCGAGATAGGGAAAGACTGAAACCCCTGATCTGCGCAAATGAGCTGCAACCACCGCCATCACTTTCGTGAACACCCGAGGGGTGCTGGTAAGGCCAAAGGGGAGCACGGTAAACTGAAAGTGCTCGTGGCCTACCGTGAACCGTAGGTAACGCCGGTGAGCCGGCAGGACGGGGATGTGAAAATAAGCGTCCTGCAAGTCCAACGCTACCATCCAGTCTTGCGGGTCGAGGGCAGACAAGACCTGAGCAAGCGTCAACATCTTGAACTTCTTCCGGAGGAAGCGGTTGACGCCCCCGAGATCCAAGATAGGACGCAGGCCCTTGTCCTTCTTGGGGACCAGAAAGTAGTGGGAGTAACAACCACGACCTACTTCTGGGACAGGAACGCACTCGATGGCTCCCTTGGCCAAGAGAGCAGTAACTTCCTGCTGGAGAAGTGCCAGGTGATCCTCCGACATGAGGTGGTATCGTGGTGGCATGGCAGGAGGGGTAGTCTCGAAGGGGAGGGAGTAGCCCCTTCGGACTATTTGCAAAACCCACCTGTCCGACGTGATGGTGCGCCAGTGGGGAGGTGATGGCGAATCCTGCCGCCCACTGGCGTTTGATGGGCCTGAAAGGTCGGACTAGGAGGGTTTGGAGGCTGCTGCAGAGGGGGGGGTTGGGGGACTAGCCCGCCCGCTGGCCCCCGGAACCACGCTGGTTATTTCCACGTCCCCGGCCGAGCGAAGGTTGGGTAACTTGCTGCGGCCTGTGGCTCTGGGTGGGACATAGCGAGGCACCCCTTCCGTAGCCACGAAAGGGGCGTAAAGCAGACTGCGCCCGATGGGTGGAGAGGCCCAAGGACTTAGCCGTAGCCCGTGAGTCCTTGAAACGCTCTAGGGCGTTGTCTGCTTTGTCGCCAAAAAGGCGATGGCCATCAAAGGGCATGTCCATCAAGGTGTTCTGGACATCCCCTGAAAAGCCAGTGGACCTCATCCAGGCGTAGCAACGAAGCGCTACCGACGTTGAAATGGTCCTGCCCAGAGAGTTGGCGGTGTCCAGCCCACAACGGATTGTAAACTTTGCTGCATCCCTCCCAGCGGCAACAGCCTGGGAGAGCACTGCCCGGGCCTCCTCCGGACACTGAGGCAGCACTTGGGCCACCGTATCCCACACTGAGTGCAAATAACGGCCCAAGAGACATGCAGTGTTTACGGACACCAGTCCTAAGCTGGCAGAAGAGAAAATTTTCTTGCCAAGGTGGTCCAGCTTCTTGGATTCCCTTTCCGGTGGAGCGGTAGGGAAGGCGCTTTTGGAGGTGGAAGCTTGAACTACCAAGCTCTCAGGAGTGGGATGTTGGGAGAGGAAAGTGGGGTCGCCCGGAGCCGGGCGGTGGCGTCGGGCAATCATTCTGTCCACGGGAGCCCCCGTGTTGGGCCTGGACCACGTGCCCAAAAAGACGTCTGTGAGGGCCTCATTAAACGGCAGCAAGGGCTCCGAAGAGCTCGCAGCCGGTTGAAGCACCTCCGTCAGGTTAGTCCTGACTGCCACCGTAGGAAGCTCGAGGTTGAGAGCCTCAGCCGCCCTACGCAACACCACTGCGTATGACGCTTCCTCCTCCGTAGCCACAGTAGGAGGAGACAACATGCCAATGGTCAGGAGAGGTGTCAAGACCACTGGCATCCCCCAGTTCCTCTCTCCAGTCCTGCTCAGTGTCTAACTGGTCAGTTAAAGGGTCACCTGACCCCTCCCAGTCCTCCTCATCATCCTCTGGGTGCCATTGTTGTTGAAAAGGGACCCCAGGAGTGAACAAACCCCGCCCGGCACCGGATCCGGCTCAGTGTCCACGTCAGGATGGAGGCCGGGGTCGACACCGGCCGGGGAACCGACCAGCGCCGAGCGCGGTAGTGGTGCCGTGAGGAGCGGCGCCGGTGGAGGGGTAACTAGGTCAACCGGCACAGATCCGGATCCAGGCCTGGATCCCAGGGGGGCCTGCGGCGCCGGGGCGGCCGGCAGCGAAGACCTAGGACCCCCAACCGAGTCTGCGGGGTCCGCCCAATGATGGCATGCATCGCCTCATAGAACGTACGAAGCTGGGCGGGGGTCGCTCAGGGTCCCGGAAAGGGAGGGGAAACTCGTAGTTGGTCCTTCAGGCTCCGCGCGCAGAGCCGCGGGAGTGGCACCACCCGCGTGCCTCGTCGGATCGGCCAACCGACGAGGAGAAGTCGAAGAGCAACGATGCTTCTTCGACTTCTTCTTATGCTTCGACTTACCCGACCCAGAGTGCGAAGATTACGAACCGGAATGGTGGTGGCTTCGCGACCGGTCCCTCGACCTCCCTCTCGACCGGGACCTCGAACGGCGCGGAGCAGACTGTCGGCGTTCAAGCAGCTTTCGGGACCGCTCCCGCAAAGCCTTCGGTGCCATCGACTGACAGTCGGAGCAAGACTTGGGGTCGTGGTTGCGCTCCAGGCAAAAGAGACACGCGGTGCGGATCCGTCACCGACATCAGTCGGTTACAGGAACCGCAGGCCTTGAAACTGGGCATCCCTCGTGCACCTGTTCGGAGACGGAGACTCGAAACAAGAAGTCGACAAAAGTCGAGAAAAAGTCAGTCAAAAATTGACTGAGGTACCGCTCTTCCCGGATCTGCGCTGGCTGGCGCGGAAAAAGAAAGAACTGACGTCAGCGCGAGAGGGCGGCGTCTAAGTAGCTGCCGCGATGTCAGCCTGGAGACCACGACACCGACGACGGACGCGGAGCCGACCGACGCCACCTTCCGACACTCAGAGGTACTGCTGACGAAAAAACTTTCCGGATCCAGTCTGACGCCTGGGGGTAATTCTAAGGTAAGGAATCTATAACTAACGTGTTTCTTTCAGATGATACAGCATAACTTCAAAATGGTTGCCATCATTCACAAACCTTGAAATCGCAGTGGCTTCATGGGAGATGTAGCTTACTAGACTATCCCCAGGTGTGTCTCAGTGAGTCTAGCAGAGACGCAAAGCCTTTAAGCAGCATCAACATGCTGCATGCACTGCCAGCCTTTCCTTCTTTTGCATGTATCATTTCTTAATTTGGAGTATCATGCTCACATTTGTCCAGCTCAAACAGGTAAGTGCAGGCCACAGATCAGGACACCTTTTCTAAGTAATATCCTCACAGTTCCTTTTCATGATGAAGTCTCTCACCTAAGATTTCAAGGAAACCTGAAAAACAGGCTGTTTGCAGAGTTTCTCCATGAACATACTCGGTAAGAGATCTTTCTGGTTGAATGCTGCGCTTAATAACTACTCATAATAATAACCAAGCTTCAGCGATGAAGTTGTGACGGCTTCAAATGTTTGAGGCTAAGCTCTTTGGTAGGAAAGTTCACCTGCGTAATCTCGTATCTATAAGATGCACGGCCTACGTGTGCTTCCTAGGGGGGCTTTAGTGTACAGCTTCAACAGCGAGCTGAAGAGTGCAGACGACAACGCAAAGCCAGAAGGAGACTATTATTCTATAGGAAGCCATGAAATGTTTAACCTCCCTTTCTCTTCAGATCTTGGCATCAACTCATGACTGGCATCATGTAATATCATGCAGATTGCCCCGAAACCACATGCAAACACGATGTGGCTCTGTGATGGATGTGGGTTCCTAAAAGAAGGTAAAGACTTAAAGCTAGATGATTTCATGGAAGACCAGCCCCCCAAAATAGTAATATCTGTGATGAAACCAATAACCACCAAAACAAGGGTTACGCTTCAAACCAGTCACTGAGGACAAGGATAGAATAGAGCTGGCAGCAGTGTGGCTCTTGCGGCCTGCGATGGCCAAGTAATGGCGGTATGGATGCTGCACGGACACCAAGGGTCAGAGCTGCCAGCAGTGTGGCGCTTGCGGCCTGCGATGGCCAAGTAATGGCGGTATGGATGCTGCACGGACGCCATGGGGCAGAGCTGCCAGCAGTGTGGCTCTTGCAGCCTGCGAAGGCGGAGTAATGGCGGTATGGATGCAGCTCGGACGCCAAGGGGCAGAGCTGCCAGCAGTGTGGCTCTTGCAGCCTGCGATGGCTGAGTAATGGCGGTATGGATGCAGCACGGACGCCAAGGGGCAGAGCTGCCAGCAGTGTGGCTCTTGCAGCCTGCGATGGCTGAGTAATGGCGGTATGGATGCAGCACGGACGCCAAGGGGCAGAGCTGCCAGCAGTGTGGCTCTTGCAGCCTGCGATGGCTGAGTAATGGTGGTATGGATGCAGCACGGACGCCAAGGGGCAGAGCTGCCAGCAGTGTGGCTCTTGCAGCCTGCGATGGCTGAGTAATGGCGGTATGGATGCAGCACGGACGCCAAGGGGCAGAGCTGCCAGCAGTGTGGCTCTTGCAGACTGTGATGGCTGAGTAATGGCGGTATGGATGCGGCACGGACGCCAAGGGGAAGAGCTGCCAGCAGTGTGGCTCTTGCAGCCTGCGATGGCTGAGTGATGGCGGTATGGATGCAGCACGGACGCCAAGGGGCAGAGCTGGCAGCAGTGTGGCTCTTGCAGCCTGCGATGGCTGAGTAATGGCGGTATGGATGCAGCACGGACGCCAAGGGGCAGAGCTGGCAGCAGTGTGGCTCTTGCAGCCTGCGATGGCCGAGTAATGGCGGTATGGATGCAGCACTGACGCCAAGGGGCAGAGCTGGCAGCAGTGTGGCTCTTGCAGCCTGCGATGGCCGAGTAATGGCGGTATGGATGCAGCACTGACGCCAAGGGGCCCCACCTAGCACTGCGGAAGGACTGATAGCTGAATATTCCTGGATATAATCTGGCCCCGATTCACTTCAAGAATCTGTGGGAGCATTTATCAATAAGAACATGTTAATTAATCCATCCCTCTTCATTAGGCTGTGATAGTGTAAGGAAGTGGGTTTCTGTTGCAGTAACCCCCCCACTTTTTGCCAGACCACTGATGCACTTTGACTTGATGTGCCCTGGGTCCCTGCCAATCAGGTTCCCAGGGCCTGTGTTCTTTCCCCAAAACTGTACCCAATTGGCATCTCTGGCCACAGGTCAGCCCCTGGTAAATGGTACCACAGGTACCCAGGGCACTGTGACCAGGGAAGACCTCTAAGGGCTGCAGCACTTATTGTGCCACCCTTAAAGGCCCTGTACCTTTACACACACACACTGCCATTGCAGGCTGCGTGTTTTGGTGCAGAACAAAGTGAAGAGTCGACATAGCACACACCTCTGTGGGCCATGCCTATAACCCACTGCTCTGGCATAAATCAGTCACCCCTCTAGCTGGGTGCACTATACCAGTGGTGAGGGTACAGGTGCATGAGCCCTGTACCCCTACAGTGTCTAAGTCCATTCTTAGACATTGTAAGTGCAGTGCTGCCATTAAGAGTATATGGTGCTGGGAGTTTGTCATTACGAACTCCACAGCACCATAATGGCTGCACTGAAAACTGAGAAGTTTGGTATCAAACTTCTCAGCACATTAAACCCACACTGATGCCAGTGTGGGATTTAATGAAAAATGCACACAGAGGGCATCTTTGAGATGCCCCCTGAAAAACGACCAGCCTCTGGTAGGTTCCCTGACTGGTACACACCAGCCTGCCACCACGAGACATGTTTCTGGACCCCTAGGGAGGGAGCCTACACTCCCTGAGCCCAGAAACAAAGCCTTTCCTGTGTACACACCTCCCCCAGGCCAGGAAGAGCCATCTGTGGCAGGGGAGCTTCAAAGGCCTGGCAGCCTTTGTAATGCGACCCCCCAGCCTCTCCTGCTATCAGGAGCAGGCCCCCTTCCTCCCCTCCCTTTCGGCGGGAAGACAGGCGGGAAAAACTAGCCAGCCCAGGAGGTGTGCCCACCTCTGCCAACTCCACCCCTCAGGTGGGGGAGACGAGGTGAAGCCCACTCTCCAGTGCTCGCCATCTTGCAGATGGCAGGCACTCCCCAATCAGGACTAGGGATTATGCTCACTCCCCCACGTGGGGTGAGCACACCAAGGGTGTAGTCACCCTAAGGTCAGTAGCCCATTGGCTACTGACCTCAAGACCCCTAAAACGCCCCCTAAATACAGTATTTAGGGGGCAGCCCTGAACCAGGAAGGCAGATCCAGCCTACCAACCAGAAGGACGAAGAGCCGTGCAGAGCTAACAAGAGGATGACGCCCACTGACTTGGCCCCAGCCCTACAGGCCTGTCTCCCCTCGAACCTGCTTCTGTGAAATCCCGGCGTGTCCCGCAGCCAGCAACCTCACAAACCCCGGAGGACCTGCCTGCCTTCACTTCCAAGACTGTTTCTCCCGTGAACACCGGTCGTGTTTAAACTGCAGCTTCTGGCTCCGGCCGGACACCGCGAATCCAGCCCACTCTGCACCCGCCGAACCCGGCCCGAGCTCGAGTGGAAAAACACCACAAGAAGGTCATCCCGGCGATCCGGACCAGAGATCCGGCGACTCCTGACCTGCCTCAAGCCTCCAGACGACGCCTGCAGCCTCAATCCAGAGGCCCCCCTCTACCGCGACCAGAGCGGGTAAGAAAATCCGACCCTAAAAGGCACCCCTGCACCCGATGTCCCACGGCCTTGTGTGCCCCGACCAACGGTGCCTAACCAACCCAAGACATCCCAACTTACCCCTCGAAGTGGTGGTCACACCCAGAAGGTCCTCGTCCCAGAGCCTGCAGTGCTTCTTCAAACCGGAGGCTCTCCATAGAAAACAGGGCGTCCGACGTCAAAACAGCACTCTGCACCCGGCCGCCCCAGTGCCGCTGAGGGTGCACCTTTTGTGCCTACTTGTTTCCCCTTTTGCCCCGACCTAAACCCTAGGAGCTTTGCTCCCACAACTCCGTGGCCTGCTTGCCAGCAGCCACCAACCGGAGACCCCCTATCCTCCATAGGATAACATTGGGCCTCAACACTCTGCACCCGGCCGCCCAAGTGCCGCTGAGGGTGCAACAACAGTGCATCACTGACCCTGGGAGACCCCCCCCCCCCCGAGTCTGACCCCAGAACCCTAACTCCAAAGACCGAATACTTGCCTCGAAACCGATAATGTTATCCTATGAGGAAAAACAGGTTGACACTTTTTACTCCCAAAAAGTTTGTGTCGACTTTTGAAAACTAAGAATATTCCTTACAAATCGCACAAATAATCTAAACGAATTTTCTCAACCATTTGCAGGAAAGGTCCCAGTGCTGAATCTAGGTATCCAGCACTGAGTAGGAAAAGTAACGTAAAAGTAACTTACCTGTGAATTGAATTTCCTTCCATAGGATAACATTGGTGGTTCTATGTGAAAAAGTTTCTAAGTGTCAACTTTTGAAATACAAGAATATTCTTTAAAAATCGTACATCTAACTAAAACGCATTTTCTCAACTGTTTTCAGGAAATGTCCCAGTGCTGAATCTAGGATCCAGCACTGTTAGAAAAAGTAATCCGAAAAGTAACTTAACTGCAATTTACAGGAAAAGCCTATGTATTTCAATGTACTGGTCCAAAAAGTTTTTAAGTGTGGACTTTTGAAATCTGAAAATATTCTCTAAAAATCGTACAAACTACAAAAACGTAATTACTTACCTGTTTTAAGTAAATGTCCCAGTGCTGAATCTAGGAGTCCAGCACTGGATTACAAAAGTAACGCAAAAGTAATTTTACCTGCATTTGCTTTAAAAAGCCATTCATTTCAATGTACTGCATTTACTAAGTATTGCAACCTCCTGCATCCCCTGTAAATCAAAACAAGTACAATCTTCATTGCTTTTTAAAACTGTGTACAACAAGTAACTTATTACTGAAAAGAATTGGATGCTTACCTGTATCAGGCTTGCTTGGTTCTAAAATAAAACAGTATATTTTTTATACAAAAACAATTGGCCTAGAGTTCAGTTCTTGAGTGTGTGAATTCATTTGCTGACTGAGTGTGTACATCAAATGCTTAACACTGTCCTCCGATACTGCCTTACTGCTCGACCAAGCTACCACTTTAGAGAGTAAGGTTCTATCTAACTTTAACCTCTGCCTACCTTTGGGGACTCTTGGACTCTATACACACTGTACCTCACTTTGGTGCAGTATATATAGAGCCAGTTTCTTACAGATAGAATTTGCCATGAGAGAGAAGAAGCTACGGAGAGAGGGACAGAGTTTTTCAATTAGAAGAGTCCTTAGGGCAGCAAGAATTGTTCCACTAATGCCTACTCTTCAAAGATAGGTAGCTAAAGCAGTTCAGACGAATTGTATACATCTGTTAATGTGCAACTCTGACCTCACCTTGAGTCTAAAGAAGCAACCTGGCCTCAAAACTGCAATAAGTTGCTCTAGGGCTCAGATTTCTAGGTCAGCCAATTTGCCCAGGCTTCATGTAACTAACACTTCCACCTTTTATGTGAGCCAGACAAAAGGTATGCTTTCTAAAAGCTCAACAGGACACACATAAACCACAAGATCTAAGGGCAAGACTCACTGAAGCAAAGAAGGATCAATACAAGTTTTCTTATTGTGGAGACTTCACACAAAACAAGCAGCCATTGGCTTGATATCAGACAAGGACACTGAGGTTTCTAGGAAGATCTAACAGCTGCCACTGGGGGGGCGCTGCTGCAGCTCCACTGAAGCCCTCCCTGAAAACCTCTACACTGTGGGGTGGTGGAACACTCCTGTGGGAGGCCCTATCTAGCACACCAAGAGCTGAAAAGTGTCACTATGTTCCTTTAGAGTTTACTATTCTGCATTTTTGCATATTAATGAGGATTGCATGAGAGAGACCTGTGTGACTACACATGTGTGATGCCGATCTGTGGGTTAACCTAGGAGGAGGGGAAATTAGGGCACCTTTGAAACATTATCGAGAGAGCGGCTGTTGGTGAACCTGGTGCAAAGTCCGACTGTGAGAATGTGAATGCATGCAGTAAACAAAGTCCAACCTAGAAGTGAGACTGGTCATAGATTTATGTAGAAAGGAAGAAGACAAAAACTGGTCTGAATTAGAAAATGTTTATTAAACAAACATTGAAAAAACATTAACTTTCTATATTTATTTATTTTTTACTAATAAGCAAAGGCAAAACCAGACAACTTCAAATGCAAGAAACAATGTGGAAGAGATGCAGCTGGCTCCGTGGAGCACATTCGGGTTCACCGAAGACCATGTGAGCTCAAGCACCCCTTTGAAATGCCCACAAGGCCGGCTGAAGACAGGGCCACAACACTAGGGGGCAGACACGAGCGGAGATGCAGAGATGCTAAGTGCTGGGCAGCTATCTCAGAAAGAGCTAGAGAGCCATGCATATAGACAGGGAAGGGTAGTGAAAATGTGGACACCTGGGGAGGGGGGAGGGAAGGATGCTGAAACAAGGCAACAAACAGAGAAGGGCTCAGAAGCATAGGGAATAGTGATTTATTTACAACAGAGGCAGAAAGACAGACAAAAGAGGAAGAGAGCAAAATCACAAAACAAGGAGCCCAATGAAAGAAGAGCTAAAGAAAGTGAGAAAAGCTAAATCGAGGTTATGAAAAGTGTGTGCGTTGACAACACCATTTACAAAAGACGGGTGCGGTGCGGGAGTGGGGGGGGGGGGAGGGGAATTGGGGCGGCACGTGGCAAAGATTAAACAAATAATAAAGGCCACGAAACAGGAAACACTTGGGAGAGCCAAATGGCATATAATCAATGGGCAACAAGCCTACCCATGGGGCAAGCAGGAAAAAGAGGTGGAAGGCACAAGATGTGGGGATTCTGGTGAGAAATGGGATGGGGCAGATAACAGTAGAGCATAGATGGAGAGAAATGACATCCAAGAGAAACCAAATAAGAAAGAACAAAAAAAAGGTGAGGCCAACTGAGCAGGAAGGAACTCAAAGAAAAGCACAAAATGACAAAACATCAAAGGGGGGTGGGGGTAGGAAGGGAGTTAAAAAATAACAAGCAGAAATAGGGATGCAAAGCAGAGAAAGGGCCACGCAGGAAGGGCAAAAAGGGGGGGATAAAGCAAGAAAGGGAAAGAAGCACAAGTGTTAAAAATAATAATTAAGGACAAACTTTTGCAGGTTGCTCACAAGAAAAAGGTGCTAGCCACAATCCTTCCATAAGCAGAAAGAGCAGAGAAAAATATTTGGGTGTTCTATAACAAACATCTTTTACCACTCTGTAGTAAAGACATTTTAGAAATATTGCTTTTAGAGTTTATATTATGATTTCAAAATACAAATATTTGGATTCAAGCGCACCATATAATCAATGTATATATGCATTTTTTTTTTTTTTAATTATCTGGATTCAAAGTTAGGCATTCTCCAAGTGCACGGAACCTGTGGTCCAATAGGATCATCAATTTGGATCCAGGGTGGGGACAGACTTATTCAAACTCAATACAACAAGTTTCACACCACAGGGATGAAGCAATTTACAAGAGCTATTAAATCCTACACAATACGCCCCCATATCCAACCATAATTCATGCTCTCAAATCTACACTGAAGAAACTTCTTCCAAATTTGCTCCACCTCTACAAACATTTTCAACTCAATCATTCAGATGTGCTCATTAAATAATATTCAAGAACATACACACCAAATACAGAGACCGACAGACGCAAACAAAAACTAGAAACTCCGAAAGAAGGCGTTTTGAACAGAGTTCACTCAGGACAGCTGAAGTGCCTCAGTCACTGAGTATTTGCAGATGGTTAGAGCAACACGCCAATGAAATGCAGCAGTTATCTTATTACGGAATCTTTTGGTAATGCTACAATAAACTGCATTTATTTTATCCAATATTCCACAAGTAACTCTTTAAGGGAATAATTAGATCATATACCCAAAACTGGTTTAATCACTGTGTATATGCTACAGTCTTAAAAATCTGCTTAGTCGAGTACATTTGTAGCGCCTTCCTCTGCAATGACATGGTTAAATTCGTTGTGCAAATGCATTTAGATGATGTTTCCATGATTTTCTGAATGGAGGACTTCAACAGGTTAGTCTTTAAATAATTTTTATGGGTCTTTTAGAAGGCCTGCTTTGGGACATCCTTATTAAAAAGAAACCAATGTAAAGTTTAAACATCAATGGAAGTACATGGGGCAGTAAATCCTTGCAGAGTTCAGAAAAGCGCATTTATCATGATGGGTTCTAGGACGGTCTGCAGTGAAGTGAATCAAGGTATAGTCACTGTACGTGGATGATTGTGGGTTTGAGTTTCTGGTTCTGCCTTCAGGTCATTTCAGAATAAATGGTGAATCCAAGTTCTGAATGGAAAGACCCATATGTTTAGGAAATTTAAGAGATCAATTTTCTATTTTGATACATTTTGTCCACTAAGCACTTGCATCTTTTTTTTTTTTAAACCAATTGAGGATGGCAGAATTATATGGTAACAAAAAGGTGATTTAAGGTTCTGAATAGGTTTGACTAAGTTTCACGAGCGCATGGGACCTCTCCGTATCAGTTGTGGTATGCTCTAGTATTCCTTTCCACTTTTGTTTTCTCATAGTTTGTTTACTTTTGATGCTTCTTCTGTTCACTCACTGCTTCCTCTCCCTCTTCCTTGTCTACTACTTGCCTTGATTCATCATAGATTCTTTGGTGTCTTTCAAGACCTACCTCTGGTCACACTTAGGGTGAGTGAAGGGTCCCTATTCCACAGTGTTCTCAAGTACGCTTTCAGACAAAAACGTCTGACAAGTAAACTTTCTCCCACAACCACTACATTTCAAGAGCTGCTCTTTCTCCTGCTTGTCCTGGTGTTCATGAAGATCTACCTGAAGGGTAAAGCGCAGCAAGAGCAAAGGGGCCCTTTTCCCTGTGTTGTTCAGTACAACTATTAAGCCCTTTCCCTCGGGTACATTTTCTAATGCTCTAAAAAAAAAATAACGTTATCACACACAGTAAATGTTGGTCTTCCTTCCGGTGTTCCTGGAGTTTGTCATGATCTGTAAAGCTCTAGCCACATTCAATGTTAGACACAGGTCATTTATACTTTAGTACACAAATAAAGGCCATTCCTCATGTAAGATTTCAGATGCTTTAGAAAATGTTTCTGATAAGTAAACTTTCTCCCACACCCCCTGCATGTACAATTCTGTCCATCAGCTTGTTGTTCCTGGAGTTTTTCAAAAATCGGTAAATATCTGATCACACTCGTCATTTAAAGGTTCATTTTCTATTCTGTTCTTCGTACACAAATAAAGGCCCTCCTTGAAGTAACATTTCTGATGCTTAAGATAACTTTTCTGATAAGTGAACTTTCTCCCACACCCCATGCATGTACAATTTTGTTCGTCTTGCTTTTCCTGTTGTGTTTCAAGATTTGCAACACTCTGGCCAAGGTCACGGTCAGTCAAAGGTTTGTTTTCCACCCTGTTCTTAGAACACAAATAAACACTCTTCCTCAAGTAAGATTTCTGATGCTTTTCAAATGTTTTCTGATTAATAAACTTTATCCCACACCCACCGCATGTACAATTTTGTTTTTCTTGCTTTTCCTGTGGTTTTTCAAGATTTGTAAATCTTTGATCACATTCATGGTCAATCAAAGGTTCATTTTCCTTTCTGTTCTGAGCACACAAATAAAGGCCCTCTCTGCAGTAAGCTTCTTCCTCATGATTTTCATTTTGTCCAATATCCATCTTATCGGTAGAGCTCTGATCACTTTCTTTGTGAGTGAAGGATTCAGCTTCAGTTTTGTGCTCAGCACACATATATAGCCCCTTCCTCAGGTAAGCTTTCAGATGCTTTAAAAAACTTTTATGATAAGTGAACTTTCTCCCACACCCACGGCATGTACAATTTTGTCCTTCAGCAAGTTTTTCAAAATCTGGAAATTTCTGATCACACTCATTGTCAATTAAGGGTTCATTTTCCATTCTGTTCTTCGTACACAAATAAAGGCCCTCCCTGAAGTAAAATTTCTGATGCTTAAGATAACTTTTCTGATAAGTGAACTTTCTCCCACACCCACCGCATGTACAATTTTGTTGTTCTTGCTTTACCTGTGGTTTTTCAAGATCTGTAATTCTATGATCACATTCACGGTCAATCAAAGGTTCATTTTCCTTTCTCTTCTGAGCACACAAATAAAGGCCCTCCCTCAAGTAAGCTTCATTATGCTCTTGAAAGCTTTTCTGACAAGTAAACTTTATCCCACACCCCATGCATGTACAATTCTGTCCGTCTTGCTTTTCTTGGGTTTTTTCAAGATCTGTAAATCTCTGAACACATTCACTCTCAGTCACAGATCCATTTTCCATTCTGTTCTTAGCACACAAATAAAGGCCCTCTCGGAAGTAAGCTTTCTGATGCTTAAGAAGGCTTTCCTGATAAACAAAAGCTTCTCCACACCCCCTGCACGCACAATGTTGTTCTTCCTCATGATTTTCATGATGTTGTCCAGTATCCATCTTATCGGTAGAGCTCTGGTCACTTACATTGTGAGTTAAGGATTCCGCTTCAGTTTTGTGCTCAGCACACATATATAGCCCCTTTCTCTGGTAAACTTTCAGATGCTTTAAGAAACTTTTCTGATAAGTGAAGTTTCTCCCACACCCACGGCATGTACAATTTTTTTGTTCTTGCTTTTCTTGGGGGTTTTCAAGATCTGTAATTCTCTGATCACATTCACTGTCAATCAAAGGTTCATTTTCCTTTCTGTTCTTAGCACACAAATAAAGGCCCTCCCTCAAGTATGCTTCTCTATGGGTTTGAAAGCTTTTTTGACAATTAAACTTTATCCCACACCCCATGCATGTACAATTATTTCCATCTTGCTTTTCTTGGTTTTTTCCAAGATCTGTAAATCTCTGATCACATTCACTCTCAGGTCCATTTTCCATTCTGTTCTTAGCACACAAATAAAGGCCCTCCCTGAAGTAAGATTTCTGATGCTTAAGAAAGCTTTCCCGATAAGTAAATGTTTGCTCGTACTCCGGGCACGCACAATGTTGTTCTTCCTCATGCTTTTCATGTTGTCCAATATCCATCTTATCGGTAGAGCTCTGATCACTTTCTTTGTGAGTGAAGGATTCAGCTTCAGTTTTTTGCTCAGCACACATATATAGCCCATTCCTCAGGTGAGCTTTCAGATGTTTTAAGAAACGTTCCTTATAAGTGAACTTTCTCCCACACCCACGGCATGAAAAATGTCCTTCCTTAAGCAAATCTTGGAGTTTTTCAAGCTCTATGGAACTCTGTTCACATATAGTGTTTGTGCAAGCTTTCTGATGGGTTAGAAAAGGTTTCTGATGAGTGAATTTTCTCCCACACCCACTGCATGTAAAAATGTCTTCTTCGACATGCTTTTGTTGGGGTGTCTGAAGCTCCATTTTAACCGTGCCGCTCTGGTCACAGTCAGTAGAAGTATAGGGGGTCTTTTCCTTCCCTTGTTCTGTACACACATTAAGCCTGTCTCTCAAATGCTTTTCCTGGTGTTTCTTAAGACGTATGTTTCTAGAAAGGCTCTTGCCGCACTCATAGCAGATATGGAGTTTCCTTTTTATTTTCTCATCACAGTTAATTCTCTGGTGGTACAATAAATATCCCTTTTGAATAAATCCATTTCCACACTCTTCACATGCAGAGGGTTTGTGATCGGTATGAATTTTCTGGTGAGTGAGATTTACTTTGTTCCCAAAGATCTTGTTGCAGTGATTGCAAGAGAAGGACGGCTCACACTTGATTAAGGTACACGATTCTTCTTGATGCTTCAGACCTGCATGAAGACTCTGGTCACTTACTAGAGGCTCTGTCTGGATACAACGCTCTCCACACTCCTGCAGAGTCTCGTGGTGTCCCTCGCCCTTCTGAACACTTTGGTGGGACACCAGATGCTCGGTTTCACTACAGTTACTATCACCTATGTGCGTTTCTTGATGGGCTTGTAGTTCTCCCTTTTGCACAAAGACGTCTCCACACCAAGTGCATGCAAGGGACGGGTTTGTCATTTGGGGTTCTGAATTTATTGAATGTTCCGCCCCAAGTGTACCACTTTCATCACTGTCAAGATCTCGGACCAGCTTAAAAGCAGTGTGGCTTTTCTGGTGCTTTAGAACTTCTTTATAAGAAATGAAATATTCCCCACATTCTGTGCAAATAAAGGATATGTTGTTTTTGTTTTCTTTAAATTGGATTTGGGAGCTTGTTTCTGTAGCATTTACAGCACTTAGTGATGAATTGGTGCAGATTAACGGAATTTGGTCTTTGTGCAATCTGAGGTGGAACTCCAGGAGCTTGAATTGATCAAATGTTTTCTCACACTCTTTACAACGGACGCGTACACCTTCCTTGTGAACTTTCCGATGGCTTTGAAGTTTCAGCTCATTTTTAAACACAAGGTCACATAATGTACAAGCAAAGACAGTTGCACGCTCTGCGTAGTTCTCAGTCTCCTCACAATTTTCTTGTTGGTAAGCTGTAAAATGAAAAACATTTGTAAATCATCATACAATGTTCAGGAAAAGGGATCAGAAGAGGACAGGAAGTTGGGCAGATGAAGATCTGCCACAAACACGTGACTTCCATCAGTTTGTGCTCATAAGACTGCATTTATATCTACACTTTGTCTTTTATTTTCTTCTCAGAGCGTCTTGGACGGTAAGCCGATTTCCATCCAAGTTTTCCAATTACAAAGGAATTAATCTTACCTGGCAGCAGCAGTTGGGTCTCAAAGCCCAGGCACCGAGTCCTTGGGAAAAAAGTGTGATTTTGCAACTGTAGCTCAACACACGAAACACCACCAAACCATGGGGGAGAAGGTTACAGCATACATTCATTACACTAGAAAGGCTAATGATAAATGGGCCTCATCATTAACCTATGGCATGAGGAACAGAGAGACATCCATCACTTCCATTGCATTCCATGCAGAGCCTCCCGGCAGGGACGTAGCATCATCAGTAAGATTGGGGGGGGGGCAGTTGAGCTTTAGATCTTCCAACAATCATACTGGCACATACCGTTAAAAAACAAGCTACTTACCTTGAGTAACACCTTATCTGGTAGAGACAGGATCTAGCAGCAGATTCCTTACCTTTGAATTCTCCCCTGGCCCCTGCCTGGATCCGGATTTTTTTTTTTTCAGCAGTACCTCTGCACATCAGTAGATTGTATTGTAATTGCATTTATATAGCGCTTACTACCCCTGACGAGGCGTCGAAGCGCTTTTTAGGCGAGTAGCACGCTACTCCGGGACCCATAGAGGATTAGTGTTGAAATAGTATAGTGAAACATGCAAGTAAATTTTAAGTGGTGGATAGGTTAGTCAGTTATTTAGATTTGGAAGGATAGCGGAAGGATAGCAGAAGGATAGACGAGGGGAAAAAAAGCTTTGTATTTATATAGTGCTTGTTACCCCTGATGGGGTGTTGAAGCACGCTACTCCGGAAACTCATAAAGGATTAGTGCTGAATTAGTATGGTGAAATATGAAAGTAATTTGAGTGGTGGGTATTAGTCAGTTATTTGGAGTGAGAAGGGTAGCGGAGGGATAAAAGGGAAGAAAGGTTTGCATTCATGTAGCACCTGTTACCCCTGATGGGTGTTGAAGTGCTTTTCTGGCGAGTAGGACGCTACTCCGGAACCCATAAAGGATTAGTGTTGAAAATTAGTATAATGAAGTATGAAGTAATTTGAGTGGTGGATATGTTATTCAGTTATTTGGATAGAGAAGGGTAGGTTGCGGGATAGAAGAGGGAAAGAGGTTTGTATTTATATAGCGCTTGCTACCCCTTGATGGGGTTTTGAAGCGCTTTATTGGCGAGTAGCACGCTACTCTGGAACCCATAAGGATTACTGTTGAATTAGTATGGCGAAACATGAAAGTAATTTTAGTGGTGGATATGTTAGTCAGTTATTTGGATTGAGAAGTGTTGGGAAGGGGTAGAAAAGGGAAAAAGCTTTGCGTTTATATAGCGCTGGTAACCCTGATGGGGTGTTGAAACGCTTCATTGGCGAGTAGCACGCTACTTTGGAACCCATAAAGGATTAGTGGTGAATTAGTATAGTGGAATATGGAAATTGAGAAGTGAACGTGTTAGTCTGTTATTTTGATTGAAAAGGATAATAGAGGGACAGAAGAGAGATTTTTTATTTTTTTAGGCATAGCAGTAGGAGGAGGCTTTTGGATGAGTAAAAATGGGTTTTTGAGGGGAAGAGTCAGAGGGGAGAGTTTATAAAGGTTTGTTTTGGGGGATCGGTATAGTAAAAAGAGGTGTCAGATGATGCAAGGAGGGTAGAGTAGGAGAGAGTCTAGAAAGGGTTATTTTGGGATCATAGTAGTGGTATGGGGTTTGGGATAAATGAGAGAGTGGATGTAGAGGATATATTGATAGATGTATAGGGTGAGAGATAGGGTAGTGCATTGGAAAGAGTAGTAGAAAGAAGTTTGAGGTGAGTCAGAAGGTTGGGCCAGAGGATATATTGAGAGAAGTATAGGCTTAGAAATAGGGTAGTGCATTTGAAATGCTAAATTAGAAGTGATAAATATATAGATCCATAAGTACATTGAAAGTATATAGATGCATAAAGGAGGTAAGTATATATAGATTAAAGATATTGATAGAGGTACAGGATGAGAAATAGGGTAGTGCATTGGATATGCTTTTTCAGGAGAAAGGTAACAGACACACAGATCCAAGTACATGGAAGGTACATAGATGCACAATGGAAGTAAGTACATGTAGACCAAAGATGATTTTTATTTATTTACAACATAATTATTCTACATGTTTATACAAAGCAATACACAAAGATAGGTACATATCTATAGTGAAAATAAATGCTTATATACAGAGGAATATGCTGTAAATTTCTGTTTGCGTATGGTGCTTATGTGGGGAAGAGCCAATTCTTGAGTAGTTTTCTGAAGATAAGGTGGTTGTCGGTGGATCTTATGTTGGGGGTAAAGAGTTCCATAGTTTGGCTGCTTGAACAGAGAAGGATGTGCCACCCATGGTTTTTTTCTTGTATCTTGGGATTTTGAGGCGAGATGCATCTGGTTGGACCAGGATCTGAGCTTTAGAGCTCAAGCGAGGAAGACGGCAGGCATCTGTTATGGCCTACTTAGAATGGCCCGTAAAGTGCTACCTCTGCTCCCCTTCCAAGCAAAAAAAGTACTGGTGCAATCACTCATACTTTCTAGGCTAGACTACGGTAATGCGTTGTACCTGGGCTCCCCCACTACTGTAGTCTCTAAACTACAGTCTGTGCAAAATAGTGCTGCCAGACTCTTAACCGGAACTAACAACCGACATTCGGATAAACCGGCACTTGCATCCCTTCACTGGCTCCCCATCCAGGAACGCATTAGATTTAAGACACTTTGCCTAGCACATAAATCCATGCAGGGCATTGGCCCCTCCATCAACTCAGCCATGATCCGCCCCTATAAAGCTAAGCGCAATCTTCGATCTGATAATCTCTACCTGGCCGAAGTACCCAAGATCAGGAGGGCCAGGAAGGGTGGACGGTTCTCCTATAACGCCTCTAAACTCTGGAACTCGCTTCCACTCCAGCTTCGCCTAGTCCAAAACCACGGGTCCTTCCGTAAACAACTTAAGACCCTCTTGTTCCCTCAGCCCGCATAGTCCCTCTGTCTCCGGCAGTAGTCAGTCCTAGCGCTGGGATGCTCCCGGGTAGCCATGCGCTTTATAAATGTGTCTTTCATTTCATTTCATTCCCCTTTAGAGCGTAGGTTCCTTTGTTGAATGTGTTTGGTGATTTTATTCCTGATGAAGAGCGGTCCCATTCCATGTATTGCTTTGTGGGTGATACAAAGTAGCTTGAACGTGGATCTTCTGGCAACCGGTAACCAATGCAGGGCTTTCAAGGCAGGTGAGATGTGGTCTCGCGGTTTGATATGCAAGAGTAGTCTGGCAGCAGAGTTCTGAATCCGTTGTAGTCTTTTCATGGTTGTTAAAGGTGATCCGTGGTAGAGGCTATTGGCGTAATCGAGTTTGGACAGAACAAGGGAGATGGTAGCTTGGACCTTGTGTGGAACTCCCAAATGAGGGAAAATTCGTCGCAGCGTTTTTGTGGTGACAAAGCTTGATTTTGCTAGTTTGTCCACTTGGGCATTCATCGACAGCTTGGAGTCCATGGTTATTCCGAGGTTTCTTACTTCCTTCGATAATTTAGGTGGTGATCCCAGTTCATCAGGCCAGGCGGCAAGCAGGTCGTAATGTTTCCAATCGCCACACGTGAGTATTTCCGTTTTTGAAGCATTCAATTTGAGATGGCTCCAAGTCATCCACTGGTCCACGGCTCTGAGAAACTGAAAATTGGGCATTTTCCAATGTCTTTGGGGCATTCCAGTTGAAGGAGTATTTGCGTGTCATCTGCATAGTTATAGCACGTGAGGTGACGTGAAATTGATTGATCAGTACCGGTAATGACTTCATGTAGATGTTGAAAAGCATGGGCGAGATGATAGAACCTTGAGGGACCCCTGCTTTTGTGGAGTATGGTTTGGACGAGAAAGGTGGGGTATGGATGACAGTTCTGTTTCGAAGGTAGGACGTGATCCAGTCTAGAGCAGTTCCCTCTATGCCGGCTTCATAGAGTCTTTGTTTCAGAGTGTCATGGTCAACCGTGTCAAAGGGAGCCGAGAGGTCCAAGAGGAGTAGCGCAGCAACCCCGCTGCGGTCAACTGTATTCTTCAGGTCATCCCAGATGGCAAGAAGGGCAGATTCAGTGCCTCTTCCCAGACGGAATCCTGTTTGGAAGTCTGAGAGTATGTCATTCTCTTCAATAAATTGTGACATCTGGGCGAACGCTGCTCTTTCTATCAGTTTGCCCAGGAAAGGTCCATTTATAATGGGTCTGTAGTGGTCAGGGTTTAGCGGGTCCAAGTTTGTTTTCTTCAGTAAAGGGCGTATGTGTGATTTTTTCAGTTCTTCTGGAAATATTCCGCTAGTTAAGGAATCGTTGATGATTCTTCTTACTGGAGTGGCAGCAGAGGTTGTTAAAAGAATTGTCTTGAAAGTTTGTGGTGGACAGGGGTCAGAAGGGCTGCCGGCAGGCCTGCTTGCTTTGACCAGGTCCATAAATTCGTGTGAGATGTGTTGAAAGGAACGGAGAGGCTGGGTTAGAGTATTCTTGGATTGTTGTTTTGTACAGGGGTTAGTGCTGGTGCTTTGTTTCTGTTTTAAGTATGAGTCCAATGTGTCTGCTTTGTCCGTGTAATGATTTGCCAGTTTGTCTGTGAAATCTTGAGTAACAGGATGAGTTCCTTCTAGGCAATTTGGTTTGCGAAATTCATTGAGTATTTTATAGAATTCTTTATTTGCACATTTAGCATTTTGAATTCTGTCTGAATAGTACCTTTTCTTGGCTTTTTTGATAGCCGACTTGTATAATCTGTTAATTTTTTGTAGGTGAAGTTTGTCTTGTTTGGCGTTTGTTTTGAGCCAGGTACGTTGCAGCTTTCTAATTTGTTGTTTTATGTCTTTTATTTCTACGTTTCTCCAAGGCGCTTTTTTTCTTTTGTGCTGTTGTGTGGTTTTAAGTGGTATCAGGATGTCAAAAGCTTCCTGTAGCCACTCCTATAGATTTTGAACCGAAGTTATTGTTTCCAGATTTGTACTGGATGTTAGTTGTGTTTCTAAGTGTTCCAAATTGAGTTTGTTCCATGGCCGATAGGTGGATGGATACAAGCTAGTTTTAGGTGAGTCCCTTAATGTTGTTTTATGTTGGAAAGCAAGCAAGTGGTGGTCTGACCATGTGACTGGAGTTATAGTTTGAAAGGCAACTAGTTCAAATTAGCAAAAATGACATCTAGGATATGTCCAGCGATGTGTGTGTGTTTGTGGACAATCTGATGCAGGTTCAGTGCCTAGCGTTGTGCAACTATGTAGTGACGAACACCGGATGTGACAAGTCCATATATGTCCCTTCCCAATGCACTGACGTCAATTTGTTTGTGACTACATTCCGCGCCAAAAACACGGAGCCACTTACAGAAACTGGCTATGGAAACAGTGTGCCAATAAGGAGATATACATCTCTCTCTCAATACAGACACATCTGCTAGGAGAGTATCCTAATATTAATGAGGAGGAATAGCCGAATATCAAGCAGGGTATAAAAGGTAGGAAAAAATCAGTTCGCAGAACTGGGAGGGTCGGTAAGGAACCTGCGGCTATATCCAGTCTCTGCCAGATGAGGCGTTACCGAAGGTAAGTAACTTGTTCATCTGAAAGAGACATCTAGCTGCAGATTCCTTACTTTTGAATTAGATACCAAAGCAAACCATGGGGGGTGAACCCTAAATTGTTCAACAATCACATTGGCATATACTGTTAAAATACATTATATGACAAGCAGGGCGCATGAGAGGGGCTAATGGGGCAGTGGAAAGGGAGACTAATGCGGATCGGTAGGGGTACTAAGTGAGAGAAAATGTAATATTTTTAAATAGGTAAGTGCAGAGAAGGAGGGAGTCTGCGTGGTTTTTTTGTGTTTATGTAAACCTTTCTTGTGAAATCCGACAAACAACTCACCATACTCGACAAAGCACCTGTACCCAACTATTTACCAGAAGAACAAGTTACTTACCTTCGGTAACGCATAATCTGGTGTAGACAATATCTAGCTGCAGATTCCTTACCTTTGAATTTCCCAGGCGTCAGACTGGATCTGGAAACTTTTGCGTGAGCAGTACCCCTGCACGGTGTTGGGTGGCTCCCTTCGGCTCCGCGTGGCATCGTCGGCGCCAGATAGGACGTCTTGGTCACCTACATAGGCGCCCAGGCATTCGGACGTCAGTTTTTCACTACTTTCCACACGAGGAGTGCAGAGCTATGAATTAGACTGACTAGGGCCTGAAAAGGGGATCAACCCTAGCTCTAATAATGTGTCCACAAAGCTGGGAGGCATGGGTGGGTCTGTAAGGAATCTGTAGCTAGATATTGTCTCTACCAGATAATGTGTTACTGAAGGTAAAAAACGTGTTCATCTGATAGAGACTTCTAGCTGCAGATTCCTTATCTTTGAATAGATACCCAAGCTATACCATCCTGGCTGTGGGCTGCGGACAAATTACTGGACTAAAAAGTCTTGCAGGACCGAACAAGAGAAATGCCCGTCCCTGCGGACCGGACTGTCCAGGCAGTAGTGCTTGGCAAACGTGTGCAGAGATGCCAACTTTGCTGCCTGGCAGATATCCAGGACTGGAACACCACGAGCCAACGCCGTGGTCGCAGCTTTTTCCCTGGTGGAATGGGCCTGTACGCCCTTAGGAGGCTGCTTTTAAGCCAGGGCGTAACAGATCTTAATACAGAGAACGTCCCAGCGCGAAATGGTTTGTTCCGGAACTGCCCTCATATCCCACGAAGAGTTGGTTGTTGTAGGAAGCTGGCTTAGTATATGGTGCACACTTAAAGTGATGCAACATGCACTAATCCAGACAGCCCTTATGATGATTTTAGTGATCTTTGATAACCATAGAAAGCTCTCAAAGTGGTAACTGTGGAGAGCAGCCTTTAGGCTCATCTTGAAGGAGTGTAAAGCAGATTGTTTTACCAGCTTTAATCAGGAGTTTAAGCTAAATGAAAAAGAACCACACAGTGTTAATATAAAAATAAGTCTATTTATTACACAACACTCACTAACACATTGGTTTATCTCCTACCCGGAAATATCAACACAATACATAAGAATACTTTGAAAGCAATCAGGTAAGTAGCACAAAATACAGTGGTCTCCAGGGGGAGACTAAACCATATATGAAGAAAGTGGAATGTGAACTGCAGCGGAGGACGGGGCTTGAGCCAGAAGACTCAGAGGAGCTGGGGACACAAGGAACCACCCAAGGTAAGTACCCAGGAACCCCATGGAGGCTGTGTGCAGGGGGAAACACAACTAAGCGCCCAATGGAAGTCAATAGAGAAGTGTCGGTTGCAGTTGCAAAGAAGGATCCTTCCCGGAGGACCCCAAAGAAACCCTTTGGAAGACAGAAGGTTGGAGAGCCACCCCACCTGTGGATGCCTCAGGAACCAGGTTAGCTGCACAAGGGAAGCCCAGTGCATAGGCGTGAAGTGACGTCAGAACCTGCTGTAGACAATGGGCGACTTCGAAGAAGAGGTCTCTGGAGAAGACTGTGAAGGAGTCCGGTGGAATCCAAGGGTGGATTCTTTAAGTGAAGAACCTACAAGCAGAGGGGATAGAGACGGAAGCACAATGCCCACCGATGTGGAGAGGTTCAGAAGAGTCGACTGTGACCTTGTCGCTGCAGCTGTGAGGACCAGGCGATGCGGAGGAAGACCAGGAGCCGTGCACGAGCTGTCCCACGTCAGATGTCGGTGTCTAGATGGTCGGTGGGAGCACGCACAAGCTTTGGTAGCAACAACTGGTGTGGAGAACAGAAAGGAGCAAATGTCCAAGGGACTCACTAAATGCAGGAGAGTCAAAGCAGGCCAAGATCAGACCCTCCCGAGGAAGCTATGGGAGGCACTTATAATTTCAATACCAAAGCCCGGAAAGCCAGAAGAGAAATGCGATTCATACAGGCCCTTATCGCTGATAAATTGCAATGCAAAAATGTTAGCAAAAATGCTGGCCAACCGGCTGAGCTTACTCATGAATGTATTAGTCCTGCCTGACCAGTCGGGGTTTGTACCTGGGCGAGCAACGTCTCATAATCTCCGCACCCTCTTCGCCCTTCTGCAGGATATGGATCCTGACTTGGAGGCAGTGTTTTTAGATGCCACTAAGGCATAAGACCTTGAGTGGGACTATCTCGTGAGCGTGCTCCGCCACATGGGCTTCCCGCCTCCTTTTTTATCCTGGGTTCAGTTGCTATACAATCAACCGCAGGCCAAAATCTTAATTAATGGAGTGTGCTCCTCTCATTTCCAAATCACCAGGGGAACAAGGCAGGGATGCCCGCTATCCCCTTTACTGTTTGCGCTGGCTGTTGAGCCGCTGGCAGCCAAGCTCCGACAGTATCACAGGGATCTCCCTGATAAAGATGATACTACTTCCGAAACTACTTTACTTGTTCATTAATATTTCGTATGCACCCAGTAATCATTTCTTCCAGACTCAGGCCCAGAGCAAGCAGGGGAGCCCACTGAAGCAAAGGAAGACCCTCAAGAGGATCCACAGGCCGGAGGCACAGGAGTCGCAAGAGGACCTCAAGCACCTCACCAAAGTCAGAGGCTCATGATGGAGATGATGGAGATGCAGGGAGGACTCTGTTCTTCAGGAAGTGAGGTGCTGGAGGCTGGAGCTTCTTGAAGCCCGAAGATCTCAGGAGTGCAGAGCCAACACGTCTTGGCAACGGCAACTCAAAGGGGTGCAAAGGGGTTCGGTCCCAGCAGCCCTGACGACGGATGTCCTCCAAACTGCAGAGAAGACAGGTCAGGCCTCTAGGAAGTCACAGAACCACCACTTGTGTTGCTGAGCCTCAGGATGTCAGTGGGGCGTCAGGAGAAGCAGATCGGTTAGCTTCGTTGCGGTTCCTGCAGATGCAGGGGAGTGACTTCTTCACTCCAAGGGAGAGTGACTCCCTTCTTCACTCCAAGGGATATTTCTTCGTGTGTCCTTGATGCCCACAGGTCTTCTAGAGAACCTGGATGAAGAACAGACAGACGACGAAGAAGACTTGCAGAACAGCGAGACCAGGAGCAGCAGGAGTCTTCCTTGGTGCAGTCTTGGTTCCAGTCATAGTCCAATGAAGTCCAAGTGCCCAGACGGTCGAAGAGCGACGTAGTTTCAGGATTGAGTCTTGTCCCACGACAAATCTAAGAACCCACCCACAGGTAAGCCCTTAAGTACCCTAAGGAAAGGGTTGCAACAACTTGAGGGACCCTCCCAGAGGAGGGGCTGGACAGAGGGGAGGATACTCCTCTGTCCTTTGTCCAGTTTCAAACTAGAGCGGGAACCCTTGGTTCCTGAACTAGCTCAAAGGTATGCAAGGAGGGCACCATCTGTGCTCTTTAAAGCAGTCTGGTGGCGCTGGCAAGTGCCCCCACCCCAATACACTAAGTCCTGTCTGGAAGGTGGTCACACATCCCTGTGACAGGAAATCTATTGTTCTACCTTCCCTTGCTCAGGCCTGGCTCAGCAGCAGGAGGGCAGAATCCGGTCTGTGGTCGGCAGCAGCACTAGCTTGCTTGCAAACCCTGAAAGGCTGTTACCCGGAGTACGGGGGGATGGTACCCTATGGGGCCCCCATAGTACATGGGATCATACTTCCAACACTGGAATCGGTGTTGGGGTATGATTCCAGCATGTTTGACACCAAACATGATTGGGTTCGGTGCAGTCATTATACAGTTATACATCTTGTAATGACTGATGTCTACTATGTCTTAAAATTACTGACCACGCTTACAAAGCCTGGAGAATCGATACAGGGTTTTGTAAAGGTGTCCTGCTCATGCAGGGACACCCTCACACTTGTAACCAGGCACCCTGCCCTCTGGATTGAAGAGCCTGCCATAGTGGTGACATATGTTTAAAGTGCAGTGACCTCAGATATAAGGAAACCTATATCTGTCGTGAGAGGTGCAAGCACCAACTCACACGTTGCAATGGCAGACCTGTAGTCACAGTTTAAGTGGACTCCTACGGGTGGCACAATATATGCTGCAGCCCATGGGAAACCCCTGGTCGGGGCTCGAAAAATCATAAAAATGTTACTAGACCTGCAGGTCAATTAACTTGAATACACTACTTGATCTAACTAATGTACTTGACACGTGAACTTTTCTCACCCTGATAGTCACACAGTTCACTTTACAAAATCATCTACCTTCAGTCACAGAAAGACAAAAAAAAAATAATGTAGAAATACAAACTGATTTTTGACCTCCGTCTCTGAAAGCGGAGAAATGCGACATGATAGTAAGATTTAAAGACATCTTTATTGCTCATCATTTTGTGAGCAAGCAGAACACCTGTTGTCAGCATGCCAGAACGGGTGAGTAGGCCCTAAAAATAGCGTGTCCCGATTAAATCTGGCTCGCTATAGCAAGTGGATTTTTCGAGCTCTGCTGGTGTACCTATGCCCTTGGTAGCCAATTGTGGAAGTACAAAAGTACTTACCAGAACCAATTCAGAGTAGAAAGCACAGATGCTGGGATCCAGCCAAAGTCAAAAACACACTGACACCAGGCAAAAAGTGGGGGTAACCATGCTAGAAGGATCGTATCTTCCTACAGTCGCCCACTCGGAACTCTTTTGTGCTGTCAGGGTAGAACGACACTCTTTTTGGGTCCAGACAATGGAGTCGCTTCTTTTCCTAAGAGGGATGTCGGGGAGCATAAAATGTGGGCAGTGTGAGCAACTGACCCAGATGGAATGGGGTCATCACTTTAGGAAGAAGAGGCTCGGGTGCAAAACACCACCTTTTCTGGAAATAGAAGATAGAGAGGCTTAGATGATAAATCCTGCAGCTCACTCACCCTCCAGGAAGATGATACTGCCACTAGAAATGCTGTCTTGCTCGTAAGCAACCGTAGGGGATAATTATGTAGCAGCTCAAAGGGAGCACACGAGGTAAGTGAGAACCAGGATCAGATCCCCCTGAGGTGAAATGAAGGGCGTAGGGGGAAACATAGGCACAAGCGCTTTCAGAAACCTAACAATAGGGGACTTGAATAAAGAGGGTTTGTCAGGCAGCCACAGGAAAGCGAACAGAGCAGAAAAATAACCCCCGACTGTGCCCAGAGCAGAGTCCTGCTGGGCAAGGGTAAGAATGAAGAGAAAAATATCAAAAAGAGGCAGTGGTGGCTTGCAGCCGACGAAGATGGCCACACACTGAGCGAGCTACTCTAGCCGACAGTGTGTAGCCCCCGGGAAACATCTGTCATCATCCGCTGGTTATTGTTTTGCCCACTAAGGAAACTGCAAGAGTGCACCGGAGTGCACGAAAAGCTGCCCGTTGCCGCTTGGAGAGGCCAGCAAGGGCGTCTTGGATCGGGGGTGGGCTGTGGCCCAAGATGGCGCTGACCATGGCTCAACCCTCAGCTCAGACGACGAAGAGGGAACCGGAGACGACTGAGACAGTAGAGCCCTGCCCCAGACTTGGTCAGGATATCGCCCGGCGGTGTGGATGACGTCACTGATGCCGCTTCCTCAGCGCTCCAGAAGGAAAAGGGCAGACTGATCGTGGAGGCCGGGGTTGCTGGTGGTTCTCAGCGGGAGGCGGCGCTTTGCGGAGAAGGGCTGCCTCCCGTAGCAAGGCTTGCGGCCGCCGGGGGCACTGACTGCAAAAAGCAGACTGAGATTACGGCTGGAGTCCGGACAGCCCTCCTGGGCAGCGAAGAGGGGGACATTTGACTCCAGGAGACCCCGATAAGGGTGGAGCTTGCTGCCAAGGGCCTGATGGGGAGAGAGGGCCACTGAGGGTCAAATCGGGTGGCTCATCGGAGCACAGAAAACGGGCACAGCCTCCCTCGTCAGGCACCCTTAGTGCTTGGGGTCCGGTGGGTGCAGGCAGCGCTGAATCATCCCGGGGTGTTTGTGGCCCGAGGGACTGCTAGAAGTCACGGAGGCCCGGCGGGCCTTTCAAAATGTAAAGCGGAACTGACCATCCAGAGCTGACCGCCTGGCGGCGACAGGATCAACCCAGCCAGCCCAAAGTCTTTTGAAACCGATTCCACACCAGAGCCCCCATTGAAAGACATTATGAAGGCCGTAAGAGCTCTGGGGCACTCCCGAACCAAAACTTGACAGAGTCACTGAAGAAGTGAACCTGCTACAAGCAGATTTCCGCAAAATGGCAGACAAGGAGTCTGTGGCCGAAACGAACATAGGAGACTTGCAAAGTTAGACTAAGCGCCTGGAGGAACAGGTCGCCCGGCGCACAAAGCAGCAGATGGACATGATGGCCCGCATTGAAGACCAGGAGGGTAGGGCCAGACGCAACAACATCAGTGTGGTGGGGGTTCCTGAAGGGGCAGTCAGCTGATCTTTTCCTCAAGGAACTCACTCTACATACCCTATGGCCCAAACGCTTATCAAACTATTTTTCTGTTGAACGGGCGCATCAGGCCTTGGGGCCGTGCCCGGGGCCCCCCCCCACACTCTTATTGCCTGTATACTGAACTTCAGGGACCATGATGCAATCTTACAAGCAGCGTGGTCTCACGGAGACCTACAGTATGAAAAGGCAATGATCTTTTTTTTCCCCCAGATTTCACTCTCCAGCTGCTAAGTCAAGCTCAAGGTACTGTTGGATGGAAAATCACTATTCTTCACAACCCCGGAAGAAACCTGGAACTGGCTGGAAGGTTGGAGGGTGGGCGGACGGGGAAAGAATCATGGGAAAATCATTGCCCCGAGGGATCGGCACCCCGAGATACGCAGTCCAGCGCCCTCGACCGGCCAGCCTGATCAAGTGACAGAGCGGGACAAAAGTGATTGATGATCAACAGAGTGCTCTCTACTTTGTGTTTCTGACATTAAGGATGGTATCGAGCCTGGGCAAATTGGGCCTGAGCTTCCTCCGAATCGTCGGACTGGGCTACCAAAGTCTTGTATCCAGGGGGCACTTTGACCGGTTTAAATGATGGCTGAGGTGCACATGATCCATGCTTGTTAACTACCATTCAAAAACTTTAAGTCTGCGGCAAAAACGCCTCCCAGTTGTCACATGCACAGTTTTGGGCGACAGGCACTCTGTAGGTTGGGGAAGTGGGATACAGGAAGGGGGGGATTTAGAGGGTTTGATTATGTTAACTTGTTGAATAGTTTTGCTCATCAACGCGATAGACAATGCATAGTATGAACACTTGCAATGCTTAATCACGAAGGAAGTAGGAATGATTGCGAACTGATAAATACTCCTGGAAGAGACGAGACAGGCGCCCCTTTGTATATGGACATGGAATGTAAACGGGCTAGGGTTTAAAAGCAAATACACCCTGCTCCTACAAACTCAATGGAGGACTTTAGAAAGATGCCGCTGCTGGAGAAGGTGAAAGTGTCCGGTGGAACCCAAAGGTGGATTCAAGATGTGAAGAACCAGCAAGCAGAGGGGACAGAGTCTATGCCACTCAGGAGTGACCAGGAGGCACGGAAGACGAATGCCCACCGATGTAGAGTGTTGCAGGGAAGTTGACGGTGACCTTAAACTGCAGCTGTGCGGACCAGGCGATGCTGTGGATGGCCAGGAGCCAGATACGAGCTGTCTCACGTCGGATGTCGAGAGTTGAGGGGTCGGTGTCCGGCAGGAGCACCAACAAGCCTTGGCAACTGCAACCAACGTGGAAGTTGAAGAAGGTGCAATGTCGGGACCAGCAAGGTCCAGGAGATTCAGCACAAGCAGGGGAGTCAGGGCAGGCCCCAAGCAATCAGGGGATAACCAAAGAATTCAAAGATGACTCAAGAGGACCCACAGGCCGGAGGCACTGGAGTCGCGAGAGGACCTCGAGCAGCTCACCAAAGATGCAGGCCCACGGTGCAAGTGATGCGGTGAGGACGAAGATCTTGGTCACGGGAGATGCTTGAGGTTGGGGCTACTTGGAGCCCGAAGATCTTGGCGGAAGGAAGCCAAAAAGCCTTTGCAACCTCAAGTCGACGTGGTGCACAGGGGTTCGGTTCCTCCGGCTCCGACAAGGAATACTGGCCTCAAACTTAGTGAGAGGACAGGGCAGGACTCGAGTGATGAAAAGAACCACCACCTGTGTTGCTGAGCCTTTCGGAGTCCATGGTAGCCCAGGATCAGCAGACCTGTCAGCTTGGTTGCGGTGCATGCAGATGCAGGGAAGGGACTCCTTCACTTCAACGGAGATTCTTTCAGGTGTCTTGAATGGCCACAGGCCTTGGAAGGTTCCTGTATGGTGCACAGGCACGGACGTTGTAGCAGATGAGCAGGGCGAGGAGCTAAGGAGCAGCAGGAGTCTTCCCGGTTGCAGCCTTGATGCCCAGAGCGAAGTCTAGCGAAGTTCAGAGTGCCCAGACGGTAGAAGAAGTTATGTCTGAAATGTATCTTGTCCCACAACTAATCTAGGGAGCCACCCACAAGTAAGCCCTTAAATACCCTAAGGAAAGGGTTGGGACGATTCAGGGGTCCCTCCTTAAGGAGGGTCTAGACAAGGGGGAGGATACTCCCCTGTCTTTTGTCCAGTTACACGCGGGAGCCAACAGCTCCCTGAACTGGTTTGAGCTGGACTATGCATGGAGGGCACCAAGTGTGCCCTGCACGCAGACTATGTGGCGCTGGCAAGCGCCCCCACCCTGCCCCAATACACTAAACCCTGTCTGGGAGGTGGCCACACCTCTCTGTGACAGGATACCTATTGTTCTGCCTTCCTCTGCCTGAGCTTGGCTCAGCAGCGGGAGGGCAGAAACTGTCTCCGGCCGGCAGCAGCCCTAGCTTGTGTTCGGGTCCGGAAGACTGGTACCGGGAGCACCGAGGGCCTCCTAGAGGAGCTTTACAGTGCATGGAATCATACCTCCCACACCGTTTATGGTGTGGGGGTATGATTCCAACATGTTTGATACCAAACATGATAGGATTCGTTACAGCCAGTTTCGAGATTGTCACGGCGTAATGACGTGGTGCCCCTCTATATGTTATATGGCTGTCTCACTTACAACTCAGGAGAATGAACTCTGTAGGCTGTAGGGGTGTCCTGCTCATGCAGGGGCATCCTCACACTTGGAATCAAGCACCCTGCCTTCAGGATTTAAAAGGCCAGTTGTAGGGGTGACTTATAGGTTTTAAATGCAGTGACCTTCGATATAGGGAAACCTATATCTTTCGTAAGTGGTGCTGGCACCAGCTTACACAGGCTGCAATGGTAGGCCTGTAGTTACAAATTGAGTGGTCTCCCATGGGTGGCATAATGCATGCTTCAGCCCATGGGGGACCCCTGGTCTACGTATGCCCTGGGTACCTTAGCACCATATACTAGGGACCGATAAGGTGACACCAGTATCCAATCTGGGATGTACTTACATACTACCAAACCAATTTAGGGGAAAAAGCACAGAGACTGGGGTCCTGATTAGCAGGATCCCAGTCAGACTAGTCAGAAACAGCATTAAATCAAGCAAAAAGTGGGGGTAACCATAAAAGCAGATCCTACTTTCCTACACACCGCGTCCACGTCCTTACACAGCTTGGGAAGTATGTGCAGGACAGTGGCTGGGGTATAGCTGACGCGGTTGAAAGCCCCTTCCATTACAGATTCTGCCTTCTCTCCGAAAAGAAGAGTTCCATCAAAGTGCATACAATGAGGTTGGCCTGAACATCCCCCGAAAGCCCAGATGTTCTCAGCCAGGCGTGGTGCCGCACGGCCACGGTCGACAAAACCGCTCTGCCCAGCAAGTCAGTTGTATCCAGACCACACCTAATGCTGAACTTTGCTGCATTCCTCCCATCTCTCACTGCTTGGAAGAGCACGGCTGGGCCTTTTCGGGGACCTGTGGCAGCACATGCGCAACTGGTACCTATAAGGCATGCAAGAAACTGCCCAAAAGGCATGCAGTGCTCCTCGACCGCAATGCGACGCTGGTGGACGAAAACATCTTCCCAAGTGCGTCCAGCCTTTTGGAATCTCTTGTAGGAAAGTAGGATCTTTCTGGCATAGATACCCCAACTTTTTCTTTTTGCCTGCTGTCAGTGTTTGACTGCAGTTCACTGGGCTCCTGCTAACCAGGACCCCAGTGGCAGTGCTCTCGCCTCTAAATTCTATGTTAAGTACTTTGTACACCCCACAATTGGCATATTGGGGTACCATTTTAATTCCCTAGTATATGGTAGTGAGGTACCAAGGGCATTGGTACACCAGGGGTCTCCTATGGGCTGCAGCATGTATTATGCCCCTCATGAGAGCCCATGCAAACTGTGTCTGCAGTGCTGCCATTGCAGCCTGCGTGAAATGGTGCTTGCACCTTTCACTTTAGATACAAGGCTTTCCTTATATCCCAGACACTGCACTTTTAACCTATAAGTCACCACTAACGTAGGCCCTTCACTGCAAGGGCAGGGTGATTGGTGCTAAGTGTGTGGGTAACCCTGCACGAGCAAAGGTACCCCTACACACCCCGGACTTTAAGCTAAGGGCTATGTAAGTGCGGGACAGCCATTTTGAGGTGTATAGTGGACACTGGCAAGTTGAGATGTCCAACTACATAATTGCTGCCCCTGAACCTAGTCATGTTTGGTATCAGACATGTTGGAACCATGCAACTACACCGATTCCAGTATTAGTTGTGCGATACCATGTACTGGGGGGCTCCTTAGAGGACCCCCCCATACCCAACTGTGTAGCCTTACAGGGTCTGCCTGCCAGCCCGCCCTGTGCCGACCCTAGACAGTGTTCTGCACCCTACTGATGAGCTCAACTTAGGAAGGGGAAGCTGAACAAAGGATTTTCTGCTAAGGAGAGGTGTGACAATCTCTCCTTTAGAATTGGGTAGGGTGGGTGCAAGGGTGAGGTTGCTTCCAAGCGCCACCCGACTTCACTGAAGGGCACATTTGGTTCCATCCTTGTATAAACCAGTTTTGCCCAGTTCAGGAGCCCTTGGCTCCCGCTCTGGTGCTGAACTACAGAAAGGACAGGGGAGTGTCCACCCCCCTGTCCAGCTCCTACCTAGGGAGGTGCCCAGAGCTCCTCTCGTGGCCACTTGATTCTGCCATGTTGAATCCTGGTCCTGGGAGCATCTGACTGGCTAAGCCAGCTGAGTAGCGTCCCTAACCTCCCCGATAGGTGGGTCACCACAGAAGAGGTCCTCCCCCTTTTTATGGTTACTTAAGGGCTCCTCCGAGGGTGGGTCCTTAGATTTGTCCAGACAACAACTTCAAGATCCGACTGTCTGTCGTCTGAAGACTGTTCAAAGACACTTCTGCTGGTGGACAGTGGAACTCTGCTCTTCAAGCCAGGACTCACGACAAGACTGCTCCTGGTGGAAAGATTCCTGCTGCATCTTCGTCCATGTGCTTCTTCAAGTTCTGCAACTCCGTGGCTGTGCTTCCTCCGAATCACCAAGGACTCTGCCTGCATCCAAGCCAGAAGGAATCTCCCTTGAAGTGAAGGACCCACTTCCCTACATACACGGGCACCTCTGTCAACGATGGATTTGCTGATCCTGTTATCCCACGGACATCGCCCGGTTCCACAACAGGTGGTGGTTTGGTGGTTCTCCAGAGGCCTGACCTGTCTCCCCTGCAACTTGGGTGACTTATCTCTCCACAGCCGACGTGAACTGCTTACCTGTGCACTGCGTGTTTGCCATTGCCAAGGCTTGTTAGCTATTTTCATGATTAAAGCCCAATATATCAACATGATAGAAGTGTCTGAAATGACCTGTGTAAAATTAACCATCTGCAAAATGGGCCACACACAGAGACCTTACAGGTATTATTTATCAAAAACCTAGAATTCAACCATGTTGTTGAAATAAAACGGTGTTTCATTCATATCGTTTACACGATGTGGCCCACGTTATGATTGCGTCGTGTCCCCCTTATACCTTTGTTAAAAATACATAATGCATTGTATTCTGGAATGTGGAGGGAGAATGGAGAATGGAGGGTAGGGGGGAAAAGCACCATGATGCGGCCAGCTGTGTTCGCATCACGTCTTTTTTTTTTTAAATGAAGAATGGTGAGAGGACGACTGGGGGGGCCAACAAGACCAACAGAGTGTGAGACAACCAACACACTGAACCCTCACCAACCACCCCCGACACCCGGAAACCAGCGATTGACGACTGGACAGCCCTCACCACCGAAGACACACTGAAGACAATGAAGTCAATCCACTCAGGGGCCCCCACGGACCCCTGCCCCCACCACATCTTCAACAGAGCCGCCGACACCATCGCACCCATGCTCCGCCACACCATCAACCGCTCCCTGGCGACCGCCTCGTTCCCCGACGACTGGAAACACGCCGAAGTCAACCCCCTCCTAAAGAAACCCTCAGCGGACCCCACCGACCTCAAAAACTACAGACCCATCTCCCTGCTCCCGTTCCCAGCGAAAGTCATCGAGAAAGCCATCAACAGCCAACACGCCACCTTCATCGAAGAGCACAACATCCTCGACTCCTCCCAATCCGGCTTCAGAAAAAACCACAACACAGAAACCGCCCTCCTCGCCGCAACAGACAACATCAGCTCCCTACTGGACAGAGGAGATACAGTAGCCCTCATCCTCCTCGACCTATCAGCGGCGTTCGACACAGTCTCCCACCGCACCCTAATACGCAGACTCTACTACGCAGGAATCCAGGACAAGGCCCTCGACTGGATCCGCTCCTTCCTCTCCGGCAGGACGCAGCGGGTCAGACTCCCCCCGTTCCTCTCGGACCCCACACCTACCACCTGCGGAGTCCCCCAGGGCTCCTCCCTCAGCCCGACACTCTTCAACGTCTACATGGCTCCACTGGCCCCCATCGTCAGAACCTACGGACTCAACATCGTGTCATACGCAGACGACAGTCAGCTCATCCTCTCCCTATCCAACGAGCCCAACACCGCCAGACGCAACTTTCGAGAAGGCATGGAAGCCGTCGCCAAATGGATGAAAAACAGCTGCCTACAACTAAACACCAACAAAACAGAAGTACTCATCATGGGCCCAAACCCCGATGCCTGGAGCGACACCTGGTGGCCCCCGCCCTCGGAAACCCGCCAACCCCCACGGACCACGCACGCAACCTGGGAATCATCCTGGACTCCGAGCTCAAAATGGACCGCCAGATCAACTCTGTCTCGTCTTCCTGCTTCCACACCCTCCGCCTCCTTCGTAAGACCTTCAAATGGATCCCCTCGAACACCGAAAGACCGTCACTCACGCCCTGGTCACCAGCAGACTCGACTACAGCAACGCACTCTACGCCGGAATAAACAAAAACCTCACCCGCAAGCTACAGAACATCCAGAACGCCGCCGCAAGACTGGTCCTCAACCTGCCAAAACACTGCCACATCTCCCAGCACCTGCGCACACTCCACGGGCTCCCTGTCGAGGCGAGAATCACCTTCAAGATGCTCACCCACGCACACAAGGCCCTCCACGGCACCGGACCAGCATACCTGAACAGCCGACTCAAATTCCACGCACCCCAAAGGACCCTACGATCAGCCCAGCTCTCCTACGCCGTGGTCCCCCGCACCAGAAAGACCAGATCGGGAGGCCGCTCCTTCTCCTTCCTCGCGGCCAAAGCATGGAACGCCCTTCCGCTCCACCTCAGACAGACATCGCTCCCCATCTTCGCAAGAAACCTCAAAACCTGGCTCTTCGACAGACCCCCTCCTTAATGGATGGAACCTGCACCCCCCCCCCACCCCTAGCGCCTTGAGACCCTTACGGGTGAGTAGTCACGCTTTAACAAACCCCTGATTGATTGATTGAGAGGAAGGTGCTAGGGCAAGCAGAGGGGCAGCAGCGGATCAGTGGACGGGAGGAACACAGAGGGAGAGAAGTACACCAGGCACACAGTTGAAAAACATGCACTCTCGTAGAGCATTTAAACACACAGAGAAAACTGGCGCTAAAAAAATGAGCATTTTAAAGACACAAGTAATGCTTCCTTGCTCCAGAGAAGGGACAAACACAAGGAGTAAGGAAGCCTTTGGCAGCCAACCAATCAGAAGCAAGTAAATGAGTGATAATGAAGCCATCTAATCATAAGCAATGGGGGTCTCTAAGCCTACTGTTAGAAAAGAAAAGGTCTCACATGAGAGTGCATAGGCAGGACATGAAATGGCTGTAAACCAGGTCACTGGGGGTAAAAAGGAAACTACTAGAGCAGTACAATCCATTACAAATGGGAGTTACAAGCAGACGCCCTTCTGTGCCATCTGCAAGCCTTTCCTTTCCAACATTTGGTTATCTGAACCAAATAGATGTGCCACACTTGTTCATACACATAGACCCTCCTACCCAGGATATTGTGGGATGGACTCTAAATTAATGCCGCATAAATATCTAAAATTTACATTTTCTGCTATGAAATGTGCTAGTCCGGGCCGTAATCCTCTGGGAAATCTGTCCATTGCTATGCATTGGTGCGGGGAGACCGACTCAGTCAGTCGAAGGCTCAACGCCAGGTTGAAACAGGTCCCATGAAACGCAACACTGTGGACCACTTCGGTCTTGAATTTGCCCTAGTTGTCTGTTGTGCAGTCCTACAGGTAAAAAGCTAACTGTACCTTGGAAGTCTTCTAGCTCATCGCTGTACTTTTCTACACATCACGTGTCTATGTAGCGCAGGGATCTTCAAACTGGGGGGGGCCTTAACTGATCCCAGGAGGGTCGCCAGCCTCTGGTTGATAGAAGCCCCGTGCTGATAGCAGGGCTTTGTTTGAAGCTGAAAACCAATGAGCGGCAGTAAGCTGCTCTGTATTGGGCCATCACTAACATCTTTTGTCATTTATATCTGGCTGGGAGTCTGTGTCAAAAGGGAATGGATTCCAAATATTCTTCAAACCTCCCCACCCATTTCAGATCATCTTAATGTATATATTTTAACACGTTAGTGAGGCTTAGCTAACAAGAATAGTATGCTTGACAATCATGTATTTGAGTGCATTTTTAAAAGATTCAGCATAACTAATGTTTAAATAAGTCCAGACATATTTAAATATTGCATATTTAATATAATTGTGAAAAATTCTGGGGGGCAATATTTTTTTATACTGGGGGGCGCATCATTTAAAAGTTTGAACATCACTGATGTAGCGGTTATCGCTCACTGCGCAATGCATATGTTCTCACTCTCTGTGTGTGAACTCCGCATGAAGTGACCAGGTGAAAGCTCTGTGTATGAAAGTAAACTCCTGCAGGTGCCATGGGACATTTCATCTAAGATGAGGGGTCCTGGCACCAGGCAGCTCTGTAAGTCTCAGGCTTGCTTCATGCCCTCACTCATGAGTTACACTGAGTTCATGCCTGGGAAGCTTACTACCCTCTCCTGCTTCTAGGTGCGATCACTGCATCGTGACGCTATAAGAAGTGCAGTAACATGCAGTTTGCCAAACTATGTAGATAGACAGCTCCATGGTTGTGTACACTTTCTACTGGGACAACACTCCCCCATTATGCTGTTTAGATGGGTTGCATAGGAAGCACTTCACTTCCATGTTAACTATGAAGGATTACATTTCTGTTATGGGAATGATCCAAACTGATCCCATGTAAAATGTCTTTGCTGGGTGGATAATGGTTGGGTGGTGTGAAGAAAAGAAACACTCAGGGTAGTCACACTTGAAGTGCAGAGTCCCTCTTGCACTAGACATGTGTGACATCTGGGAGCAGCGGGTCCGAGGCCCAGAGCACATTTGGACTCAGCATAAAAATAAGTCTTTTAAAACCCAGGCGCATGGCTGGGCACAACCATGCCCAGGACCGCCCTGCATCACGTCTCCGTTCCATACTGGAGAAGGTTGGCACAAGATGTCTGGGGGAAGCAGGAATTAGGACAAGCAGAAGAGGAGCCAATATGGAGAGCAACATTTGTCCATCAGTACATCCACCTCTCCTTCCACCAGACAAATGGAAACATAGAATTGTTGCTAAATCATTTTCCTGGGTGGTTGTGGCTGGCAAATATAAGAATCCGAGATCAAGCCACCGTCCAACCAAATCACAAATCTGATCATAAACGACATTAACACAATTAAACTCTAGGGTGGTTCTGGGCAGAAACTGGTACCCTGAATATTGAAGCACTCTAGGAAACACGGGGAAAGCAGGAATATCATATATGATGGGAAGTGAAGCGCGGAGTCAGTTCTCCCATCTCTGCACGAAGCATGGACGTTAGTCAGGAGGAGGGAGGGTGTCCCATTCGAACCATGGTCAGGATCATGAGACAAGTAGCTCCCTTTGTCACTGCAACTGATACTGCATGGTAAGACCCCACAAGGGAGAACACATGGTTGACGGGGGCTTCCTGCCACAACCCTGCTGGCTGGGGTCGTTTCCCACTGTTGTCCCTTGGTCTGGATCACAATGGATCTGCAGACTGGGCCAAGTACAACCTTTCTGCACTGGACTCTCCAGGTAGCGAGGACAGCCAGCCAAAGGCTTCCTGGAAAAGGGGGGCCGAGGGGGGTTCTGTGGGGCTAAAGACTTATAACTCAAACAAGAGGCACAATAAATCACTGCTCAGCCCAGTACTCAACTTATATGTAATGAAATTTGTAGGGAGCGATCATTACCTGAAAACTGGCACCACGGTGATGAAAGGAATGCTGCGGAAGCAACTAACCAGGAGAGAAAATCCACGTTTAAGTTCTCTTCAACTGAAAATGGCAGGTGATCATCCTACTAGCAATGGGAAGTGTATTCCTGAGCAGAGCTACAAGATGAGAAAAGAAGCGACCCCATGAGTGATCGCGCTTAAAGCTTCGCATCGTCGGGACATATTTGGTCATGAAGAAGGAAGATCAGCATTTCATGATATGGGGAATTGCCTTAACGGAGTCTGGAAGTGATCCAAGCATGGATTATTGTTCTGCGAGCATCAAATGGAGGAAATAAAGATTTTCTTCAGCATTCTCACGAAGAAGACAATCACAACTTGGTGAGCTTGTAAGGCCATTGTTGACTATGAAGCCTAGATTCCAGAGGTTATCGGGACAGGAGGAGTAGCCGACACCAAAGGCCACCAAGAGGAAGACCATGCTAAAATGTCTTAACAAAAATGAGAACCTGTTCAGTCTAAAACAGGTGTCCATTAAATTGGTCATGGGAACTCGAAAACCATCATGGATGATGCAATAATTTTCTGATACAGAACGATAATTTGTGTGCTGTCATAACACGTCATTTTTAATCTGAAAGAATGTTCAGTAGAGGCCACAGGAGCAATGTAAATATTAAAAAGCGTAGGGCTTAACGATGAACCCTGGGAGGATACAGAGGTGACAGAAGTAGCAGAGGATTAAAAAGGCAGCAGAGAGATGGAATGAGTCCTCCCAGATAAAGGAGTCAAGCCACTTGAGAGGTTTCTTGCAAATACCAAGTTTAAAGAGACAGGAAAGGGGTGTGGCCAAGATGGCGGGCGGCTAGGACTCTGATCCCGATCGCTCCGAGCCGCTGCCGCTAATAGCACCAGTTTTATCCCTCCGACTCACCATCCACGACAGCCAAAGGGTGCCGCAGGCTGTAGAAACCGGGTGAGCACCAGAAGTGACTGGCAGAGCCCCCCAAGAAACTGCACGGGGCTCTGATCACAGAACAGAGCGGGAGGCCTCTGATCCCTGGTACGGCCTGAGGCGTGGTCCTGAGGCGTGGGATTACTGAGGGGGCTGCGACGCAAGGGTGAGAGTCCCTCAGGACACTCCAGCGCTCCCGACTCGTGGAGCCCCCTCCCCATCCATTGAAGGATAGGCGGTGCGGAAAAGACACCAAGCACACGCAGAGGAACCTCGGCCAGGGCATCAGGAGCTACGGTGCATCCATAAGGTGAGGTGCGGACGACAGCGCGACCCCGAGGTGCGGCCTCTTTCCACAGCACCGGCTGGCCTACCAGGGGTACAGGGGCCCAGCGGCCTGCGCATTGATCCGGCGGGGGGCCCCCTCCCCTCTTAACGCCCTGACTGCTGGGAGAGACGGGCCTGCGAAAGAGTGAGAGACAGACAGGCGGTGAACCTAATAGACACCAGCACCAAACTGCTCCCTATGCCTTCCCTGCATCCTGCCCTGGATGAGTGAACTGGTGAGCCCCAGGAGGCCTTAAGACACTGGGGCCGTGCCCTATCCTCCAGTGGGGCCGTAGCGGCCCTGAGCACTGTGATCCTCATCGGGAGACTGCGACAACGGCCAGCAGTATCGGCTTGGGGAGGCTGATAGCAGCTTCTAAACCACTGAAGGGCACGGATGCGGAACAGTAGCCTGACCCGGACGGACGCGGTGGGCCTCACCCGGGGAGCTGAAGCTGGCGCACGCCCCCATTGCCCAGGGAGGTGGGTCGATCGGCGTCACGTGCCAAGGAAAGAAGTGGAGGGTCCCTAGAACACTCTGCCACACAGTGTTGAGGCTGCATAGTGTGCCCGCCTGGGGGGCTCCCACAGAATTCTGGCTGCCTTTGCGGCATAAGGGTAGAGGGTGGGGGGGGGGGTAGAACGCTTGTGTCTGGGCAGAACAAGACAGTAAAGTAGCCCTGGAGCTGGGCTGGGCCCATTCAGTGTCAGTGGCTCGCTCGTCGAATAATAGGGCCCAAGGGGATCAGGACGTTGCCCGTCCGGTCCTAGAGGTGCAGAGAGAGTGCTTCCATCGAGGCAGTTCCCCGGATCTGGGAGGAGAGGCGGCCCCAGCGAAGAAACTCCGCAGCGCCATGGCAGCAAACAGGGCCAAAAAAAGACTGTTCCCTCAAGGAGATGTTCGGCAAATAGGGGAGCACTGGCCCGGGTGACAAGCACGCAGAGGCGAGTGGCACTCCCAAATCGGATTCGGAGGACGGAACTGGGCCGTTGACTAAGGCCTTCCTGGAGTTGCTTTTCACCTCCCTGCGTAGCGACCTAATGGTCATGAAAACAGAACTAGCGACAGAACTACAGGAGGTGCGCCATGACATCGACAGTGGGCGAACAGGTAGCTGCGCTTGAGGACAAGGAAACCAACCGGGAAGAAGAACTGGGATGGCTACAACAAGAAGTCTTAAAACTTAAAGAGCAAGACCTGAACCTTCAAGCACATAATGAGGACTTGGAGAACCGATCAAGGAGGATTAATATCCGCATCAGAGGAGAACCATCAAAAGCAGAAGGGACTAACCTTCGGGAATATATTTGACCTCTTCTGACACATCCTAGGGCAAACGGATGGACCCACTCCACAGCTAGATCTGGCGCACTGGATAGGACCCTCTCGATCGGGGAATGCCCCCCCGTGGACATCCTAGTTTGTGTGCATGATTTTCAAATGAAGGAAAATATCCTCAAAAAGGCCCGGGAAGTGCACCCAATCCAGTTCAGAGGCCACTCACTAGTTTCTCTATCAGGATCTCTCCAGGATCACCTTGCAAAAGCGCAAAGACTTCCGCCCTGTCACAGAACATCTGCGAAGAGCAAATATCCTGTATGCTTGGGGCCACCCCTTTCGAGTCCACCATCAGATCCCTCAAGGAGGCCTGCGCCCTGCTGCAAATCGACACGCCCGGGGACCACCAGGAGCGATCCTCCTCCCCCAGCAGCAGGAAGCCACACCGACAAGCATGGCAACTAGTCAAGGGGGCCCGTGCTAACACAAAGCCAGACCCGGACACCATCTGCAAAGAAAGGCAGGCAGTCATCCAAGCCCTCTCGGCAGACTCTGTCCTCTCCTAGGCGTCCAGAGGCAAATACCACCCAGTTGCATCCACCTGTGGTGGGGCAGTCGGGGGTATTGGCGGCGGCGGCTGGAGGACAGGAGGTTCAAGGACACTGAAGACATATCCCTCCTCTGCCTGTGCCCTCTTGGATCAGACCATCCTACAGAAGACCTTCCTACTACAGGAACATACTGTATCGAATCACAGAGTCCCCCGAACGAACAAAGCAGACGAACTTTGGTCGTAAGACACTATTGTTATGTTCATTCCAGTTTGCCTATGGGTATCTTTCTATCTTTTGTTTCTTTCTCCTCTGCACCATCCACTCTGCCCAATGTGCGCCCCCGCTATGCTGACTAGGGCCCATGCGCACTCCTCTTTCACTCCGACAGAGCGGCATAAACGCCACGGCCTGGCCGGAGCTATGCGACTCGCAGCCGCATGACAGTCCCTGCGCATCCTGAGCCTCAATGTCGGAGGCACTAATAACCCAGTAAAGCGCGGAGCGATCCTATCTCTCCTAGAGCGATCTGGTTGTGACGTTTGCATGCTCCAGGAGACACTTACTGGCCAAGGACACACCGCATGCGCTCACGATGGTTCCCACACCAGTTCTGGTCCTCTGGCACAAGCAAAATAAATGGGGTGGCCATCTTGCTGGCCCAGAAGTTTTGTGGGAGGGGCATCTCCATATTCATGTAAACTAAAGGCAGAGCATTGGGGATTAGGATCCAATGGGGGTCCATAAATTTCACAGTGGCCACGCTATATGCCCCCAATGCGAATCAGGAGCGTTTTCTCACAAATACATTGGAACTGATCCTAACCTCCCCTGATCGGGCCAAAGTGATAGGGGGCGACTTCAATCTAGTTATGGACTTGAACTTGGATCGATCGAGCCAACGCACAACACAGACAGGGGCCCTCATCTTCTGGACAGCAGTGGCTGGCAGACTGTGAGCTCACAGATATCTGGCGGCAGGCACACCCCACCACCAGAAACGAAATGGTTACTTACCAGGAGAAGTAGTTTTGCAGCTTGAAGAATTTTCTGGATTCACATGCTGTGCATTATTCCGCCATCTAGTGGTTGGGTCCGGAATAGTCCTCGTTTGTTTTTTCTTGTTTTGAGCATCGACGACCACCATTTGGTGCCAGGTACGGCCCCTGTGTGATGTCAGATGGTGCCCTGGAGGTCGTTGTGCGTGGTAGCCATCTTCAGATTCTTTTTTCCGCCGTTGGGTCTGGAAGCAAGACGGGAAGCCCTGAAGTTTTTTGAGAATCAGGAGAGTTTTCTCAAATACATTTGAACTAATCCTAACCTCAACTTCAATCTAGTTATGGACTTGAATCGATCGAGCCAACACACAACAGACAGGGGCCCTCATCTTCCGGACAGCAGTGGCTGGCAGACTGCGCGCTCATTGATATCTGGCGGCAGGCACAGCCCACCACCAGAAACTATACCTTTTACTCAGCAGCCCACAAATCTTACGCTCGCATTGACCACTTTCTCACTACGGCAGCCCTAACGCCCTGGGTAGAGGAAACCACTATCTAACCACGCTCTTTGTCTGACCACGCCCCGATCACGCCAACGCTGAACCTCGGTGCCCATAACTGCCGCACGTCACGTGAACAGGGCTGCAAACAAATAGGATCAATCTATGACCACAATGGCATAATTTCCTTTGACCAGCTCCGGGAAGACCACTCACTCTTCGCATCGGATCTCTTCCTGTACAGCCAGTTAACGCACTGGGTGACCTCCCCAGGCATCAGACCGGGAGCTTCCCGCCCAATGACTCGTTTTGAAAAATGGCTCATAACCAAAAAGGGTGACAAGCACATCATTTCAGAACTTTATGCCATTCTCTCAGCAACCCCCACACCCACCATATCTAAAGGGCAGTTGAGTTGGGAGGGGGAGTTGGGGCGCACCCTCTCCGACAAAGACTGGCAAGACATTCACTATAGAATTCACCACACAGTACATGACATGCCGGGCACAGAAGCAACATACAAGGTAGCAACACACTGGTATCTCACGCCAGCTCACTTGCACGATTGGAACAAAGAGTGCTTGGCGCTCTGCTGGAGGGGGTGTGGACAAACAGGCTCCCTCGTACATCTCCTAAGGACCTGCCCCAAACTGGTGCAGTATTGGAAGGCAGTCCTCAATGATATAGACGAGGCCTTCAACACAGCCATTCCACGCTTCCCGGCCTATACACTTTTGGGCCTCCCCAACCCTTTGACTTTCCCCTTGCGCTCGCTCAGGGGTAGGCAAATAGCATTAGCTCAGAACTCCGCTAGGCTGGTCTTGTTGGCTAATTGGGGCACGGGTTGGTTCCTAACCACAATGCATGGTTGAGGAGGTTATGGGTGGCTCTTGCTATGGAACACGTCTATGATGGTCGACAATGGGGCTGAAACATATTCAGAGCTATGGACACCGTTTATCACAATATTGGACAAAGACTTTAGACAAGTAACCTGTCCTAAGTACCTGCAGATCTTGCGCCCAACGTCTGACAAACATGATGAGCTCACGTCACATAGCTGACGAACGACTCACGTGCCCATATATGGTCAGCCGCTTCCTACTACTTGGCTATTCAAGGGCGCTCATGTGGTGGTGCGGAGGAGTATAGGGAGGAGGGAGGTGGTGGGTGGGGCTAGACGTTTCCACCTGTTATTCTCCTTCATTTGTTCTTTGTTGTCCAATGTACCTTTTATTCCACTTATAAAAGGCATGAATCCTCTTTTGCTGAAACTCACAGCCGGCCTCCGGGATGTAGGCGTCAAGCTATACACTCATATATACTTTCCATTCGCTGCCAGCCAGTGGTTGTAGGCGTAAGCTGCGTCAATGCCTGAGTAACCCTAAATTAAAAAAAGAATTGTTCCATAAAGAGACAGGAAAGGAGGGTGGAGTGCGGGACCATATCAAAAGCAGCTGAAAGTTTTAATAAGACGAGGAGTGCAGAACAGACCCAGTTCACAGTAAACTGGAATGCTGCAGAGTTCGATACAACTACAAGTGTGACGATCTCACCCAAGAGTTCTTAGCGTAACACTACACCTTCTATGATGATGCCCTTCCCCCAGTTCTTCAAAGTCCCCATGTGTCTATGGTCATGCTGCCATTCAGCCTTAGGCAAGATGATGCACAGGTCTTAGTTCACCAAGCTGCTGCCACATCGGCAACTTGTAGGTCAGTTCGAGCAGTTCTTAAGTCCAAAGAGTTCTCATTGGCAAGAGCAACGTCCTATGGAAGGATTATCTTTCTGCGTTCGCGTCACAGTCCTTCAGTCGTCTAAGATTGAGTGGCATGTTATCTGTTCAGCGGAGACACAGTTTGGCTGGCATTGGATATACTCATTGGGCTTGCATTGCCAGTTTCTTCATTGCCATCACTTAAACACAGCAACATCCTCGCTCAACCACCGCACTGCAGAGGGGTGCAGCACAGCAAGCTAGATTGATGGGTACACGTCTTCGGCAGTTTGGCCCTTGAGGAGGGGGAAACGTTTTGCACTTCCGTAGTGACAGCACCTCTTCAAAGGAATGTGCCACATGGCGGCAGCACCAGTCCTCTGGGTTACCCTGCAGGGGTCCCGGATGGTACCCTGTTCGGCTTTAAAGTTGCTTTACTTAGTCTTCCACATGAACTATGTTCTGCGAGACCCCTAGTGACTCCCACGCTTGGGAGCTGGCTTCTTTATGGGTGCTCCACACACTGAGAACATGATTGGGTTACAACTCCAGAACAGTCTCTCCTCTTGCAGGGCCAGGCACTCCTTCCCTTTCTGAGCAGGCTTCTCGACAGAGCACCAGCCTCTGCAGCAAGTGTTGTCCCCTTACATCTGGGAGATGCTATAAATACAGACACAAGCCCGGCTCTCACAACAGCTCTACTAGTACTCGGAGGAGCGCTCCTTTCCTTGGCAAAGAAGAACACGGAACTGGAAAGAAGTGGGGTTCCTTGGGCCACACTGTTAAACACATTTTTCAGACAGGGTACATGGATCCACTGTCTGGGGTTCTGGAACTAGTTTAGGGTGGTTCCCTTTCGATTGTCTTTCTGCTTGCAGTACAGAGACAGCCCTTGTGCCAGGTGATTGCTTTTACAAGTGATAGCGATGATGCTGGCTCATATCAGGTGTATCCAAAACATGGGCCCAATGACCGGCAAAGTCTCTGCACCTGACTGTCATCAGCCTTCCTGAAGTAGTAATCCGCATCAGACAAAAGGGACGGCCCTGCCTAGAAACTTACCCATGTTGAACAACAGAATCTGCTGACTCGCACTTTCTTCCCCATCATTCACCAAATGCAAGTGATCAAGAAGGACTAATCTACAAACCCTTGCTAAAAGGTCTTCATAGAATCTTTACAGTTTGTCCGGTCTTCGCCCTCATCTCTCTCTGGGTCTTCGCCCTCATCTCTCTCTCTGGGTCCTTAGGACTTTAGATTTACCTGGACGAAACTCCGATACAGAATCCTGGACCTTCGACGCTCTACTTTAAGATTAGAGGACTGAAGAATCTCCCTTGGGGTCAAGGAGTGACTCCCCTGCTTGGCAGGCACCAAAGAAGCAATTGTCCGGTCTGCATCGCTGAAGCTCCCGTCGGACGCCGAAGTCTTTGCATCACCAGAGGTGGATTTCCAGACTTCCCGAGGCTGCCCTGAGTCCCCAGCAAAGCTGAGGCCCGTAGCTGTCGTGGGTAACGTGGAACCGTGACCCCTGGACACCGAACGCATTTGCAAGTGCATCCTCTTCTGGGTCTCCCACGAAGACGTGCTTTGGGCTCCGAGTAGCCCCAGCCTCCAGCACCAACTGCACCGAAGATCACTGGCCTCCACTCCACGAGTGTCCTGTGAGCCAGCTCCACGTGCATCGACTCGAGGCTCCTTCGCGGTCGCTAGTCCGTTGGCTAGTAGGCCCTCCCGAAGGCCAATCTTTTTCTGCTTGGGCTCCCTGGTTGCTCCAGGCGTGCCCTGACTTACCCTCGCTGGGTGAGTCCCACAGACCTTGCTGGTCTGCAACATCGTCCTTCTTCCATTTCCACGAGACTTGCCGTTGCCAAGGCTTGTTGGGTCCAATCCGGTTGCCGACACCCCTGCAATCGACAGACGTCGTGGGACAGCTCGAATCCAGCTCCTGGTCGTCGCCGACGCCTCCTGGACCTCGTGGCTGAAGAGTCAAGACGACCGTCAACCTACCTGAAGCACTCGACATCAGTGGGCAGCTGCTCATCGCCTTCCTGGTCACTGGCTAGTGACCCAGACTCTGTCCCCTCTGCTTTCAGGTTCTTCAGATCTTCGATCCACCTTTGGATCCACCCGAACACTTTCGACTTGGCCGCCAGCAGCACTTTGCAGCAGATCGCCATTGAAAGCGACGACGAAACCCGACCCCGAAAGACACCTATGCACCCGGCTTCCCTGGGTGAGGTAACTCGAGTACTCCGGTGCTCCCGTGGGTATTGACACTAGAACAGCCTAGTTCTCAAAGGGTTTGCTCCAAGTCCTCCTCTAAGTGTCCCTTTTCTTTTAAATTCAAACCGCGACTTTCCCCATAGAAGTTAACGGCGATTCGCGGCTGTGTTCATACACTGCACGCGTCCCCCGTGGGTCCCCTGTGTCACTACCTTGGGTGGTTCCTTGTGGTCCAAGCACTTCTACAGGCTCTAGGCCTTGTGTCTAGCTCAGTCGTGGTTCTTATACCACTTTATTGGTATATGGTTTGGTACGCCCCTAGGGCTCAAACGTATATTTGTGCTATTACTGTAGATAACTAACTTATAATTTATGTACTTCGAACTCTAGCCTCAAAGAGACTAGAGGGGTGTGTTTAGTAATAAATACATATATTTTAAATATATACCTGGTGTGGTCCTCTTTCATTTGGTCACTCAAGAGATTATAGACTGGTAAAACAAGCTGCTTTACATTCCTTCAAGACTTAGCCTGAAGGCTGCTCTCCATAGCTACCACTAGGATAGCTTTCAATAAAGATGGTCTTTAACCTATCTCCAATAAGGGGTTGTTTGGACTGGTGCAAGGTGCCCACTATAAATAGTGGACAGATAATGCCAGGCCAACTTCTCACAGTCCTCGAGAGGGGAACCAAGCAGGGCTGTCCCCTTTCCCCGCTGCTCTTCGCCCTAATGTTGGAACCCTTAGCAATGTGGATACGGAAAGATCCAATCATGAGGGGACGCAAGTGGTCAGAGGGATGGGAGGATCGTATCTCCCTTTACGCCGACGATATTCTGTTGCATCTGGCGTCACCGGGGACCTCAATAACACCAAGGACTTTGACTGTTGGGACATGATGGGTATTTCCTGGGTTGGGGATTTGTGGAAAATATGGGATGCGATTCCCTTCGCACAGTTACAAATGGATTGAATTGGCAGAAACAGAGAATTTTAGATACTTGCAGATAAGACACGCTTTGCGAGCAGCTATCCCGAGAGGAACGTCGCTTACTGAATTCTCCCCACTCAAAGACAGAATCCTGGATGAGCATATGCCAAACAGAGCCATCTCATTGACATACCAGAAACTAATTAATAATATGCCCGACCCTCTCCTGCAGCTCCGCACATACTGGGAACAAGATGTCACGGATCTGGGGGACGAGGAGTGGGAGGAAGCACTGGCATCCCCCAGAGAAATCGCGATCTCCTCTAGGCTAAGACTTGTGCAACTCAAAGTACTGCACAGAACATACCTATCTGGTCCAGCGTTGGTGAAAATGGGTTACAGAGACGACTCCGGGTGTGGGAGACAGGGTGGACAGGAGGGTACATTCATCCATGTCATCTGGGAATGTGCACACATTAGAAGATATTGGTCAGCATTAACACAATGTATTGGGGAAGTGCAGGGGATGGAAATAGAACCCGAGCTTGGACTATGCCTGTTGATATCTGGGGACCCACAGACTTAAATAGTAAAGAGAGAACATGGGTGACGCTGGGAATGAGTATCGCTAAGCGCAACATCGCAAGACTGTGGGGATCACAAGACGTACCAACAATCACTGCATGGAAGAGGGACATGGACTGGTGCATGCTAATGGAACGGACAGTATGAGAGTCAAGGGGCTGTCCCAGAAAATGGTCACAAATATGGGAAAAATGGAATGAGTATAGAGGGAGTATCTGTGAGCCTCCGAGGGTGGAACAGCGTCATATCACTTCACATAGCGAGTAAAACTTGGCATGTATTGTGTTAGCAGATACAACATGATTGACTCGAATATGATAAAGCATGTCTCATATAATCCTACTACGTACTATGCAGTGTACTGACCTGCAAAATGTTTGTAAAGTGCTGAAGCGGTCATCCATAAAAAGAATTATAAAAAAAAAAAAATCTCCCATATCACGGAGCTCACCTGGACCGGCCACACAATTGTCCACTTTACAATCTCCAACGCCCAACACACCATCACCAAGAACCACAGCACCATCACCAAGAACCACAGCGCCACCCCCGATGCTGGAGCAAGGTAACCGAAAGCCAATGGACGCAGACTCTCACAGCCACACCACCCGACACAACAGCCAATCTCAACCAGGCCGTCCACAACTTCTCTGCCTGGATCAACAAATGCGCTGACAGTCGCCTGGCAAAAACCCCCAGAACATCAAGACTAGCCGTCTGGTACACCCCTTAGATCAAAACCACCAAGCGAAACGGTCTCAGACTTGAGAAACAATGGCGCATCATTAAGGACCACTCCGACAGAGAAGCGCACATTACAGCCCTCAGCCACTACCACCAGCGCATCAAAGAGGCCAAAAAAACAGCCATCAATGACGCGTCAAACCACACTAAGGAACTCTTCAAAATCATCAAGGAGTTCTCAAACCCAGCAGTCACAGAAAACACTGTCCACCCATCCCAACAACTCTGCGACACCCTTTCAGACTACTTCCACAGCAAGACTATGACCATCAACGACAACGTCAACCCCCAACCCATTATGCTCAGCCTCGTAAACCTCACCCAATCAGCAAACATCTGCCCAGATACAACAACCTGGTCTCCACTCGACATTCAGAACACCACTACCATCATGTCCTCCACCCACTCTGAGGCATCCACAGACCCCTGCCCCCACCATCTCTTCAACCTTGGTGCAAGCATAATCAGCACAGAACTCACGAACATCGTCAACGCCTCCATCTCCACAGCAACCTTCCCAGACAGACAAACATACGGAGGTCAAGCACCTCCTAAAGAAACCCTCTCCCGACCCAAACAACCTCAAAAACTACAGGCCGATCTCCCTACTCACATACCTAGCCAAAGTACTTGAGAAAGACATCAACCAACAGCTCACCAACTACCTGGAGCAAAACAAACTACTCAATGCCTCACAATCAGGATTCCGGGCAAACCACAGCACTGAGACCGCACTGATCGCCGCCACAGACATTAGCATTCTCCTTGACCGAGGAGACACGATGGCCCTGATTCTCCTTGACCTCTCCGCAGCATTCAACACCTTCCCCCATTACATCCTCATCAACCAACTCCACAACATCGGAATTCAGAAGCTTGACCTCAAGAGGATCACCTCATTCCTCTCAGGACGTACAAAGAGCATCCACCTACCTTCCTTCATCTCCACTCCCAAGGACATCATATGCGGCATACCCAAAAGATCATCCCTTAGCCCCACCCTGTTCAACATCTACATGACCCTCCCTTGCAGACATAGTCAGATTCAACAGACTCAACATTATCTCCTACGCCGATGACACCCAGCTCATCCTCTCGCTCACAGAGGACCCCTCCAGCGCCAGAACAAACTTCCGCAACGACATGACTGACATAGCCGACTGGAAGAGAGACAGCTGCTTCAAACTCAACTCCGACAAAACTTAAGTATTGATCTTCGGAAAAGACACATCCACATGTGACCACAGCTGGTGGCCAGCAGAACTCAGACCAACTCCCACACCAACAGATCATGCACACAACCTCATCATCCTCGACAGCCAACTAACCATGAAACAACAAGTGAACGCAGTCGCCTAATCATGCTTCCACACCCTACGCATGCTCCGCAGAATCTGCAGGTGGGTCCCAATAAACAGGAAAACCTTGAAAAGCCCTCATCACCAGCAGACACGATTATGGCAACGCTCTCTACGCCAGAATCCCCACCAAAGTCCTCAAGAGACTTCAGACCATACAGAACACCTCAGCCAGACTAATTGAGGCACATCACCTCTCACCTCAGAGACCTCCACTGGCTACCCATCCAGAAGATGTGGCAGTTCAAGATCCCAATACATGCATACAAGGCTCTACACAACCCATGACCATCCTTCATCAACTAACGTATGAACTTCCACCTGCCCACAAGAAGCCTGCACCTCGCACCCCCCCACATCCTTCGCAGTCGCAGCGGGAGCTGCTCCTTCATCATCAAGACTTGGAACGACCTCCCCCTCCAAATGGCACCCTCCCTGGCAGACTTCAGAAAGCGACTCAAGACCTGGCTCTTTGAAGCAGACGCGATAACCTCGGCGCCCAGATACCTCTTGGGGGGTGGGGGGGGGGATAATGTTGTGCTTTACAAATGCTGGTTGATTGAGTCACCTTTCTCAGAGTTAAAAGGTAGTACATATTAAAGGGCTAACAGTTAGTCTGGCTAAAGGTGTTTGAGGAGCCATGGTCATTGCGTTCTCCCTTAAGCTCCTACTACCCTGCTGACTCCCATTCGGGTGCAGAAACATCACTGTTCATTGTGCGGATTTCGCAGTCGAGGGTAGTCACTTTAGAGAGCTATGTTTGAAGGAACTGTGTAGATTCACCAATAACTTTGCTTCACGAGATAAGGCTGTCAGCCATAAACTGAGTCTTTCCCCCCCCTCCCCTTTCCTCCCTCCCACGGTTTCTGCGTGGGTGCTCGGTGGGCTGTTGCTTCTTTCAAGTCTCTCAAAATAAGTTAAACAACCAGAAAATCAGCTCAATTTCAAATCCAATCCAGGTTCTGAACCGTTTTCCATTCTAGGGGAGACTAGGGCAAAGGCAGTGGTGGCTTCAGAAGAGCGAGAAACTCCTCAGGATTGGTTACAAGTAAAAAATATTACTTCTTCTAAACTAAAGCTAGAGGGGGGTGGGGTGGTGAGGCTGGCAGAAATTCTTCCAGGCTGGAGAGCTCTCATGTACGGTGCCTGTGACCAACAGGCTGTGATGGGATTGAGAACTAAATTCTATAGTACCCCAAAACAGAAGCGTCAACCCTGTTGATTGATCTTTTCGGAAGATCAAAGGGCGGTGAAAGATACAGAAGTCACAAGTCTAGAAACCAAAGGAGCTATTGCGAGGTATTCTCTTCATCCTAGGTGATTCTGCAGCAATGTCTTCCTGGTGCAAATAAGAGTGAGGTTATCAGCCAGTGATCAACCTCAGAAATCGGTGGTTCGCGGGCCTATCACCATTTCAAAATGGAGGAGATTCATCTTCTCAGGTACATTCATCAAAATGATTGGATGCTTCAGGCTGGATTTAAAAGAAGCCTAACTCAAAGTTCATTCGGATATTCAAGCCTCATCACTGCTTTCTGGCTTTTCGACTGAACAGAGCTGCTGATCCCTCCTCCCCCCACCCCCAGTGCCTTGAGACCCTCACGGGTGAGTAGTGCGCTTTACAAGTTCCCTGATTGATTTCTTCAGTTCTCCTGGCAGGGACAGATGTTCAAGATCAAAAGTTCTTCCCTTAGACCTCTCCTCCGCTCTGTGGGGTTTAACCAAGCTAATGAGGCCAGTAGCAGAGTACTTGAGGACAAGGGGAGTCCGCATATTGTGTATCTAGACGACCTTCTTATGGTCCAGTCGGAGAGTCGGCATTTTCATCTGGAGATAGGAGGTGATCTTCCTCAGGGTCTTGGTTTCGCGATCAACGAAGAGAAGTCAGACCTGAAACTATCAGGAATCCCAGAAATTGATAGACTGACAAAGGTCGACATCAGCCTTCATACATCTTCCAGAACCCAAGACCTTACCCACCAGGGGGGAGCTGTGGAAATGTATTTCTTTGGACAGAATCTCACTGTGCAAATGGGTGCAGATTGTGAGTCTTCTCTCCTGATTTATCCAAGTCATTTTCCCAGGTCCTCTATATTATCAGGCCCTTAAAAGGCTGAAATTTGCCCATCTTCGGAGGCTTATGATATTCGGAGCTGGCTCCCTTTAAGGAGGAAACTAGGACAGAGGTTCTGGAATGGCAGAGCGCTCTTCGGGAATGTCTCAGTCCCGATTATAGAATCGGATTCCACCCGTTCGAGGTGTGGCAGTCATTGAGGGTCCCTTTTCATAGGTGGTCAGCAGAGGAGTTGGACTTCCACATCAACTGCCTCAAGCTAAGAGGGTCTTTTACGTTGGAGCGTCTCACAAAGACTATTACTGCGGCTTTGCTTTAGTAAGGATGGACAATATGTAAGTGGTCCGCTATCGACAGGCTTGGAGCACGCAAATCAAAAGTGCTGGCGGATGGGGCCTTGGGCCTCGGCAGTCCAGGTTACGTCGGAGGGCGTGAAATACCTGGGAGTTTTCTTATCAGAATCATCGAAAGTGGCGTAGGACAGCAACGTAGCACCAGTGTGGGCACGGGTGCGCGAGGAAATGAAAAATCGGTCACACATGCCCCTCTCCATCTTTGGCAGATCGACTATCTTCAAGATGGTATCGCTACCGCGTCTGCTTGATCAGTTACAGAACCATCCATACCCAGAATCTCCTATGTGGTTCCGCCAAGTTAACGCGGCATTAGGGCAATTCCTGTGGGCAGGGGGGGGAGGGGCGTCCAGGGTGGCGCTGCGGACCTGCTTCCAATCTACGTATTGTGGGGGGCTGGCTACGTCAGATGTCCAATCGTACTACCTGGCTTCGCATCTCCTGGTGCTGAATGAATGGTGGTATGGGGATCGGAAGGACCCCGCCTATGCGGTGGAACGACAGTGTATGGGGGAATCCACTCTACATACCATGTTGTACTCTGCGACATTGCGTGACTCTCTCCCGCCGGCTACAAGAGTGGTCTTCCAGGTATGGAAACAATCTCTCCGCAGAATGGGGTGGTGGAATAAGCTGACCAGGGAAACCCCACTGTGGTATAACGGTCGTCTTCCGCAGCTGGCTCCGTTATCCGGGGGTGGGATAATATCGGCATTTCGAATCTAGGAGACGTAATGCGAGGCTTGACGTTGAAGTCGTTTTAAGATCTGCAACACGAGTACCAGATGCCGAAAACCCAATTTTATAAATACCTCCAATTTCGGCATGCCATCCACCCTAGTGTCTCGGGACTAGAAGAGCTCCCTGAATTTAGCCAGGTAGAAGCCAAGGTTTTATGGGTGATCTGCAGAACCGCAAAATATCAAAGATCTATCAGTCCCTGGTGACGCATAGCGCCAATACATTAGATAAACTCAGAGAAGCATGGGCTGGGGACATTGGCCAACTTGATGGTGATGACTGGACGGAAGCACTGGCGTCTCCTAGAGAGGCAGCAATAGCGATGAGATTGCGTCTCATTCAATTCAAATACCTTCACTGGGTTTACCATACCAGGCTCAGGCTATGGAGGGCGGGTCTTGTTCAATCCCCAATATGTCTGCGCTGTAGCCGAGAGGAGGGGTCCCTGATGCACACTATCTGGCACTGTACAGCACTCACAAAATTTTGGAGGGGGGTAATGGCCTGTCTGGCAGAGGTGTTGGGGTGGGAGCTCCCTTTCTCCCCCAGACTGGTAATCCTACACATTACGGAGGGTATAGGAGGTAACATCTACAAGCGACACTTGTTGCTGCTGGGACTGACTTTAGTGAAAAGGGATATAGCAAGGGGGTGGAAGGCGACAATTCCGCCCTCTCTCTCTCTCGGCATGGAAGTATGGGCTAGACTTTTGCATGGGGTTGGAGATCCCAATATTTAAGGCCAGGGGTTGCCCACAAAAGGATCCCAAAATCTGGAAGAGATGGGCGGATTATCGAGGCCTAGACCTGGACCCAGTGGCCCCGGTAGACTCATCGGCATCTATGGTGTTACATGGGCCCTTGGGGTAGGTGATTTGGGGGGCAGTGAGGGACTGTATGTGTGGGACTGGGGAATGCAGTGGCGAATAAGACGCAGTAGCGAGTTAATACAATGGGGGGGGTTTAATGTGTTTATGTTCTCTTGTTTTACAATAGTGATGATAAAGAAAATGTGTACATCAAATGTCAATGAAAATGATTCGCAATGTCTACTATGGCAGACGTGTCCTGGGTTAAGGAGCTCTGCAATGTATGTGACTTTTGACACAATAAAAATGTTTTTTTTTAAAAGTGCTGGCGGAGATGGGCACAGAGTTTGGCAATATTGTCTGGCCAACGAGATTTCTATTAATGTTCATTTAGCTTTTGATGCTGCTAGAAACCTAAGACATTACATAATCCTCCTCTGTCATTCACAGTCACTCACCTTGGTGGCTGGTTCACCGGAGCAGCTTATTGAACCAAAGCCTTACACTTTAAGACACACACTCCCTCCCCGCCAAACTAGAATAAGATGTTGAAGGCACACACCATGTGTTCCTTAAAACAATATGAACACAAACTACATCCGGTTTAGAGAAGACTTCTGCAGACACTATGCCCTCCTATGAAGACTCTGAATACACACATTTCCTTTTTCCTTGACAAAATTTGAGCACCTAAGTCCAAGGCAGTAAATTTTGAGCTGTCGACTGTCAGCAAATTCAGCAAAGAGAATCAATACTTAAAGCACCAATATCTCCAGGTGTAGAGTTTGTCAAAATATTCTCAACCAGAAGCTACAGCTAAAATCAGGATCCTAAACTATATTTCAAGCTGGTATCAAGGAAACATTTAAATTTTCAAGGTCTTTTTTATTGAGGTATAAAACAGTGCTAGGGTGGGCATTACGAATGCCACAGAACATTCAAACATACACCAACATAAGAAGGCATGGGTGCCAATAAAACAAAAATACAACCTTCTATTCAGCGCTCTCAAATTCAAATTACAACAACTCTCCAATTAAACAACCCTTCCACAGTTACAGCATTGATAGGAAACCCAGCAGACTAAAGGCCTAGAATAGTAGAAGAGTGGACAGAGAAGTGAGAAAGACAAGAATTCAAAAACAACTCCCGTAAATCTATATTCCACTTACAGTGGAGTAGCATTGCACAGTATAAATTACCACCACTCCTTTGAGCCCTTAAGGAAGACCTCAACACTCCATAACTGTTCTAAATCAAACTACTCGCCAGTCCCTAGAGGTGGACCCTTCAAAAAAGGCGGTGGCAGTCTCCAATTACGAGATGAAATATTCCCCAGGTGTGCCATCTCAGTCACACTGAGAAGTTACAGGAGCAATTAGGGGTCCCTCCTTCCGCTCTCCTTTCACAACCAACCGCTCCTTCTTCCTAGCCAGGGTATCTGGGTGTAAATCTAGGAATAGCAGAAGACTTTACTCACTCAGCAACACTATTCACGTGTGTGTGTGTGTGTGTGTGTGTGTGTGTGGATAAATACTGTGTTTTCTTCAGGGATCTCCACAGATGTCTGTGTGCCTGGGATACCTGCTGATGTTCCAGCAGATAGCAGACCCAGTAAGTGTCCAAGAACAATCACCAGCTGGAATGCCAGTGCCTCTGTAGGAATAGTTGCCAACATTTCCAGAATTCCAGGGTGCTTGATGCTCTGCTGATTATCAAGGAGCTGCACCCTTGAGTCGACCTTCGACATGCAACCAATGGCACAGGTTTCAAAAGACCCAAGGTTATACACTGTGGAAATTTAACAAGCGTGGACTGTCTGTGCCAACTTTTTATCAACCAGACGTCCCTGCCCAGATAATCGCTGACAGACCTTGGCGGCTTAGAACCCCAACTTTCATTAAATGCCAAGTCTCTTAGATTCGCACCGGACACTAACCTCACAGGTAAGGTACCCATTGCCAAAAAAATAAAGATTATTGGTTCAAACTCTCTCATCTAACAAAAGTCAAACCATTTCATTCAGAAAGTGACTTCACAATTGCTGTTCAAGCCCTTGAGCTCTTACATTTGGATGGTGGTACAACCAGCTCAGTGGTCTATAAGACTTCAATCTGTCACCCCATATGGGTATCATACATGTCACAGCACATTTCACCCACGGCCGGAAGACATGTTATCACATTACTCCCTTCCTTATGGCAGCCCATTGGCTCCTCTTGCCAGCCCATGCCAACTGCAAAATTAGCGGCATCCTTTACAAAGCAATCACGACCAGCAGCCACGCTTATCTTGTAGGCAAGCTCACCATCTCTGGCAGTTCTAAGGACACCCGCAGTCAAGACACCAGCAGATTGCAGACCTAGAAGTGTAAAAAAGAAAACAAGGCAGCAAGCCTTTTCCATTTATGCACACAGGATCTGGAACAACATCCCCCGTATCTATCAGGTCCGCCCCAACGCTGTTCCAATTTAGGAAAGAGATGAAGAGGCCCCTTTAAAGAACACTACCTTACAATTTAATAACTGTTGGCAGCCAGGCTTCTCCCCTCTTACTTGATGTTATGCTTGTTTTTGAACATGTATAGCACTCCACTGCCTTTTAGCTAGGATCCTGCTCTAAAAATACCATATACATACAGGTGAGGGATGAAGCGAATGAAGACCCCTTAAGAAGCATGGATGTCCATGTCAGCCGACTCAGTCGGATGCCTGCCTTGTTCCCCTCGTATAAGCACCGACCCAGGAAGCACTAAGTGCTGGAGAAGGACCCTGGTGAGGCGCTCTCAGGCACTGCTGCCATCTTGGGCTCCAGCCAGCCCTGCCCATACCAAACCGTTTTAAATCGGATCAGGGAGGCAAATCGTTAAAAGGAGACTGCAGTAAAGCTTTGAAACTCACTGCAAAGCTGGTATGGGTGAAGCAATCCATTGTTGCTTTAAATCACTCCTGAAAGCCAGCTTGGTGTTAGACACTAACTATTTAACTTTGTTTTCTGACAATTGCAATTTATCTTATTTTATTGTTATTTTACCAGTGTCCTTTTATAGTTCCTGCATTTTTGCTTCAAAGCATTCCTGTCACTAGTTTTTACATTCTGGATCTATGCTTTGCGTAGTATTATGATGCACGTTCTCAGTAATAAACGTACATACATCTTCTCAGTATACACAGAGAAGGTCCTCTTCATGTGTAGCAATACAACACCTGCTCGCTTTGAGAATGTATACTTGAAGTAGGCCTGTAGGGAGGGCAACGTTTGTATCCTTCAAGATAGGAGAAGGTGTTCTTGAGAATGTCTACTTGGGGCATGCCTGAAGAATGCAACTCCTTCTTGGAGCCTCCGAGGCAAGAGAATGTCTGCTTGAGAATATCTACTTGTAGTAGGCCTGCCGAGAGTGCAACTCTTTCTTGGAGCATCCTTCGAGGTAGGAGCAGATCTCTTTCTGGGAGTCATGTATGGAGGAAGAACAGAAACAGAGACCTTGCCGAACTATCCCACTTCAGTGTGTGTTCCTTAGAGCCAAAAGAGGCGGAGACATGCCTTGCATGTTGAAGATCTACTCAATATCAATGCCCCTGACAAGGTGGCCGTAAATATCAGTCTTTATGGCTGGTCCTTCTTAGATGGAGAATAAGTGCCTAGTGACTGATCGCAGATTGTCTTGATGTCAATTTCATAGCCAGCAGGCAGGAGAGGCTCTGTAAGCTTCAGAGGTAATCCTCATGATGTTTAAGAACCTCTTGCAATAAGATTTGTGTCTTCTCAACTGCACTCCAACTGATGTCACTGTTCAATCATGCTTTTTACAGCAACTTAATCCTGCAACCGGACACGACAGACCTCGCTAAACACCTCCTGATCTTATCCAAAGAACCAATGCTAACCACATGGACTGTCATCACCCCAGATGAAACCGCCGCCACCATGAAGTCCATCTACTCGGGGACCCCATCAGACCCATGCCCAGATCACGCCTACTCCAAGGACTACAACCCATCAGCGCTGTGCTACCAATTCCGAATGCCTCCAACTCTTCTGCAACCTTCCCAGATGCTTGGAAACTCACAACTGTCCTCTCAATACTGAGTAAACCCTCTGAGGACCCTTCAACTCTTGCCAACTACAAACCAATCTCCCTGCTAGCATTCCCAGTAAAGGTCTTACTAAATACCTCAACAACCACCATCTCCTCGTCTGGCTTCAAACTCAACCACAGCACCGAAACTGCCCTCATCGCTACCACTGATGAAATCCACATGACTCTGGACAGAGGTCTCATGCTCCTGGACCTCTGTGTAGCATTTGACACAGTCTCCCACCCCATCCTCAAAGCCTACACAACATCGGAATCCAAGGGCATGCACTCCGATGAATCTGACCCTTCCGGAGTGGAAAGACCCAGTCAGTCAACCAGGCACTGTACACTTTGGACACCTGCAACCTCATCTGCAGAATTCTGCAAGGATCCTCCCTGAGCCTGACCTTGCCTATAGCCAGCATCATCTGCTCTCACGATACCAACGGCCTCTCCTACGCCAATGACAACTTTTTGAAAAGACTGTTCAGCAGCCCAAGAAACTGGAGAAGAGAAACTGTCAACTGGGAAGTGTGGACTGGATTTCTTTGAGGTAACTTTGATTAGCTGCCATCAAGCAGGGGGATGTGAGGATTTGCTTTCCTCTAAGGTGATCCGGCACCACTGCCAAACGTTTGGAGTAGGACTGGAAGCCCAATGGAAGCAATTGGTCTTGAAAATAAGATTTCCTAATCTTAAATCTTTTGTGTATTTTCATTAGAGGACCATGAATAAACAGATCAACAACATCCAATGTCATAAATGCAGTTACATGTCTATTTGGTGGAGGGCTGACATCCTGAACTTTTTTCTTCACGAATTTTCAGTTTTTAGATTTTGGGGTTTCACTTTTAGTTTGCACCAGGAAATGCTTATAGTACATTACTTTGCCATTTTGTTTGCCTAGAACGGAGTCTATCGCTTGTATTTTCAGAGCGATGCTGGTATGTGATCTATTTTGCTATTAAATAGATGCTTTTGTTTGGTGAATCATAGGTGGTAGGATCCTTAAACAACTTGCAAACCATTTTACACAATAATTAGCCCCTATCTGCTAATGTGATGCTTTGCTACTTTTAATATGATTTGTCTTAAGTCTTGTCACCTGGAGAAAGGAAGTGTGGCAATCATTACCTTGCTGAAGCTTTACTGCTGAGGCCAATGGTCGTTGGTCTCTCTAGAGCCATAGTAAGATCTCAGCTCTTGTGGCTGCGGATCCTACCACCGAAGGGTTTAAACACTCCATCACTGAGTTTTTAATGCCTTTCAGAGCAGGAGTCTTGGACATGCTTCTGTTCAGTATCAGTTTATCAATAAGCAATGTTCAGAGGATGTCTTCTGACTGTCAGTCACTCCAGAGCCTTTTTTCTAGGAGCACTGACCAGTGCCTCATGGATAGCGAATGGCGCGAGGTACCGGCAGCGGGCCATCAGATTACTGCATGAGAATACTGCAGTAGTGTAGAACGTCTAACTTCAGCTTCTTCGTCCTGGGATAACAGATGGGAGTCACTGCATTTATTAACAATATTCTTTAAGTTTTATGCCCCTTTTACTAAACAATTTCTACTCCAGCTTTTACGCAAGCATCAGTTCAGTAGGCTGCAGACTTGCACGGAGTTTTCTTCAACAACTGGGCGCACTTCGGTTGCACTAATCCATGCTATTTTAATGGTGTTTTTAGTGGATATGTATTAACTAAATCAAATGTTTTTATATGTTGTTTTAAATGTTTTATCCGTTTTTAGGCTGGTGGCTCTTCTCCACAGGATGTTCTTATTAGCTTATATTTTTGCTGCTTTATGCTATTCTTAGTGGACATACTTTCTTATTGAGCCTGATGCCTTCATGTATACTAGTTCTTAGTGTTTGTCTTTTTTTTCTCAAAATGAAACTCTGTACTCTATTCCTTCATGTACCTTTTATGATCCGCTTTTATTGGATCGAATAAGCTGAATTTGAACAACGTACAGGAATTATCCGATTGACCTCTCCGCTTCCTTCCCTCTCCTCTTATTCTTTGGGGATCTTAGGGTTAGAATAGAAAGATTAAAAGGCCATTTAAAAGTGTTCTCTTTTCACAATTTCTGTAGGATTATGTTATGAAGATTCATTTGTAAGACTTCATGATGTGCCCCCTTGAGGACTAAGAATATTAAGTGCATATGTTGGAACTTTCGGATACACAGGGAGTGTCGATTTATTTAAGTTTAGCTCTAGATATTCAATTATTTTGTTTGAACATTAGAATGTTTCTGTAGTTCAGAGTGTGCATCAGGAATCAATGGAAATATCAAGATTTGTGATGTTTTATATTTGATGGATATTGAAAACTCTTCAGAATGTGAGAAGGAACTTTTGAGTTAAATAAAGAACTTTTGACTTCAGATCAAAGACTAATTGTACTGAAGCCAACACTAGGTTTCAAATCTTTGGACTCAAATTCATATGAAGAATAGACTCGTAGACATATGGCGAGGGAAGCGGCTGTAATCCTGGAGCTGCATGCTGAGAAAGCTTTTAATTCTCTGGAATGGCTCTATACTATGACCCTCCTGGACAGCATGGGTTTCGGGCCCTCACTCCTGGCCTGGGCGCGCCTACTGTACTGCAACCCAACAGCAAATTTTAGAGTTAATGTGACACTCGGAGGAGTTTGACTTGGGTAGGGCCACCCAGCAGGGTTGCCTCCTATCCCCCCTGCTATTTGCGATGGCTATGGAGACAGTGGCGAACTGGATCAGGGGAGAGGCACTGCTGAGGGTTCTTCAATGTGACTGCAGCTCAATTACATTTTACTTTATCTGGATGACCCGGATGACTCCCTTCCACGAGTTCTGGAGATCTTTTGGGGCACTGAGATCAACTGGGGGAAAATCTAAATTATACCCCTCACGCCCTGGCAGCCACAGGCCAGGTAGTTTTGCCCACTGATGTGGGAGGAGGTGGGTTTCATTCACCTGGGTATCTATGAGACGGTCGACCTCAATATATTTCACGAGTGAAATTTAGTCCAGACTCTGGCAAATGTTTGCGGGGATGTGGAACACTGGCACCGCCTTCCCCTTTCACCACTAGGCAGAGCATCGTTATTTAAAATGATTTACCTCCCCAAGTTCCTCTATGTATCACAAAACACACCATTCAAGATCCCCAACCACTTCCTCCAGGCGGTGGATGATGAATTTTGATGCTTGCTATGGAACAGGGGTAAGCTCTGTATGGCACTCTCCAATCTGACTAGGCGACCGATGGAAGGGGGAAATCGCACTCCGCGACTGCGCCTTTATTATTGGGTGGCCCAACTATTAGTGTTTAATGACTGGTCTTTCACAGACCAAATGCAACCATCCCTTTTGGCAGATCGAGGGGCAATGGACCTGTGTGGCGATTGTATGGGCCAAATAGGGTCAGGCACCTTCCAGAGCCTACCGCGGTGATAGTCTGGATATGGAAGCAGGTGGTGCGAAAGATGGGCTGGGCAGTTGACTCTCGAGACGTCATAATGGGAGCCCGCTGCTCTGGTGGAGCTCCGTGGGGTGAAGGGACAAAGGCAATGGGACTTACTGGGTATCTCAAAACTTGGAGATCTAAGAGACGAAAGGGATGGCTGACCTTCAAGGAATTACAGGGGCAGTATGGTCTATCTTGGGACCAATACCTGCATTACATGCAGATAAGAGCGATCCTACATTGTTGGATCAGTGATGCCTAGAATCTAGAGGAAGAAAGCTCATTGGAATAGAGGGTACTTGGTGCCCCCATACACAGACATGCCATATCCCAGGTATACACCACTCTTCTCGTACACAGTCAGTCCCCCTTACAGACGTTGAGGGGATAAATGGGAGGCGGATCAGGGTAAAATGGAGGAGGACAAGTAGGGAGCTGCATGTCTCTCTCCAGGAGAGGTAGCAATTCGGCTGGCTTTCGACTGGTTTAGCTGTTACCTAGAGCCTACTACACTCAAAAGAGACTATGCGCAATGGGGTGAATGACTCGGACCGCTGGAAACTGGGATGTGGCCGGCAGGGCACCCTTCTACACACGATGACACTGCCCAAAACTGCACAGATATTGGTCTGGTATTCAGAAATGACTCTAGTCTAGCTAGTGGGAGGACACCCAGAAACTTACCCGAACTGTTGGTATTTTTGGGGATATGGAATCTCGATAGATACATGTTGGCTCTTTGCAATACGTCCCTGGCACTGGTGAGGCGAGACCATGTGCACTTCTAGAGCATACAAGAATGGAGTTCCAATATAGAGAGGTGTAGGCTGGTGGAGGAACCTATCTACCAGGTGAGAGGTTGCCCCCGCACCCCCCAAAAGCAGGCAAAGATATGGGGCCGATGGCAGGAGAGTGGTATGAAGAGCATGGTGTGAGAAGTTGGCCTGGTATATGCTGTCCACTAATTAAAGTGGGCACCTTGCACCAGTCCAAACGACCCTTATGGTGATTAGGTCAAAGATAACCTTTATAGAAAGCTATCCTAGTGGTAGCTATGGAGAGCAGCCTTCAGGCTAAGTCTTGAAGGAATGTAAAGCAGCTTGTTTTACCAGAACAGAACCTCCTGAGTGATCAAATGAAAGGAGAACCACACAAGTGTTATATAAACAAGCATTGGCATAGCCAATAGGTCTTGCTTTTGGGACATTATAAGTGTTTAGCCATGCAACAGTTGATGTTGCACCAAGGATATTGTGCTGCAGAATTAAATACTTATAAGGTCCCAAAGGCGAGACCTATTGGCTATGCCAATGCTTGTTTTATATGCTGGTGAAACCTTATTGCGCACTGGGGTGAAGCTGCATTAATTGGTATACATTGGAAATAGTGAGAGACCACTCAAACAATACATCCAGTAACATCACAGAGTGATTAAAAATGGTAACTTCGAGCTATCTGCTGGCAACACATTTTCAAGTACATCCAAAAGGATGCACATTTTGGTTTCATGTAGTTGAACATATTCACATTCACAGCAGAATGTTGTTCACCGTTTGTAAACCATTTGTAATGAGTCAGACTGGGTTTCGCCAGATGATAGTACGGAAAGAAGGGGAGAGGAAGGGAGGAGAGGGAAGAGAGGGCAAGAGATGAAGAGAAGAAGAGGGAGGGCGGGGCAGAGAGACGTACTGAAAAGCAGGAGATGGGATGAGGAAAGAGGTGGATTGAGGGAAGGACAGGCAGAAAGAACTTGATTTTATATAGTGTCTCGGACTATACTGAAGTTGTTTCTAAGCGCTGTAAATAATGGGTGTTACAATTATACAATTAATAGTACTCAAAACAGAGCTTCAGGAGCAGAATGCAGTGGAAGGGATAGGGCACGAGCGTAATTTATAGCAAGAGTAATGTGAGGTAGCGGAAGGGGCTGGGGAGAGGGAGGAAAGAGGAGAAAATGGACAAGAGCAAAACCAGAGGGGAGAGTGACGGGGCTGAGCATGCCAGCAAATGGCGACTGTAGAGTAAAACGATGCGCTATGAAAAGGGAGCGTGGAGAAGACGAGACAGGTGAGAGGACAAGAGCTAATGGGGGCGCGTAGATTAGAGGAGTTGGAAATTATGGGCGCCAACGACCTGGAGAAGCAGGTGCAACTAAGAAAGGAGGACGCGCGGTAAGGTGAAAGGTCAAGACAGAAGGGAAGATAAGAAGGAGAAGGTGTAAGACAGAAAGAGTCCGAAAAGACGTAACAAAGAATATAGAGAGAGAAGGTGACTCAATGAAGAGTCTGGCGAGGGAAAGTAGAGAAAATAGAGAGAGAAGTTGAACGGGGAAGAAGAAAGTAGGCGAGAGTTGAGAGAAAGGGGGAGGGGACAGTCACGGCGGAAAGAATACAGAAAGGAGACAGAACAGGTAGAGGACAGAAGCCACAGCACAGGGGAGGGGGGAGAGAAAAGGGAGAGAAGAGAAAAGAGGAGAAAAAGGCATGGGGTGGTATGAAAAAGAGAGAAAAAAATGTGTGACATAGAACGATGACACGAGAAGGAACAGTGGAGAAAAAAGCTGGATGATATAAATAAGAGACGCTTTGGGGTCTGAGGAGTGCAGAGGACAGCACACAGACGACACGCAGGCATGTACAGCGGGGACGAGAAACAGATGCGCAATACATATTCAGCGCAACGGGAGAGGGAGGCGAACGTACAGGCGCTCTGGGCGGCGGGAGCAGAAGGTGCCGGCTATTGTACAGTCAGACATCTGTTGACATCCAGGCGGAGAGTCGAAGGTAAGGAGTGAAAGATGAGGGTGGATGAAAAGGAGAAAGGGCAGATAGGAGGGTGAAAAGGATTTTAGGCAAAAGAGAGAAAGAAAAAAATAAAACGCATAGACAGCGGTAGATAGGGAAATGAAGGGAAGCAAAATGAAAGGTGAATGTGGAAGTCATTAGAAAAAGTAGAGAACGATAAAGGAAAATGAATGAAAATGTTTTGGGAGAGAAAAGGCGACAAAGGTGAAAGCAAGAGTCTAGAAGAAACGAGGAACTGGAGAACCAAATAAAGTAAAATGCAAAAATAACTGAAAAGAGGGAGTTGGGGGGAGAATATAAGAAGTAGTAAGCGAGAAGGGGTATGAAGGACCAGGTGGAAAGAAAGGAAACAACCCTCCAAGAAAGCAAGATAAGAAAGAGTAAGGAACACGGAAATGGGGGAACGAGGAAAGAAAATTCGAAGATAAATAAGGATGGAAGAATAAGAAAGAAACAAGAAGTAAAGTGCAGCCGCCATTGTTGCCGATTAGGAGCGGTGTTGAAGATGTGGAAAGAGTTGGGCGAGCTGCGCGACGGGACGTGTGGGCAAGGAAAGAGGCGCGCGCGCGCTTGGGAGAGCAGTCTGCTCTTTTTCAAAGCACATACTCGTGCTTGTGGCACGCCGCTGCGCACTCCCGCAAGGCGTATGCCGCCACAAGCACGAGTATGTGCTTTGAAAAAAAGCTGCACGACGGCTAAAGGTCTCCTATACAGCGCATGCGCGCTGCGTAGGCGAGACCTAAAAATATGTATTTATTACTAAACACTCTCTTAGAACATAAAGCACACAATACTTAATCAATAGAATATCAGTAAATAGCACAATACACAGCGGGCTCCAGGGGGAGACCAAACCATATACTAAAAAAATGGTTTAACAACAACAACTTCAATAGTCCCAGGGCACGTAGAATCACTGGGACCCCAAGGAACCACCCAAAGGAGTGACACAGGGAGCCCACGGAGGACGGGTGCAGTGTGTGAACACAGACGCGAGCTCCGTACAACTCTATGGGAAAATCGCGGTTGGAAAATTACAGTTTAAGGACACTTTGGAGAGGACTTCAAGCAAACCCTTTGGAACATAGAAGGTTCTAAGGCCAGCACCCTAGTGAGTACCGAGGTACCCGTGTTACCTATCCCAGAGGAGCCGGGTGCATAGGGGTCAAGTGGTGTCGGAAACCCTCGTCGTTTTCAATGGCGTGATGCGAAGAAGTGCTGCTGCCGGGAAGATGAAGTGTCCGGTGGAATCCAAGCCTGGATCCGAGGTGAGAAGAACCTGAAAGCAGAGGGGACAGAGTCTGGGTCACTTCAGGGTGACCAGGGGCTCAATAGACGAACGCCCACCGATGTCGGGTGCTTCAGGTGTGGAGATAGGATGCTTGACTCTGCAGCCACGGGGACCAGGAGACGTCGACCAAAGTCCGGAGGTGAGCTGTTCCACGAAGGATGTCGAGTGCTGAGGGGTCAGTGTCCGGATTGAACACCAACAAGCCTTGGCAAAGGCAACCCACGCGGGCAGAGGAAACAGGTTACGGTGTGGACCAGCAAGGTCCAGGAGACTCTCCAAGCTATGGGGAGTCAGGGCACGTCTGGAGCAACCAGGGAAGCCTAAGGAAAATCAAAGTGACCCTCACCAGGACCCACAGGCCAAAGGACCAGGGATCGCGAGGGGACCTCGAGCGGATTCACAAAGCACCAGCCCACAGAGTGGAGTGGAGAGCACTCGTGGAGTGGAGGCCGGAGATCTTCGGTGGAATTGCTGCTCGGGGTCGGGACTACAAGTAGTCCAAAGCACAGCCTCAGGGATCGCCAAAAAGCATATGCTGCTGCAAAAGTACATGGTGCACAGGGGTTCGGGTTGCACGGTCCCCACGAGGGATACTGGTCTCAGGATTGCTGAGAGGGCAGATCGACCTTAGGGACGCTCGGGAACCCACCTCCTGTGTTGCAGAAATCTTCGGAGTCCTCAGGAGCTCGGGAGATGCAAACCGGTCAGATGCGTTTAGGTGCCTGCTGCTGCAGGGGAGTAACTCCTTTACTCCAAGGGAGATTCTTCTGTCGTCCAGCGAAGTGTAGACCATCGAAGTACTTGGTTTCTGTTGCAGAGTTTAGTCCAGGTAAAATCCAAAGTCCTGGAATCAGGTTTCCCACTTCATACCCAGGGAAGGGGTTGGACTGACTCTGGGGACCCTCCTAGGGGAGGGGCAGGACAGAGGGGTGGCTACACCCATTGTCCTTTGTCCAGTTTCGTGCCAGAGCAGGAGCAAATGGCTCCTGGAACTGGTTTGAGCTGGACTATGCATGGGGACACCAAATGTGCCCCCAGTGCAGACTTCTGGCACTCTCAGAGTGCACCCACCCAGCCCCAATACACTAAAGCCTGTCTGGGAGGTGGTCACACCTCCCTGTGACAGGAAACCTATTGTCAGGCCTTCCTCTGCTCGAGCTTGGCTCAGCAGCAGGAGGGCAGACTCATGTCTGTGGCTGGCAGCATCCATTTTGTGATGCCCAGGTCGAGAAAGCTGGTACCGGGTAGACCAGTGATCCACATATGTCCCTCTAGGAGGGTGGAATCATACCTCCCCCGCCAGTTACTGGCGGGGAGGTATGATTCCAAGGTGTTACACCAAACACAACCTGTTTCTAAGAAGCCGTTTTAAAGTTAGCATTTACCGCGAGGTTATAATGCACTTAAGTATATATGGTTGGCTGCATCACAGACAACCCCGGAGAATAGGTTCCGAAGGCTGCAGAGGGGCCCTACTCATGCAGGGGCACCCTCTCACACAAAACCCAGCACCCTGCCTTCAGGATTGATAAGGCCTGCCATAGGGTTGACTGATAGGTTTATATGTGCAGTGATTTAGAATAGATATAGGGAACCTATATCCAAGTAAGGGGTGCATGCACCTCCTTACACAGGCTGCAGTAGCAGACCTGTGGTGTCATTTTGAATGGCCTCTCAGGGGTGGCACAATACATGCTTCAGCCCCTGGGAGGCCTCTGGGGTATCTATGCCCTGGGTACATGGTGTACCATGTACTAGGGACTGATAAGGGTACCCCAGAATCCAATCTGGAGTGTACCTAAAGTACATGCAATCAATTTACAGGAGAAAGCAGATAGACTGGGGTCCTGAATAGCAGGATCCCAGTCAGTCTAGGTCAAAAACAGTGATACATCAGCAGAAAGTGGGGGTAACCATAAGAGGCAGATCCTAGTCTCCTACACATGGGTCCCTACTACTTAACTCGGCTGAACGTTTCCGACATTCACGGTTAAATGATGGGGACTCTGGCAGCCAAGCGGGAGAAGGACCATACTGCGATTAAGAAATGATTAGGTTCATAATCCAGTACTATGTAATACGACACCCACACCCAAAACTGTTAATCTGTAATCCCTTTTTTCAAGGCTAGCCGCGAAACCCAGGTGAATGGGTATTCAAGGGATGTATATGTTGTTCAAAATGCTGAATAAAAAGATTTGAAGGAAAGGAAAAAAAAAATACAACACACCGGTTGTGTTGCCATTGATCTGAAAGTGGAGCACCGGGCAAATTTCCTGTTACCCAAATTTGCATATTTTTTTTTTACAATACAAGATGGTAGTCTCTTAATTGGGATTCACTTAAACTTCCCAGTTCAAGATTTCCCTGAGGACAGTTCCTGTATTTGGCGTATAAAAGAAAGCACTTGAAAATTGTGTAGGCATCGCAATGCATTTCGTTTCATTCCTGAAGTGAGGAGAGTTTGAGTCCTAATTAGCACCATTTATACAGATGGTCAAAGCAGGTATTTTCTTTTCTAGATTTTTCCTCCTAACTTGTAGTGATGTCCCTTCAGGGCCCACTTTGATTACACTTATTTTTTTATTCTCCCATCATTGCATAATACAGATGCATTTGGCATACAAGCTTAATGCAACAAGAGCAACAGAAGTAACATGTAGTACATAACGTAAACATACAGTGCAGTACATTCAGTCCAGTTTAGCCCTGGTCGACTGCTACATCAAGGGTAGCGGTCACCACCACATTACTCATGTAGGCACCTAGTGCCCCTTTTCCCGGCATCATAGTTCATAATTGTTGACCTCATTACAACGCATCAGGGTGCTCCAGAAGGAAGAGTGTCACCGGGCTCCAGATATCTTTTGGCCTGGAGGAGACCAGCAATTCCTCAGCATAAATGTCCAGTTGTTCTCTACAGTATACAGCATCCTTAATCCAGCTAGTTGCTGTAGGTACAGCCTTCCCGCCCCAGTTCATTTCCACTAGTCTTTTGGCCAGCAATAGTGCGATAGCTACTAGTTTGCGGTTACATGGTTGAATTGATTTAAGCAGTCCCAGCAAACATATCTGCGGAGTGCAATTGACCTTCTCTATAATCATTTGAGATAGGAGTTGCGACACTTTGACCCAGTACAGAAACATCTGCAACCCCTGGCAAGCTGTATAAAGCCTTCGTCCTCTATACCACACTTTAAACACTATGAGTCCCCCTGCAGCCCATATCTGTGTAGCCGCTCTGGTGTATAATACATTTGATGAAGAAACAAAGTGAATTACCCTCAGATTGCAATTTTACGTGAGGCGTCCAGTCAGGGCACAACATGACACCCAATCCTCCCACAAAAACGGCATGTCAAGCATTTCATTCCATCGTTCATGAGCCACAGATGTAATCATTGGGTTTTCAATGAGTGAAGTGTTGTATAATCTGGTTATCAGACCCTTCCTATCCTCCTTGGACAATAGCATCTGAAGTGCATTTAACACCAATGGATCACTCGGGAACTCCGGGTACATCACCCCAATTACTGCACGTAATCTAGCATACATGAAACCTAGGTCGCAGTATAAGGCTTCTTAGCAGGGCGTTCTTCCAATGTTATAAAACTCCTGCTAGGATATAGGCCACCTTGTGTGGTTACACCAGCCTCTCTCAGTATTCCCAATGCCCCTTGTTCATGGGTGAATGAAATGTCGGTATGTGCAGCCACCGTCAGGGCTGGTGCGTATATGTAGTCCCTACCCGCCCTAACACGCAGCTCCTTCCATGCACGTGAAGTGCAACTCACTGTGTTTATGTGCACTCTGGCATTCATAGGTTGATTATAAAGTACCATAGCTATGAGTGGGGTTGGGTAAGCATCATCCGCTTCCACAGTCAGATGCGGTAGATAATCGCAAGAACTGACAGTAGTGGGCAAAGTGTGCTTGCGAACATAGATAATACAGTCGCATGTCCGCCGCCCTGAAGCCACCCCGCTCGAATGGCTGTACTAGAGTATTCCAGCTGCTTGCCCGCCAATGCTAGAGTCAGCAAGCATGCATGGAGAGACTTCAAGAGCGTTCTATTTAACACTATAGGAATATTCACAAATAGATAAAGCAACTTAGGCAGTACCGTCATTTTTTTTTTACTGCAATACGATCCGATAGGGATAATGAGACGCATCCATCTAGCCACCTGATCTGTTAGAGACCCAGTGGTTGTGGGTAGTATGAATTATGGGTGAGCGATCGACACTAGGTATCCAAATACCAAAATATTTAACGGGCTCTGTAGCCCATGTCAGTGGGAATTCCAGCTCATATGAAGTGGTGCACTGTGTGAGGGGGAATATTACAGATTTTTCCCAGTTGAAGTTGAGGCCTGAGTACCCTCCAAATCTTACATACTCCCTAAGCAAGGGCACAAGATCCTTCTCGGGCTCCCTCACATACAGCAGCATATCATCTGCATACAAGGATATGGCTAACGGCCGCTGTCGGAACCCCAGCGCAGTCTGCCCATGCCTTTGACTAATTTTACACGCTAGGGGCTCCAGCACGAGGGAGAAAAGCATTGGTGACAATGGTCATCCATGCCTAGTACCTCTACAAATTTGGATAGGATCCGATACAAACTTATTAACTTGAACCCTCACAGTCGGCTCGGAGTAGAGCAGACGCACCCATTGCATAAACAAGGTGGTAGCCTCATACGACTCAGCACCGTGAACATATAGCCCCACTGTATGCATATGTGAGAAATGAAAGGTGATCTGTTATCACGGTTTCCTTGAGGACTAGAGCTTCATGTTCTAGGTTTGCTGAAATCACCTGCTACTCTGGATAGGTTAAGAGTTCAGGTGAGGCACGTTGAGCTAGTCTCATTTGGGACTATGCGTACCAACGTGGTAGAGCGAGACTGTCCCTACTTCCGGATGTCCTGTTCTCCCAAGAACAATTCTGTTTCCCAGCAGATCCCTGCAACATGTCGCAACCAACGATGGTCTGGTACTTATCCAACGGGTCTCCCGAGTCCTGCTTGTGTGTGCACTCACACCTACCAGCTGAGACGTCAGTGGTGTTGGGGCTATATCCTTCACAGTATTTTTAGGGAGCACCTCCATTTTTTATGTTGGTTGTTCAAGCTTGAACCTTTGATAAGGATTACCCATTTTGTGTTTGCACTTTGTTCCCATTACTCTTAATAATGGTGCTGCCACAACCTTTACCAATTGCTGACAACTGCAGACCTGTCTTTGCACATGTAACTTTGTGTGACCTTGGCACTGCAGGAGGTGACTTTATCTTTGTGGTTAAAGCCCACAACTGCTATCGCTTGAAGTCTTCTATTCTTGGGTCAATTTTCCTACTGTGGATGCTAATACAGGCACATTTTATGAATACACTAATGCTAACCCACCTCAACAATACAGAGCATAATCACTCTTAGAAATTCCACTTTCACACTGGGAACATCAAAATGTGTTCTGAGGCGTCCTTATACATGTACTTGCACCAGCACGCATGAGTCTCCTTAGTAACGAAGGGGCCACCTGGCCAGCATTGGCTGGGTGTACACCATACCCTAATTTACAAGGTCTCTGCTTGACTCAGTATGTTTCGCGTCCCAGCAAGAGCCGGCCTGGCAGGGCAAGCACAGTTGTCTGCTGTGCCAACAATAAATCCGGTCATTGTTCATTCAATTATGGGCAAAATTCCCACAAATCGTGAAGAAATTCCTCTTTGAAATGCCCCAAAATAAAAAACGAACAAGTTGAAGCCCTGTTTCCCCTCATGGGACCACAAGACAAGCACAGGACACGGACTCTGTGCTTACCCCATGAGATGGTTCCCATAATAGGTGACTGAGCCACTTGGAGCACAGTCTTTGCCGCTGTCTAAACCATCACGCACAGTACTCAGTCTATGTCAGTCTTGCCGGAGGTGTTAAAGCAGCTTGCGCGCCGGATTTATGGATGAAACTAACTGGAAACGTTCCCTTTGTCCCTGCAATGATTCTGTCCAACATTAAAGGCGAAGCAGCTTCTCTGGCTATATGCCAACGGCTTGCGCAGATTGCGCCGCTCAACCAGAAACACGAGCTACCTATAATTATTGTTGAAGTTAATACTTCTATAGAATGTAATAATTTGGGAACCACAACTTGGCAAACCTAGTTTCTACAAGGACACTGTCAAGTAGACCCCGGAGTTAGAATAAAAAAAATTAAAAAAAATGATGGGATAAACCCAAACCTAAAGAAAAAGAAAAATCTCGAAGTGGAGCTAAACCTCCGGAGTCCTCTGACGGACGGTATAATTTTTGTGATCCCACACAAATAAAAGCACCAGATATGTATCAGCTTTCTGATACTCATCATTCTCGTTCCTTTCAGGACTCATCTGAGAAATATGAGAGGAGGGCGTTCTGACCGCAGACAGGAAGAGTATGTGAAACCGAAGAGGGACTCACAAAGCTCGTCTGACATGAAGATAAAGGAGGAGGAAACCCCTCCTCAATTTAAACCCCAATTTCAGAAACGAAAATTGCGGCTATAACCGCAAAATATGCACAAACACTGAGAACTCTCTTCCTGAACAGGAGGTGGGCGGTGACTCTCCGACAGCGCGGCAGAGGTTACTCTAGTGCGCCGGAACTTCCAGGAGTTTCTGGCAGCGACAATAACTGATACCTTTGTTGCAGTTGAAACTCCAGACAGGGGCGTTGCCCCTCCAGACAGATTAAATATTTGGATATACAAATTGAGGGCGACATACAGCGCACCATTAGATAATTCTAGAAAAATGTACCTTTATTATACCACATTCTCTTAGAGGAGGTCGATTTGTCCCTCAGTTTGTCCAAACATCCCCACAAAGGGAGGATGTAATACTTCCATCTTTTTCTTTGCGCGTGTCCCAGACAAAGTCAAACAAGCATATGCAGCAGAATAAGCTCTTGCACTAGCGCCAGCTTTATATCGCTATCATGTTGGCGAAGATAAGGATTCTCCTTAACATATAATACCCATACGGTCCAGCCCACAAGTGCAACCACAATATCCTATAAAACGGGATGCTAATGCACCTGTTCGAGACATACTCTCGCAGTTGGAGTACTAAGAAGTAATTGAACCCTGTGTGTCTCAAATAAGTAATCCTCTTTTTCCTGTTTTAAAACTGGATCATTCATATCGAATAGTTTTAGACTACAGACTTTTAAACAGCCATACACAAACATTTGCAATTTAAAACAAACACCTCAATCAATCAATACAGCGCACTACTGACCCGTGAGGGTCTCAAAGCATTGGGGGTGGGTGTGAGCAGCTCCGTTGGGGTTATTCGAAGAGCTAGGTCTTGAGGTCTTTCCGGATTTGGTGCAGTGTCGGGCTTCGCCGGAGGTAAAGGGGGAGATCGTTCCAGGTCTTGGCTGCGAGGTAGGAGAAGGACCTTCCACCTGCTCTGTTCCTGAAGAAGTGTGGGGCGGTGTGAGAAAGTGCCCTCTTTCTGCATGGTTGCCCCCACTTTTTGCTGAATTGCTGATGTGCTTTGACGGAGTGTGCCCTGTGATCCTGCTAATCAGGTACCCAGGGCCTATGTTCTTTCCCTAAAACTGCAATGAAGCCTAAACCCAATTAGCATCTCTGGCCACATGTAAGCCCCTGTTAAATGGTACCACAGGTACCCAGGGCACTGTGACCAGAGAATGCCTCTAAGGGCTGCAGCACTTATTGTGCCCCCCTTAGAGGTCCTGTACTCTTAACTCACACACTGACTTTGCAGGCTGCGTGTTTTGGTGCAGAACAAAGTGAAGAGTCGACATGGCACACATCTGTGTGCCATGCCTACAACCCACTGCCCTGGCATAGATTTTTTTTTTCTTTTTCTATTTGAAGAGTTTTATATAGCGCTGGCTAGACCCGGAGGTATCAGAGCGCTTTACATAAGGAAGTGGTTACAACAGAATATTGTTACATACTTACATAATTTCCTAGAATAAAAACATAGCATGGAGAAAGACATTATTACAAAAATACATCCGTTACTAGAGCATAAGAATAAAATATAAACAGGTCCAAGGAGCAAGGATGGTAGAGGGGTAAAAGTAAAGGGTTAAGAGTAAATAGCAAGTCAGGACGACTGGTAATGGAGAAGAGAACTTTTGTGGATAAACAAAAGTCAGAAGACAAGTTGAACAAAACCGGAGAGGGTCCAGGGATCCATAAACAAACCGGTGCCGGACTTCATCACTGGGTGGGGCAGAAAGTTGGAAGTGGACGGGGTGTCCCATCAAGCCGAAACACGAAGAGCACGGTGAAGCCGAGCAAGAGGGGCAATGACCAAACCAGAGGCAGAGGGAGCTGGCTAGTGGCAAGGAACAGTCAGGGGCACAGCCAAAATCACAAGATGGAGGCACCAAGGACTCGGACCCCAAGAGTTACAAAGACAAGATGGCGGGGCTGCGTGAGTGCAAAAACCTACCCCAAAGGCAGAGCTGAATGGGGAAGGCAGCAGCTTGGCACTGGAGGGAGGCAAGGTCGAAAATCGCTGATCTCTCCCGGGTAATCCACTGCAGGGGAAGAGAGCACGGGCGTCCAGGAAGCAGCCCCAGGAAGTGGAACAGCCGGTCAGGAGGAAGAGCAACTCTGCACTCGCGTTGGTTCTCGTTCCAGCGCAGCAGGATCCCCAGCAACCCCGTCTTCGAATTGGAAAGATAGGCGATGGCCGGAGGAGACCGTCCCCGCCAATTCCCCAACAGCCACCACGGAAGAAAGAAACCCCTCATCAGGGCATCATCAGGAAGACGGGGGAAGAGGGAGGCACGCAGGAGAGGCGAGGAGAGACTATGCCCGATGCCCGGCTGGGTAGGTGACGGCCGCGGCGGCGAAACCGGAGCCAATCTCCCCTACAGCTGTCTGGCAGCTCCACTGGGCATCGGCCATGTTTGCTCGAGCTCCGCAGCCTGAAAACAACGATCCCGCAATCCTCTGAAGATCTCGAGCCGATATGCGGGAGATTGGAGAAGATGAAGACCACTGTCGAGCAGGACCCCAGGTGAGCAAGAGGGTCCAGGGGGAGGAAGAAATCGGGGGATTTAAGCCAAAAAGGCAATCCCTGGCCGGGAGCTCCCGGCCGGAGCTCCTCATCCGTCGGCCATCTTGGCGATCAGTCACCCCTCTAGCTGGGTTCACTATACCAGTGGTGAGGGTACAGGTGCATGAGCCCTGTACTCCTACAGTGTCTAAGGCCATTCTTAGACATTGTAAGTGCAGTGCTGCCATTAAGAGTATATGGTGCTGGGAGGTTGTCATTACGAACTCCACAGCACCATAATGGCTACACTGAAAACTGAGAAGTTTGGTATCAAACTTCTCAGCACATTAAACCCACACTGATGCCAGTGTGGGATTTAATGAAAATGCACACAGAGGGCATCTTAGAGATGCCCCCTGAAAACTAACCTACCACTAGTGTCCAGGCTGAGTGGCTGCTTTCAGCTGCCACCACCAGACATGTTTCTGGACCCCTGGGTCGAGAGCCTGCTGCTCTCTGGGGCCTGAAACAATGCACATCCTGGGACGAGGTGCCAAGCCTCCTCCCCCAGGATGGGCAGGGTTCACGAAGGGGAAGCTTCAAAGGCATGCCGCCTTTGTGAGCTTCCCCAGGCCACTTGCTGCTCTCAGCAACTGGTCCCCACTGGTTCTGACCCCCACTTTGGGCGGGAGAACCGGCGGGAAAAACAAGTGAGGAAGAGGTGTGTGCCCACCTCTGCCAACTCCACCCCTCAGGTGGGGGAGGCGAGGTGAAGCACAACTCTCAGTCCCGCCATCTTGCAGATGGGAGGACTCAGCCAACCAGGGACAGGCTCAAGCCCCCCTCCCATTGGAGGGTGGCATAATAGGGGGTGTACCCACCCCAGGGAAGGGACCCATTGGTCCCTACCTTTTACCTACCTGTAACGCCCCTAAATCTAGTATTTAGGGGCACCCCTGAACCTTGCTTCCTCAGACAAGAAGAAACTACAAGAAGAAGAAGGACCGAACAGCCGTGCAGCAGCTAACAAGAGGAAAACGCCCACTGACTTGGCCCCAGCCCTACCGGCCTTGCTCCACCTCGTACCTGCTCCTGCGAAATCCCGGTGTCTCCTGCAGCCAGCAACCTCGAAAACCCTGAAGGACCTGCCTGCCTTCAACCACAAAGACTTTGTCTCCTGTGAACACCGGATTTGTTCATCTGCAACCTCTGGCCGGACACCGCAAATTCGCCCCACTCTGCACCCGCCGTCGACGGCCCGAGCTCGAGTGGGCAAACACCACGAGGAAGCCCCCCCGGCAATCCTAACCCGAGATCCGGCGACCCCTGACCTGTCTCAAGCCTCCAGCCAACGCCTGCAGCCTAAATCCGGAAGGTCCCCCCAACCGCGACCAGGAGCTGGTAAGAAGATCTGACCCCAAAAGGCACCCCTGCACCCGATGCACTGGCCTTGGGTGGCCAAACCGACGGTGCCTAACCAACCCCTAACTTCCCAACTTACCTCTCGAAGTGGTGGTCGCACCCAGAAGACCTTCGTCCCAAGCCTGCAGTGCCTTTGCAAACCGGAGGTTCCCCATTGAAACCAGCACCCTGCACCCGGCCGCCCTAGTGCCGCTGAGGGTGCACCTTTGGTGCTACTTTGTTTCCCCATTTGCCCCGAGCTAACGTCCAGGAGCTTTGCTCCCACAACCAAGTGGCCTGCTTGCCAGCAGCCGCCAACCGGAGGCCCCCTATCCCCCATCAGATAACATTGGGCCTCAGCACTCTGCACCCAGCCGCCCCAGTGCAGCTGAGGGTGCACCTTTTGTTCTGGCTTGAACCCCCATTTGCCCTGAGCTTAAGTCCAGGAGCTTTGCTCCCACAACCCAGTGGCCTGCTCGTAAGCAGCCACCAATCGGAGGCCCCCTATCCCCCATTGGATAACATTGGGCCTCAGCACTCTGCACCCGGCCGCCCTAGTGCTGCTGAGGGTGTAACTAGAGTGCATCCTTGACCCTGGGGGATCCCGGAGTCTACCCCCAGAACCTCAACTCCCACTCTACACTACTCTACACTACACAACTCTATCCTATACCACTAACCAATCCACTCATCACTAACACAACACCATTAAACACCATACATAACTACATCCCATCCAGACACACTCCCTGCTCTAATTACTCCTAACAGACCACTTTTTATCACTAACAAACATATATTCAGCCTTCCATCATTTGTCCAACCATCACCCTCCTCTTCCTTCTACCATAATAACACTAACGCACAACACATACACTGCACCACACTTTTTAACTCTTGCAACAAACTAGTTTAAGACAAACACTCTTACCTCTACTTCTTTCTCTCCTACACACAACATACTCTACTCAAACACATCACCACCCCCTCAACCGTACAACCTCCTCTCACAAACAATACTATACAAACAAATCCATCGCATGAAACAAATACACCAGCACCCCTTTTCACTACTCCTCGAAAACAAAACATATCACACACACCAGCACAACAAGATCTTCAAAGCGCAACACCTCATAATACTTACCATTACAAACATACACCCACCTTTCAAACCACACAAAGGAACAAACTCCAATGCCAAGCTTGCTTTCTTCCACCACACCTAACACAGATACAGCAACTCTTCCAAACGCCTCTCATCCATTGGACAATTTAGAACCTTACTACATGACCCACATGCTGCACCACCACCCCTGACTCATACACCTTCTGCCCTGAACACATGCAAACAATATAAGCAACGTGCCACACCTCACAACTTCGCTTCCCCATGTCTACTGCACAATATTACACCACAAAAACAACACAGCACACCAACTCACTCTCTAACACCATCTCCACCACATACACACGCAGACCCATCAAAATGCCTTCTTAGCCTGGACGAGGACCACGTTACTCAACAGCTACACGATTGCTATCCTAATACAGCTAATACCAGCACTACAAACCCACACAATACTGATCACTCTTCTACAAAACAAAGTCTCACTATCACCAAAGCCCATTTTCTAAACTGTCTACTAATAAATGCTCGATACCTCTAAAAACAAACATCACATCTACAACCTTCTCACCGGTGCAAAACCAGACATACTATTCATAACTGAATCATGGTTGGGAGATGATATGGCTCCAGTCCTGCATGAAGCTGTTCCTTTAGGCTATCAAACGATCACCCAAAATCGTATACGCAAAAAAGGAGGTGGTCTAGCTGTTGTGTTCAGGCAAACATTACATATCACTAAAGTTGACGACATCACCATAAAGAATTGAGGCTCTTCTCACCAGATGCAATCCTACACCATCTTCCTCCTGTAACTTCCTGCTCCTTTACAGACCTCCACGTAGCAAGGCGACATTCCCAGACGCACTTCTAGACACAGGTTCAAACTTGATAACAATACACTCCAACCTATGCGTTCTGGGTGACCTCAACATTTCGTTTGACAAACCCAATATGCCCTATCCAAAAACAATCACTGGCCTAGACGCACTGAACCCGCATCAGATTGTCCACACACATCGCTGGACATATCCTAGATGACATTTTTGCTAATACTGAACTAGTTACCTTTCAAACTATAACTCCAGTCACATGGTCAGACCACCACTTGCTTTCCAACATAAAACAACACTAAGCGACTCACCTAAAACTACCTTACATCCATCCACCTATCGGTGGTGGAACAAACTCAATTTGGAACACTTAGAAACACAACTAACATCCAGTACAAATCTGGAAACAAATTCTATTCAAAAACTATGAGTGGCTACAGGAAGCTTTTGACATCCTGATACCACACAACAGAACAAAAGAAAAAAAGCGCCTTGGAGAAACAGAGATAAAAGACATAAAACAACAAATTAGAAAGCTGCAACGTACCTGGCTCAAAACAAACGCCAAACAAGACAAACTTCACCTACAGAAAATTAACAGATTATACAAGTCAGCTATCAAAAAAGCTAAGAAAAGGTACTATTCAGACAGAATTCAAAATGCTAAATGTGCAAATAAAGAATTCTACAAAATACTCAATGAATTTCACAAACCAAATTGCCTTGAAGGAACTCATCCTGTTACTCAAGATTTCACAGACAAACTGGCAAATCATTACACGGACAAAGCAGACACATTGGCCTCATACTTAAAACAGAAACAAAGCACCAGCACTAACCCTTGTACAAAACAATCCAAGAATACTCTAACCCAGCCTCTCCGTTCCTTCCAACACATCTCACACGATGAATTTATGGACCTGGTCAAAGCAAGCAGGCCTGCCGGCAGCCCTTCTGACCCGTGTCCACCACAAACTTTCAAGACAATTCTTTTAACAACCTCTGCTGCCACTTCAGTAAGAAGAATCATCAACGATTCCTTAACTAGCGGAATATTTCCAGAAGAACTCAAAAAATCACACATACGCCCTTTACTGAAGAAAACAAACTTGGACCTGCTAAACCCTGACAACTTCAGACCCATTACAAATGGACCATTCCTGGGCAAACTGATAGAGCAGCGTTCGCCCAGATGTCACAATTCACTGAAGAGAATGACATACTTTCAGACTTCCAAACAGGATTCCGTCCGGGAAGAGGCACTGAATCTGCCCTCCTTGCCATCTGGGATGACCTGAAGAATACAGTAGACCGCAACGGGGTTGCTGCGCTACTCCTCTTGGACCTCTCGGCTGCCTTTGACACAGTTGACCATGACACTCTGAAACGCAGGCCTTTCAATCCCGAAGGCAGAGTGCTTGGTTCTAAGTGTGAGGGTGCCCCTGCATGAGCAGGACATCCCTACAGCCTTCGGAGTCCATTCTCCCATGCTGTAAGGTAAGTGCATAAGCCATTACGATACATAGAGTGGCCATGCGTCATTACGCGATGACCATCTCTAAACTGGCTGTAACAAACCCTAGATTGTTTGGTATCAAACATGTTGGAATCATACCCCACACCATAAACTGTGTGCGATGTATGATTCCATGCACTTTAAAGCTCCTCCGGGAGGCCCTCTGTGCTCCCGGGAGCAGTCTTCTAGACCCGGACAGCACAACATGGCTGCTGCCTACCAGAGACACGATTCTGCCCTCCTGCTGCTGAGCCAAGCTCGAGCAGGAGAAGGTAGAACAATAGGTATCCTGTCACAGGGAGGTGCGACCACCTCCCAGACAGGGTTCAGTGTATTGGGGCCAGGTGGGAGCGCTTGCCAGCGCCACTCAGTCTGCTTGAAGGGCACATTTATTGCCCTCCTAGCATAGTCCAGTTCAAACCAGCTCAGGGAGCCGTTGGCTCCAGCTCTGGCGCGAAACTGGACAAATGACATGGGAGTATCCTCCCCACTGTCCGACCCCTCCCCTGGGAGGGAACCTTGAATCGTCCCAACCCTTTCCTTAGGGTACTTAAGGGCCTACCTGAGGGTGGGTCCCTAGGTTCGTCGTGGGACAAGATTAATTTCAAGACACCACTTCTTCCACTGTCTGGGAACTCTGGACTTCGCTACGGGTATCAAGGTTGCAACTGGGAAGACTCCTGCTGCTCCTGATCTCATCGCTCTGCTCGTCTGCTGCAACGTCCGTGCCTGTGCACCATACAGGAACCTATCAAGGCCTGTGGGCATCCAAGACACCTGAAGGAATCTCCCTTGAAATGAAGGAGTCACTTCCCTGAATCTGCAGGCACCGCAACTAAGCTGACCGGTCTGCTGATCCTGGGCTACCACGGACTTCGAAAGGCTCTGCAACACAGGTGGTGGTTCTCCACATTCGAGGCCTGCCCGGTCCTCTCACCAAGTTTGAGGCCAGTATCCCTCGTCAGAGCTGCAGGAACCGAACTCCTGTGCACTGCGTCGACTTGCAGTTGCAAAGGCTTGTTGGCTTCCTTCCACCAAGATCTTCGGGATCCAAGTAGCCCCAACCTCAAGCATCTCCTGTGACCCAAGATTTTCGTCCTCACTGCATCACTTGCATCGTGGGCCTGCATCTTTGGTGAGCTGCTCGAAGTCCTCTTGCGACTCCAGTGCCTCCGGCCTGTGGGTCCTCCTGAGGGTCTCCTTTGATTTCTGTGGGCTCCCCCGATTGCTCGGGGCCTGCCCTGGCGCCCCGGCTTGTGGTGAATCACCTGGACCTTGCTGGTCCCGACACTGTACCTTCTTCACTTTACTCGTTGGTTGAGGTTGCAAAGGCTTGTTTGTGCTCCAGACGGACACCGACCCCTCAACTCTCGACATCCGACATGGGACACGGCTCCTGGTCTTCCACAGCATCGCCTGGTCCGCACAGCTGCAGTTTTAAGGTCATGTCAGCTCTCCTGCAACACTCGACATCGGTGGGCATTCGTCTTTCGTGCCTCTTGGTCACTCCTGAGTGGCATAGACTGTGTCCCCTCTGCTTGCAGGTACTTCTCATCCTGAATCCACCTTTGGGTTCCACCGGACATTTTCACCTTCTCCAGCAGCAGCATCCTCCTGAAGTCCTCCATTGAGTTTGATGGCGGTTTCCGACGCCACTTCACACCTATGCACCCGGCTTCCCTGGTGTAGATATCCTGGTTCCTAGGGTATCCACGGGTGGGGTGGCTCTCCAACCTTCTGTCTTCCACAGGGTTTCTTCAGGGTCCACTGGGAAGGGTCCTTTTTTTAAATTGCAACCACGACTTACCCATTGACTTGATTTGAGCCCGCGGTCGTGTTCCCACTCTGCACACGGCCTCCGTGGGGTTCCGGATTACTTACCTCGGGTGGTTCCTTGGGTCCCCGGCACTTCTACGCCTTCGGAGTATAGTCTTGACTTGAGTCGTGGTTCGCATACCACTATTTTAGTATATGGTTTGGTCTCCCCCTGGTGACCACTGTGTATTTCGGGCTACTTACCAGTTTCCATTGAAATGTATTGTGTGCATTGTGTATATCTCCGGCTAGGAGATATCTGTGTAGGTTAGTGAGTGTCTTATAATAAATACATATTTTTATAAATACACAGAGTGGTTCTTTTTCACGTAACCTGTACATATAAGATTATGTTCTGGTAAAACAGCTGCTTTACACTCCTTCTGGACTGAGCCTGAAGGCTGCTCTCCACAGCTACCACTTAGAGAGCTTTCTAAGGTGGTCTAAGACCTCTTAAATCACCATAGGGGTTACATAAGTGAGCATCATATACCAAGCCAGCTTCTCACAACTTTACAAACAAATATGGCAGCCAAAGTCATGAAAGCAACTAGTGTCAATTTGAAAATAAGCATTGGCAAAGCTAACAGGTCTCGCCTACGCAAGAGCTATTGGCTTTGCTAATATCTTTTAGCCATGTTGCACACCAGCATGGCTGCTGTTCAGCATAGCTACAAGTTAAGTGGGGTAAAGGAGACTGGCATGGAGTACAGTGGTGTGGAGGGAGTAGAGTTTTGTAGAGTGGAAGGGTGTAAAGTGGCACAGCGTGCCGTGGAGTGGCATAGAGGGTGTTGCGTAGAGCAGAGTAGAGTGGTGTAGAGCAGAGTAGATTGTCGTAGAATCTGACGGCATAGAGCAGAGTAGATTGTCAGAGTGGGAGGGTATAGAGTGGAGTAGTGTAGGAGAGTGGAACGGCGTAGAGTGGCGTAGTGCAGGGGTGGGGAATTCATATCGCCCGACGCCCGAGACATGTTGATTTCTGTCAGGGGCAAGAAGATTTAATGTCTATTTTGTCCGACGGACAACTAGACATTAAATCAAAGTAAACGGGGATGTCCCTACTCGGCCCCTCCCCTACAGCCATTGGCTCCGTGAGTGGCCGGTGGTGTTCTCTCAGATGCAACTTCTCTTCTGCTACTGGTTGTAGCTTCTGTAGGGAGGCATAGCTCTTATGTATTACAAGTGCGCACAAGAACAATGGTCTGCTTATGACTGCTCCACAAGTCTCTGTCACTTGATTTAATAATGACATAGTATGCGTGTTGGCACAGGATGCCGATTACAGAACGTACAATTTATTTTCCTTGCAGGTGGGATTTTAAAAACACGCTTTAGTGTTTTCCGAGCAGCTAATGTCTGCGTGGCTAGTGCTGAAAAGTGGACACTTTTGTTCTGCAAGCACAAGTAGGGGAAAGAGGCGGTAGAAAGAGAATAAAACCGGGACGAGCAAGGAGAGGGGTCTTTGAGAGCGTACTGCCTGCATGTTTGTTTTTTTACGAATTGCCACAAATATACAAGAAGGAACTCCATAGTAAAGTTATTTGAACTTGTTTTGGGTTCTAAGAAGAATGCAATATAAAATGGGCTGAGGCACGGTAAATCCTTTCTTCCATCTGTTTTGTTGTCCATTTTCTCTTTTTCCTGTGGTGCAGCTGTCCAAACAAATCGAAAGTGTGGTGAAGATTGCTCATGCAGGATAGTGAGTTTGTATTTACATGCCTTATCTACTGGTGCGCCCGGAAGCAGTCCTGCGTGGGTAGCGCTGGAGAGGGCCGTCTCATCTGGCGTGCGGGGTCCAGTTTGGCTCAGATTCACTCCTGTTCTGGCCCTGGAGGCTCTGCTGGGGTTGGAGCAGTCGGCTGAGGCTGTGCTAAAGAGGGCAGTGGAGTTGGATGGTGCTTTAAGTTCCAAGAGACCATGATTGGCCTCCAGGAGGGCATGGACCTTGTCATTCAGGTGCTGAAAGGTGAGCTTGTGTTCGGGCGAGGTGCTGGCAAGTTTTCAGTGGGCTTAGGCGTTACAGTTTCATATTTTCAGGGTATTTAAATTTGACATTGTCTTATTTTATGTGTGAAATTTAAGAGTTATGCTTTTGGCTCTTTTAGCAACACACATAGCCCAGCATTTTGAAGGCCTTTTGTGTGATGTGCTCATAGCTGCCGATTTTTCATTGCCTATGTGTGGCATTTCCGTGGTTTCAGTGTACTTATGAGTGACATTCTACTGTCAAATGTTGGATACCGCGAGTGACATTTTATTGTGAGTAAACCGAATAACGAAGGCTTGTAAAGAAATGCATATCAGGAATTACCCCTTTTGAGCAATGTGAACTGCTACAAAACCCCTGAATTGGACGATCTAGCCTACTGGGCATGTTTTGAAAAGAAAACAAGTAAAGAACGTGAGGCTGTCTGACTGAGAAATCAATGCAGAATATTAGGATTGAATATAATCTACAATTAACCAATATATGAATATGTTCGATTTAATTCTCAAAGATACTTTGCCATGTTAAGGGTCAGGGCAGCATATTCTTTTCAGATCTAATTAGTATGCATCTTCAATGGTCTGAAAGAGTACTTTTTTAAAAAGAAGCAGTAATGTTTAATATAGTGCTTCAACCTACCCTCCTGCCATTTCTAAGCACTAACAAAAAACACATAGCACACAGGAGAATCATTGCTCCAAACTGTGTCATTTAATATATTATGCATTAAAGTAAAATCAACATACTTCCGAGTCAACACATGTAGTTTTCCCAACAGTAATACTGTCTCCATTTTTCTCCATGCTCGCTGGAAAATGAACCACAAAGCAAGCAGTGAGACCTTTCCATTCAATCCCACCAAATTAGGTGGAATTCTCTTCCCACTTCCAGCCTGGACACAGATTTTGTTCGATCTTTGAAATGAGCAAATATTTGTCCATGTCCATGATGAGAATGGGTTGTGGAAAGATTTGTGAATACTCCCAAATGCATTATTTGTGGGTGTGCACAAACTTCCCAGGGCACACAGGCCCCGAAACACCCTCTTCTCACACTTCAGAAAATATTTCTTCACAAGAAAAGGTAGATGTAAGTGAATCTTGAAGTGCACTTCTACACTTTGAGCCTAACAAACTGAAAAGCTGTGCTAGTTGCGAACCGAAGTTGAAATAAGCATTGGCAAACGAGATCCTAAACAGCCAAAGAGACTAGGGGTGTCCAACATGTGCCAAGGAGGGCCAAACCCATACTAGATTTTCACGATTATCACATAAAATAAACAAATACCAATTTAATCTCATTGGAACTAATTGGAATAGTCAGTGGTAATTTTGAAAGTCTGGCCATGGATTGTGACCTGCCCTCGTGGACCTATGCTGAACATCATTGCCACCTAATCTTAAATTTCCTTGGAACCCTTCCCTTTTGCAAGATACATTTGAATTTCATATACATTTGTGGAATGTCCTTCCTTAGAATAGAAAACGAGTGGCTTCTTTCAGCCTTTTCTGGAAATCCATGGATATCTTTGCGGTCAGTAGCTCTGCTCCAGTCTGGGCCAAGTTAGGCACATGTTATGCAAACCTTTCCTGTTAGGCACAACCTGTCAATAGGAAGTGTTGGGGTTTATCTATAGAGGGTGTATTTATGTCTGCGCAGGGGGGGGGTATGCCTCTAGGGGTGTTGTCCGGCATGGGGTTGTGTGTCTGTCCATTAAGTGATGTATGCGTCTATGCATCTATAGTGTAGCTATGTGTCTGTACAATGGTGTTGTTTGAATGTGCAGTGGGTGTGTTTGTCTCTCCCTGGAGTGTGTCAGTGAAGTTGGGTAGTGAGTATGTCAGTATGGCATGATGAAAGGGGAAGAACCAATTAGGACGAAAGCAGGCCAGACGTTTCGTGACAGACAGCACCTCCCAAACTGCACAGAATTTCTCATCCATTTTTTTTTTACTGCAACACTGAGGTACTCCACCTTAATTTTGACAGAATATCGTGCTACCCGAATATTATATACAAAATATTGAGGGTCAAAATTTGGAAAAGTTAATTGGTAAGTAAAGATTTACTATTTTTAACTCCAGACTCTATATTTTGGTCCTCAGTATTTTGGCAGCATGATGTTTCTGCAGTAGATATTTCCACATACAACCAACACGGATGGATGTGCAAATATTCTGCAACTTGCTTTTTGGACCAGTATATCCAAACTACCATACCTGAAGTCAGTTATTCAAGATCCTTCCAAGATAATACGGAGGAAGCTTTTCACAACTTCAAAGAATGTCTTAGAGCAGTCGCAACTTAGATGGATGCAAATTGTTTAAAACAAAATTCTGACAAAATAAATGTTTTGGTTTTTACCAAAATGGTCCCTGCCACCTTCTATCGGTTGGTGGCCTGCCAAACACCTGTCCTAATCATACCACGTCTGCTAGAAATGTACGCATCATCTTTGACTCCACCCTCTCTTTTATGTCACAAATTAAACATATTTCGCCTGTCTGCCTTATGAAGATGAAAATTATAAAGAAGTTTCTTGATCTGGTTCCTGATGAGACTAGGAAAACAGTAGTTCATTCTTTAATTAAGTCCTGTCTAGACTTCTTTAACAGTCTCTACCTTGGTCTTCCTTCATATTTGATACACAGATTTCAGCTAATTCAAAATGCAGCAGCACGACTAATCAGGAGAGTGCTGAGGCGCCATATCTCTCCATATTTGAGACATCTGCACTGTCTTCCGGTGGAAAAGCGTATCAACTTCAAAGCTCTAACAGTGGCTTTCAGCGCTTATCATGGTGAGGCCCCATGTTATCTGCTGAATAGACTCTCTGTATACTCAAAAGAGGGCACTTAGATCCAACAATAGTCACCTTCTGCTGATTCCAAAATTTCTGAAGTCTTGTGGCGGCAACCCCATTACCATAGGCACTGCAAAATTATGGACAGTCTTCCTTTTCAGTTATGGTTAATTGACTGTCAGCCTTCAAAAGGCAACTTAAAACTTGGCTATTTGACTCCGTTTAGTTTCTTGTTACTTTGGCCTGCCTTTACTGTCTGCTAGAGCACTTGCAAGCTACCTTTGAAGCAGCTGTGCACTTTAACAGATGTCATTTGATTGATTTTATTGAAGATCATTTATTGTTGTGTTTCAGTACTTAAGGAGAATATCGCTTTTCTCAGCAGTAAAGTCAAGGTTTCCTTCAACATTTTTACAAATAATTGATATCACTGGTCCGTTTTATTAAAACAAAAATCCATTAATGGCTCTGTGTCATCCCACATAATTGATTTGGGAATAGGTGGGACAAGTTGATTGTCTTACAGGACAGGTAGATTTATGTTGCATTTTGTCCCATGGACAAGTAGATTATTTAAAAATTTCCACACCCCTGGTAGTGTCAGAGGGGCGTGTCACAGAGGGGAGTGGTGTCATAGAATAGCATTAGGTAAAGTGGCATGGAGTGGTACAGAGGGAGTTGCATAGAGCATCAGAGTGAAATAGTGTTGAAGAGTGGAATAGAGCGTCAGAGTGGAGTATCGTAGAGTGTAGTGTTGTAGAGTGGCCTAGAGTCAAGTGGCGTAAAGTACAGTGGTGCAGAGTAGATTGGCATAGAGGTCACTGGTTTTGAGTAAAGTGGTATAGAGTGCACTGACGTAGAGCAGAGTGCAGTGGCAGAGTGCAGTGGCATACAGTGTATTGTTTCACAGTACAGTGAAGTGGCATAGAGTGGAGTGGTTCAGGGTAGAATGGAGTGGTGCAGAGTGCAGTGGCATGGAGGACAGTGGTGCAGAATAGATTAGCGTGTTGTAGAGTGATGCAGAGTGTAGTGGCGTATAGTTGAGTGGTGGAGAGTAGAGTGCAGTGGTGCAGAGTAGAGTGGTGCAGACAGCACTGGTGTGCAGTGTAGAACAGAGTGGCATGAAGTGCAGTGACGTATAGCGTAATGGTGTACTGTGGCATAGCATGCAGTGGTGCGGAGCAGAGTGGTATTGAGTGCAGAGGCGTGGAGTACAGTCGAGTAGAGTGGCAAAGAGTGCAGTGACAGTGCAATATTGTAGGTTTGCATAGCTTGCAGTGGTATAAAGTGCAGTTGTGCAAAGTGCAGTGGCGCAGAGTAGATAGGTGTAGAGTGGTACAGAATAGAGTGGAGAAGAGTATGGAGATGCAAGGTAGAATAGATTGGCGTATCGTTCAGTGGGGTAGAATGTTGTAGAATATAGTGGCGAAGAGTGCAGTGGTGAAGAGTAGCTCGAGTAGAGTGCACACTTTTTGACTAAAGTGGTGAGTGCATTGGAGTAAAGTGCAGTGGTTTAGAGTAGAGTGGTGTACAAGGTAGTGGCGTAGAGTGGTGCAGAGTAGAGTGGTGCAGAGTAGAGTGGCGCATCACAGAAAGCAGTGGTGCAGAGTGCAGTGGTGTCCAGCAGATTGTTTCAGAGTAGAGAGAAGTGGCGTGGAGTGGTGCAGGGTAAAGTGCAATAGCGTATGGTAGTGGCGTAAAGGGGAGTGGAGTAAAGTGGCAGAGTGAATTGTTTCAGAGTAGAGTGAAGCGGCGTGGAGTGGTGAAGGATAGAGTGCAGTAGCATAGAGTAGAATGGAGTGGCCCAGACTGGTGTATAGTGCACTGGCAGAGTAGAGTGGTGCAGCGTAGAATGCAGTGGCGTGGAGTAGAGTGGCGTAGAGTGCAGTGGCATAGAATTGATTGTTTCAGAGTAGAGTGGAGTGGTACGGGGTAGATTGTGGTAGAGTAGAGTGGAGTGGTACGGGGTAGATTGTGGTAGAGTAGTGGCGTAAAGCGCAGTGGACTAGAGTGGTGTACAGTAGAGTGGCGTAAAGTGGAGTGGTGCAGAGTAGAGAGGTGAAGAGTGCAGTGGCATATAGTAGATAGTTTCAGAATGAAGTGGCGTAGAATGGAGTGGTGCAGGGTAGAGTACAGTAGGATATGGTGCAGTGGCGTAGAGCAGAGTGACGTAGAGCAGAGTGGCGTAGAGCAGAGTGGCGTAGAGCAGAGCTCTGGCAGCTGGGGAGATGGCAGGGGGGTAGGAGTCTTCAGAAAGAAGGAAAATGAACAGTGGGTAACATGGGAAGGCCTGGGTTCAAAAAGGTACATGTGCACATATGGGCTTCAAATGTCACATCCACGGGAATCTGGAGTGATTTGGACAAGAGAGATCAGTGTTATGCTTTAGGAGTATAGGTGATTGGACACATTTTATGTTAAGTAAACAAACCTGTGTGGGTTCTCCGGTGGCACTGAAGAGAGGCGAAATGGCGAAAGCTCTTTGTGCACATTCTGCATGGATAAGGATTTTCCGTCAATGCCTTTCTAGTGTCTGGGTGGTTATCTGCAGAAAGAAATGGGTCACATTATTATATAAAACTTACTCTGGGAATGAGTGTCTGGTCTGTCAGTGAACACAGGACACTGCAATAGGTCACCAGATGTCAAAATGGAATCTATAAACTAGGGGGTCCTTTTGTTAAGTAGCAGCAGATGACGCCTTGACTGGTTCACTATCCTCAAAAAGAGCAAAGGAGGATGAGCACAGTGCCCGTGAGGGGCCACACTGCTTACATTTAGTTGTGAGCTTGAGGAGCAAGAGAGTCACTCTGCGCACCATACAGAGGGATTTGAAGTCAATTCTTTTTGTGCTGAAAGCTAACGGAGGGCGGTAAGATCAGGCCGGTGGAAGCACTGCAAGACAGCCCCAATAGGAATTCTGCTGCAGAATATGGGTAACTAGTAAAGAATAGAAAGGTAGATAACAAATACAAAGCTTGACTACAACCTTGACTAGGGTGGCTCCAAGTGCTGTGGCCGGAAGAAATGCAGATTCAGCCAAGAGTAGAACTGCCAAAGTTTCAAGATGTTTCCAGAGTTCTGAATTCACACCCTTTCTTAAACCTTTGGCAGGGATGGGTCGCAGTGACATGGGATAGTTTTTTCAGAAGCGTTATCACAACCACCTACTGCAGATAAATAGGGACAGTGGCAAAGGTATAATGTAAAACAGACAGTGGCAGAACACTAGAGGATATCTTTGTAAGATGAGAGGGAGGGCAAAGATTAATAGAGAGCCACATTTCATGCTTGATAGGCTGGAAAAAACAGCTTCCTGATCTAATTGGCCAAGGTTCAACTAGGGGATTGTTTTCAGCCTCAGGGCGCCAGCCGGGCCCCAGCCGGTCCGGACCCCAGCCGGTCCGGGACCCAGCCGGCCCCCAGAGGGTCCGGGACCCAGCCGGCCCCCAGCCGGCCCGCAGCGGGTCCGGGCCCCAGCCGGCCCGCAGCGGGTCCGGGCCCCAGCCGGCCCGCAGCGGGTCCGGGCCCCAGCCGGCCCGCAGCGGGTCCGGGCCCCAGCCGGCCCGCAGCGGGTCCGGGCCCCAGCCGGCCCGCAGCGGGTTCGGGCCCCAGCCGGCCCGCAGCGGGTTCGGGCCCCAGCCGGCCCCCAGAGGGTCCGGGCCCCAGCCGGCCCCCAGAGGGTCCGGGCCCCAGAGGGTCCGGGCCGGAACGATTTACAGATTCAATGTTGGACTTCGTTACAGACTCAGTGTGGCAATTTACTACAGTACTAGTGAATCCATAGGTGATCCAGTGAAGGAAGAGAGTTTTTGGGCGATGGGATTCAGGGTTGTAGTTTGCACTAAGATCCAAAGGCGCAATAGCAGTGGGAGACCAATGGATCTATGGAATGGCTGAACACTGAGGGTCGATGGGGGCAGCAGGGGCGATTACTGGCTCTAATCGGAGATGGTTAGTGTTGGAAGCCGGAGTTCCCATCACGCGTCACTGTCACAAATAAGGACACCGTTTGAGATAGCCCTGCTCACCCCCTTAGTAGCTTGGCACGAGCAGCCAGGCCAATCTCCAAGGCACAACCACGCCCACAGCAACCCCCTGGTGACACCACAAATGGACTCCACACGAGTTTGATAAAAACGAGTATAAACTTTATATAGAAAGATATACGATCAGACCACACGTTACAAAAGCCAACATATAATAAAGGGTAATATTCGTTCCGGCTGGCTGGTAGGTTCAAATCCCAAGCACCGCTTTCCAAACGCTATGCTGGTCGTAATGCTAGAATCACACACGTTGCAATGGACAAACAATAGTGCTCTGCGTAACGATACAATCCTGTGCCGGGCACAGGAGAAATAATATAATGCGTAACGATACACTCCGGTACCTGCAATGGGAGAAATTATGCAATGCGTACCGCTACAATCATGTACTGCGCAATGAAGGAATAATGCAATGCGTCACACCCCAATCACGTACTTTGCAATGAAGAAACAATGCAATGCGCGCCGCTACAATCATGTATTGCGCAATGAAGGAATAATGCAATGCGTCACACCCCAATCACGTACTTTGCAAGGGAGAAATAATGCAATGCGTAGCGCTACAATCATGTATTGCGCAATGAAGGAATAATGCAATGCGTAGCTACAATCATGTACGTTGCAATGGTGAAATAATGCAATGCGGGCCGCTACAATCCTGTACTTTGCAAGGGAGAAATAATGCAATGCGTAGCGCTACAATCGTGTACTTCGTTAGGCAGAAATAATGTCAGGCGTCATAAGACAGTCCGGCAGTTCGTTAGCAGCAATATTGGCAATGTGTATTACGACAGTCAGCCTCTTCGATAACAGTTGCCCCCCACACGTATTCACGATGAAATGAAGTACAGCTTCCCACTCGGGCCCCAGTACCACCACTCCTTGGTCAGTACGGGCCCCAATCTGAGCCGAAGCAAAGGCTCACGTCGTCAGAAGGACAGAGAGGCCGAGAGAGAGTGTCCCTCCGAGCCCGCACCCCGCCCAGGCAGTGATCCACGTTACCAGCGGGGCGCGACCCCACTCTCCTCTCCTCCTTCAATGAACTAGGCCTTTCGTGCAGAACTTTCTCAATGGGCCTCAGCGGCTCGGCCTGGCAGCTCAGCTCCTCCGGGGCTGCCGGTCCGGGCGGCGACTGTTAGGAAGGTCTCAGGCGGCCGCAGGGCACACGTCCCCACGCCCCTGAGATTACGTTACTCCGGGTGCACGTCCACCACCGCACCCTCCGGGTCTCTTCTGGCACGAAGCCACACACACAACGCTGATGGGACTTCACGTTGACTCCGAGTGCACGTTCAACCGGCACTCCTTCCTGCGGTCTCAGTTCGCACCAAGACACGCACACCACGCTGCAGAGACTCACTTTCTTCCGGTGCACACGATCAGCCGATCACCTCCACAGTCCCAGGTTGCACCAAAGTACGCACACTGCTTCACTGAGACTTACTCCAATTCCGGTGCCCCGATATCCAGGCGCTCTTCACCAACGCCTCCGGCCGCACATCGACACGCTCACCGTGTCCGAGCCTCGCTTCTCCTCCGGTGCACTCGATCACCAGGCGCTCTCCACCAACGCCTCGGTGCACCCCGACACGCACCCTGCGCGTCCGAGACTCACTCCACTTCCGATGCACGCGTTGACCAGGGGCTCCTCGCCAACGCCTCCAGTGCACCACGACACGCACCCAGCGCGTCCGAGACTCTTCCCCTCCGATGCACCCACTCACCAGGCACTCTTCACCCGCGCCTGCGGTGCACCCAGACACGCACCCTGCTCGTCCGAGTCTCACTTCACCTCCGGTGCACACTTCACCAGGCGCTCCTCACCGACGCCTCCCGTGCACCACAACACGCACCCAGCGCGTCCGAGACTCACTCCTCCGTTGATGCACACGTTCACCAGGCGCTCTTCACCAACGCCTCCTGTGCACCACGACACGCACCCAGCGCGGCCGAGTCTCGCTTCTCCTCCGTGTGTCCAAGATCACAGGGCACACCTTCTGAGGGTCTCAAGCTGCCACAACACGCGCCCACCGCGTTGCTCTAAACTTCTCCGGAAACTTTTATGTTCCTGTGTTTCCAAACAGGGAGCCAGCTCACCTCGGGGTTATAAGACGCATCACAAAGCACAGTCTTCTTCAAGCAGCGGGACCCAGCGCCTCCAAGCACAGTCCCAACAGCCTCTCCGTTAGTTAGAACAGCAAACTGCAGACCAGCCCCAGATCACGAAGCAAGGATTGGTCTTTCCACAGCAGTCTCTTCAGTTGCTCCTTCTTTAGCAGAGGTTCCTCTTGACCACAGAATGGGTCCAAGCCTTTTCAGCCTCAATCCATTTCTGTTTCATTCCAACGTTCAGGGGTTTCAGCTCTCATAGATATACCCCTAAATGTCTTTGAAGTTCGTTGTGCTCAGGGGTCCCTGACCCCTGCCTAAATCAGTTCTGGGTGTCTCCCTCCCAGTGTCACCTTTCTCCCTTTGATACTGGGGGTCTGGATCCTTAATCACTCAGCAGGAGATGGGTCAATTGTTTTATAGCCGCAACCCAGGCCTCTTCACCTCCCGGGGCTTCTCCTCGCATACTCTCCAGCTGCAGGTCAGCCTGGTGCCATCTCAGCCCCTCCCCTCTCAGATCCAGACAGTCAATCCACATTCAACAGAGACACACAGAAATGCTTAAAGCACAAAACTCAGCCACTTTCTAAAAGAGCGGCTTCTGAACACACAGTGACAAAACCACTTTCATAGAAAGATGGGTTATGACGCTGTGAGTTCATACATACCAAACTTCACCTCTCCATTTTAAACTTATGGGAAACTAGGCCAACAAACACAATACCCAGCCTCCCCCATTCTGTCCTATGGGCAGGATGGCCTTTCACCAGTGAAAAACGAAATGGAGTGTTTTTCATGTCAGGACATAACACACACCTCAGTATATGTCCTGCCTTTTACTTACACGGCACCCTGCCCAGGGATTACCTGGGACCTACCACATGAGTGCCCATTGTGTACGCAAAAGGGAAAGTAAGGCCTGACTAGTGGTTGCACTTGTCAGGACAACATGCTAACTTAGCGAACTGCGCGCAGGCCCTACACTGCAGGCCTGAGTTCCCTTCTCTGCGCACCCTTTGCATTAGTAGCCCTGGCACACACAGTGCACATCACTAGGGACTCTACTAGTAAGGCAAACATACCAATCATGGCCAACCAATTACCATTATACTTTACACAGGGAACTACTGTACTTTGACACTGATCAGCAGTGGCAAAGTACCCAAAGCATCTAAATTTGCACTCTGTCAGGAAAATGGTCTAGGGGGAAAGCAAAACGTTTTAGGGAACTTTAGCCAAAAAGGCCAAGTCCTACAGTTAGGGTGGCACCCTGAGGCTATCTGCAAACCCTGACAACTAAGGGGGATGGAAAACCGGAAGGGAGAGAGGAGGGTAGTAAGCAGAGGTGGGAAACCACGCCAGGTGCCACAGACGGCCCCCGCCCCCAGAAACACCAGCCAGCCCACCAACTCCAACTGGACACCGATCACGGCCGAAGACACCGCCTCGACCATGAAAAGCATCCACTCGGGGGCCCCCACCGACCCCTGCCCCCCTCACATCTACCACAGAGCTGCGGCCGCCATCGCACCCGAACTACAACGCACCATCAACACCACCTTCGAAACAGGCACCTTCCCAGACGACTGGAAGCGCGCAGAAGTCAGACCCCTGCTCCAGAAGCCCACAGCTGACCCCACCGACCTCAAGAACTATCGGCCCATCTCGCTCCTCCTCTTCGCAGCCAAAGTTGCAGAGAAAACAGTCAACAGGAAACTGACACGATTCATTGAAGAGAACGCCGTCCTCGACCCGTCCCAATCCGGATTCCGAAGCAACCACAGCACAAAGACCGCCCTACTCGCCGCCACAGACGACATCCGCACCCTCCTGGACCAAGGCCACTCCGCAGCTCTCATCCTACTCGACCTATCAGCGGCCTTCGACACCGTCTCCCACCGCACACTAGTCGCCAGACTACACGACGCAGGCATACAAAACAGCCCTGGACTGGATCCGATCATTCCTCACCGGAAGAAGCCAAAGGATCAGACTCCCACCCTTCCTCTCCGACCCCACGAAAATCACCTGCGGAGTCCCACAGGGTTCATCACTGAGCCCCACCCTCTTCAACATCTACATGGCCCCCCTCGCAGCCATCGTCTGACAACACGGCCTCAACATCATATCCTACGCCTATGACACCCAGCTCATCCTCTCCCTCACCAAAGACCCCACCACTGCCAAACTCAACTTCCAGAAAGGAATGCAAGACGTTGCAGTCTGGATGACCAACAGCTGCCTGAAACTCCATGCCGAGAAGACAGAAGTCCTCGTCCTCGGTACCCCCCCCTTCTGCATGGGACAGCACCTGGTGGCCGACTGCCCTTGGAAGCCCACCTACCCCCTCAGACCACACCAAGAACCTCGGCATCGTACTCGACTCATCACTCACCATGAACCGACAGGTCAACGCCGTCACCTCCAGCTGCTTTAACACCCTCCGCATGACCTTCAAGTGGATCCCCCCTGAGTCAAGGAAGACAGTCACCCACGCACTCATCACCAGCAGACTGGACTATGGAAACGCACTCTACGCCGGCATCAACAAGTCCCTACTCCGCAAACTCCAAACAATACAGAACACCGCCGCCAGACTCGTCCTCGGCATCCCCCGACACGAACACATCAGCCAACACCTACGAAGTCTCCACTGGCTCCCCGTGGAGAAAAGAGTCACTTTCAAAATCCTCACTCACGCCTACAAATGCCTACACAACAACGGACCCAAATACCTCAATGACAGAATCAACTTCCACGTACCCAAAAGAAACCTCCGATCTTCCAACCTCGCACTGGCCGAAATCCCGCGCATCCACAGAGCCAGAGCAGGCGGAAGATCCTTCTCTCACATTGCAGCCAAGACCTGGAACGAGCTACCGGCAGACATCAGACGCGCCCCCTCCTGAACACCTTCAGGAAGACCCTGAAGACCTGGCTCTTCGGCTAAACAGATCTGCGGACCCCCCCCCCCCTCAGCGCCTTGAGACCCTCACGGGTGAGTAGCGTGCTTACAATTCCCTGATTGATTGAAACCGACCAAGTACGGAAAAGAAGTGAGAGAGATGGGGAGGAGTGAGTGATCCTGGCAGCAAGGCGATGACAGACACCCAGGTACTAAGGAGGAGTGCGCGATCCTGGCAGCAAGGCGATGACAGACACCCAGGTACTAAGGATGAGTGAGTGATTCTGGCAGCAAGGCGATGGCAGACACCCAGGTACTGAGGAGGAGCGAGTGATCCTGGCAGCAAGGCGATGGCAGACACCCAGGTACTGAGGAAGAGTGAGTGACCCTGGCAGCAAGGCGATGGCAGACACCCAGGTACTAAGGAGGAGTGAGTGACCCTGGCAGCAAGGTGATGGCAGACACCCAGGTACTAAGGAGGAGTGAATGATCCTGGCAGCAAGGTGATGGCAGACACCCAGGTACTAAGGAGGAGTGAGTGATCCTGGCAGCAAGGTGATGGCAGACACCCAGGTACTAGGCAGGGGTGAGATTTGGGTGCTGAAGCCCACAGCTGATATCTGGCTGCTGGGAGGGATAGATTTAATGAAGTGAGTGAACAGTCATATTTCTGAAATCTTACCATAAACTGGTGCAGTAGGAACCATTATTGGATTTTATTTTCAGTAATGCAGGCATGTGTCCATGAGCCAATTAAAATCATTCTCCCAAACCACAGAAAAACAGGAATATACTTTTGATAGAAGCAAATGTCGACTTACTCTGTATCTCATTGAGGACTACATTCTCTTGGACCAGGTCTAGCGGGAGCAGAGAGAGAAAATCGTCATACTGTTCACCAAGCATCTCTACCGTCTGAAATTACATATAAAAAAAAAATAACACCACCTATTAGTCCAGCCTTCAGTCAAGCACCCTGCGGAGAGGATAAAATGATATGTTTGTTCTTACTTTAGCACGGTTATGTGGGCAGAAGAGCATTGGTGCTGCTTTTACTTTAAAGTATCTGTGATAAAAAGCCTCTGGAGACGTTTTAGGACAGCCTATAGATTCCAGGTTTTAAGCTGCACAGGTTTGTTAAAGCCAGGATTTTGCAGTCTGCCCCCTAACTCTTTGGTGGCATGACTTAAGCCTGCTATTGGCCAACAGGGCCATGTGATCTACTGTGAACAATCATTTCCCTTCATATACAGGTTTCACAGGGAGTCCTCATCGCAGTTTTCTGCCTGTGACCTACAGAATCATGTGATCTACTGTGAACTATCTCCATTCATATGCAGTCTTTACCGCAGTGTTCTGTCGCTTACAGGATCATGTGATCTACTGGGAACCATCATCTTCCTTTAAATGCAGGATTCCCCGAGAGTGCTCTCTGCAGGGTTCTGCCTGCGGTCTACAGGGCCATGTGATCTACTGTGAACCATCTCCCTTCATATACAGATTTCACAGACCACTGCGGAGAGGACTCCCTGTCTGTGGCCTACAGGGTCATGTGATCTACTGTGAACAATCTGCCTTCATATGCAGTCTTCGCCTCAGTGTTCTGTTGCTTACAGGATCATTAGATCTACTGGGAACCATCTCGGTTCATATGCAGGATTCCCTGGGAGTCCTCTATGCAGTGTTCTACCTGTGGCCTACAGGGTCATGTGATCTACTGTTAACCATCATCTCCCTTTATATGCAGGTTTCCCCGAGAGTTCTCACTGCAGTGTTCTACCTACAGCCTACAGGGTCATGTGATCTACTGCAAACTATCTCCCTTTATATGCAGAATTTCCTAGGAGTCCTCAGCAGTGTTCTAGCTGTGGCCTACAGGGTCATGTGATCTACTGTGAACCATCTCCCTTTATATGCAGGATTTCCAAGGAGTCCTCTCTGCAGTGTCTGGCTGTGGCCTACAGGGTCATGTGATCTAGGAAACCCTGCATATAAAGGGAAATGGTTCACAGTAGGAGTCCTCTCTGTAGTGTTCTGCCTGTGGCCTACAGGGTCATGTGATCTACTGTGAACCATCTCCCTTTATATGCAGGATTTCCCAGGAGTCCTCTCTGCAGTGTTGTAGCTGTGGCCGACAGGGTCATGTGATCTACTGTGAACCATTGCCTTTATATGCAGGTTTCCCTGGGAGTCCTCACTGCAGTGTTCTACCTGTGGCTTACAGGGTCATGTGATCTACTGTGAACCATCTCCCTTTATATGCAGGATTTCCCAGGAGTCCTCTCTGCAGTGTTGTAGCTGTGGCCGACAGGGTCATGTGATCTACTGTGAACCATTGCCTTTATATGCAGGTTTCCCTGGGAGTCCTCACTGCAGTGTTCTACCTGTGGCCTACAGGGTCATGTGATCTACTGTAAACCACCATCTCTCTTTATATGCAGGATTGCCTAGGAGTCTTCTCTGTAGTGTTCTGCCTGTGGCCTACTGGGTCATGTCAATGAGGGCTTCATATGGTTATAGTTCTGGTCTCTTTCAACATGCACTATGTCCACCCACACTTGGGAGGCGGCATTTCAATCAGGAGAAGAGCGAGAATCCAGGGTGCTAAGACTTTGGACAGTGTCTGGAAGTGTCAGTTTTCAATTACATAAATCTCAGGAAAGTAGCCTTTTTAGACCCATACCATGACACTCACAGGGCATTCTGGGTAGGACACTGTGCACTATCCAAACAAGCCACACCACACTGGATTTCCCTGGGTCTCTAGGCTTCATAAATACTCTGGCTTGGAGGGATCCCAGTATGCTTGCAAAGCCAGAGCCCAAATAACGCAGCAATTCATCAAGCAAATAAGGGGAAAAAAATGGGTATTTACCTGCTCTCTCCAGGTCCCTATGAGAAAAACTACAAATAAACCAGCCCCCTTGTAACTTGCCACGGGAACGCTCGAGGCCCCAGTGGCGCAGAAAGACTGTTGGGGGCTTGAGAGGTGGAGCTGAAGTCCGATGCCAGGACAGTCACCAACCCTTCATAAAATAAAATGTTTCCTATCGATACTTCACTTCCGTCCATCTCCAGTCTTGGTGCCAGGGGCGAACGAAGGAATGTTAGAGAGGTTGCAGAAGAAGGGGCACCTTAGTGCGCTTACTATGGCATTGCCCAAAGCTGGTCCGATTCTGCTAACGAATGTGGATGACACAGATGGGGCCTTAAATACAACAATCCCGAGGTTCCCTGACAACACTATACTAGGGCTTCCTAACCTCATGACAAACCCTTGGCGATGGATGGGGGGGTGGGGGGGTGGCAGATTGCCCTGGCTTTAGCGGCAGCTCATCAGGTCATACGCTTCGCTTTGGACTCCGATAGGATCCCCGATTATCAGCTCTGTTACATAAGCTAGGATATATTTTGGGAATGGAAAAGCTATCCTTAGCAATGGAATCGAAGCAGGATAACTACCCTGAACGGTGAGCCCCATGTATCACCATTCTAACCACCGAATGCACCTAATTGACTTGCACAACTTCTCAAGCTGCTGCAACTGCACCCCTCAACACAAACGCCCCCTGAAACAGTCCCGCCCCAGATGACTGAAACCTCCCATGCTAACTCGGGTCTGCAGCACAACCATCATACCAAGGATGTAGGTTGGGGGTACGTGGAAATTATATGGGATGTTTTAGGAGTTTTGGTTTTGGGTTAGGATTGGAGGACACTGCCAGCTCAGGGTTGTAGACGGACAGCTGTGTATGTCACCTGATTTGCTTCTGCTTTCTACAATAAACACAGAATTGATCCATCCAGCGGGTGCAGCCACCCTACACTTTTTATATGGCTGGATTCGAGGTAAATCTTCAAAACTCTCCCACAGGGAAGACAGAAAAATGTAGCAGGTTTAGGAATGAAGGCATGGTCAGGTGCCAAGACAGGCCATGCCCACTCCAAAAAAAGCCCGCTGCATTTAGGAGCTTTCTGTCCTGGGTTAGGGATTAACCTCCCAATCTGTGCCATGGGAGGAGCAGAAAGTCTGCTGGTTACATTAGGAGGTGGGGCACCTCCCGAAAGCAGGGCAGGTCGTCCCATTCCATAAAAAAAATATAAACATCCTTAGTGTCCAGTACGATTATTAGGGGTACGGCCTGCTGCCAGGGTGAAATCGCCCCATTTCATTATTTGGATTAAAAGATTGTGGCTTTTATGCCACCTTGGATGGCAGACTGGGGGTAGCCATCCGATTACCTTCCGGGCAAAATATGCACACCTCTTGTGCCTCTGTTGTGGGTGCTCCAAGCTAAAGAGCATCAATCGGGGGCGTGGCCAAGATGGCAGCGGATACATCAGGGACCTCTTCCGCCACATCCTTGGCAGGTCCCCGGATGCTGAAATTAAGATCGATCGGGCACAACGAACAGGCCCGCCCCGATCGAACACAGCACCCCCTGCGGACATCCTAGTTTGTGTACATGACTTCCAGGTCAAAGAAGAGATCCTGCGCAAAGCCAGAGATATACACCCGATCACATTCAGGGACCAAAACCGGATTCTCTACCAAGATCTAGCCTCCCTCACGCTGCAGAAACAGAGGGAGTTCCGCCCGGTCACTACACACTTCCGCAACCAGGAGATATCCTACTCATGGGGCCACCCTTTCCGCCTCATCTTTCGCTTGGAGGGGGAAACTCTACCAACTACGATCCTTAATGGAGGCCTACCGGGTGTTAGGGCTGGACTCGCCCGATGGGCGCTGTGAACTGGGCCCCCCTCCATCCCAACTGAGAGGGCGGCATCCGTGCTGGAGTAGGCAGGGATCGTGACGGAAGGCGAGGCGACCAGACTCAGCAGAGATAATGAAGGGACAGCAAGCAGCATTGGCAAAACCAGACAAACACTAAGTAGCTTGGGCACTCTTTAGCATTTCATATGAGTATAGGGGCCGGGCGGTGGGAACGGGAAAAAGTTGGTCACATGCAGGACCCCTATGGCTAAACGTGCAGCCCTGTTTGGCTGCAGAACTGAAAGTAAGCTGTTGTTCCAATTTTCAAGTTACTTCCTTTCTGCTGTTTTTTTTATTGTATTTTTGTTGGGGCCCACAATCACTTCCACAATTGACACAGTGACACCACTACAGGCCAGCTGCGGAACTTATGGTGGCGTCTGAAAGACTTCCTAGGCACGATGGGTAGCAACACCACATACCTTAACACTCTTCCCCATCCTCCACGCAGACCACCCCACTTTGAATCCTTACCCTCAATGCGAGGGGGGCTCAACAACCCGATAAAATGCAGGGCAGTGCTATCATACTTGGAAAACTCGAGAGCAGATATATGCCTCTACAGGAGGCCCATTTGCTCGACAGGGTCTGTCACCGCCTTAGGTCACACGCTTTTCCCCACCAATTCATTCTTTTGTTCAGCTTCAACAAAGATGGCTGGGGTAGACATATTGCTGGCGTGCTCCTTCCGGGAAGGGAGGTGGCGGGGGGAAGGGTGCAGAAAGTGGCTGACTTGGAGGTAGGCTCCTCACTTATCGCTTCACACTTGGGGGCCAGACCTTGGTGGTTGATGGTTGGCTCAATCTACGCCCTGAACGACAGACAGGAGGTATCTCTCCGTACAGCACTGGCAGAGGCAATGTCCACTGACAAAAGAAAGATTTTGCTGGGTGGAGACCTCAACCTGGTATTTGATAATACTTTAGATAGATCGGCAAAGAGACACAGACAGGCGGGGGCCCTGTCGAAGGAGGCACATGCATGGCTGAGAGACTTGGGGCTGGAGGATTTATGGAGAGTCTGCCATCCCCACACATGTGAATATTGTTTTTTTTTTCCAACGCACATAAGACATACGCCAGGTGAGACTACCTCCTGGGCACGAAGGACATACACGCACTCACAACAAAGACGGAGATCCTCACAGCGGCGCTCTCTGACCACGCAGCTGTGACAATCTTGCTGTCCATCCCCTCGGCGGAGCGCCCCTCCTGACAATGGCGCTTGCGAGACGCCATGCTGCAACGCCCAGAAGTAGTAGCGCAAATCCAACAAGCGATCACGACTACCTACTACACAATGACTCCCAAAACAGTTATAAGGGGCGAATTTATCGCGATCTCAGCTGCGGACAATAAAGACCGCAAAGAGAAACAGGAAGCCCTTTCAAAGCAAATCAGGGAACTGGAACGCGTTCATCAACGCACAGGCACCCCGAGAGTTTGGTGCCAGCTGTCTACTCACCGCTCCCAGTTAGCTGCCATAGACATGAATCGGGCAGAATATGCCACTCTCCGCCTGCACCATTCTTTCTATGTAGGTGGGGACAAATGTGGCCAGCTCATGGCTAATAAACTGCGAGTCGGGTGGCAAGACCGAGGGGTCCGGTCGATACACACGCGGGGGGAGGGGGTGGGGAACTGGTGACAGACGATAAAGCCATGGCAAACACTTTCAAGGACTTCTACTCACACCTGTACACAGGTCAACCTTTAGACCCCACAGACAGCAGCCGGTATCTCCAATTAGCACAAACTACCCCCCTCACACCAGAACAAGCTGAAATGCTCGATGGAGAGATACGCATCGAGGAAATCATATCAGCTATCTCCTGGCTGAAACTGGCGAAATCCCCAGGCCCTGACTGATACTCATCAGCCTTTTGCAAAACCTTATGTCTTGTCCTAGCGCCCCATCTGACACGACTGTTTAGCACCTTCGCCGACCCCGGGGCGATCCCGGCCTAGATGTTGACTGCTTCAATAGTCGTCATCCCCAAGCTAGGCAAAGACAAGTCGCAATGCAGTTCATATCGATCAATCTCCCTCTTAAATGTTGACCTGAAGCTGTTCACGGGCATCCTGGAAAGCAGTTTCAATCCATATATGCCCTCTATAAAATCGACCCAGACCAAGAGGGCTTCATCCCCCAGAGACAGACGAGCGACAATACCAAACGGGTCCTCCATGTTATTGAGAAAGCCTTGCGCGCCCCTGGCGAAAACATGCTTTTACGATCAACGCAGTAAAGGCCTTTGATAGGGTCCATTGGCCCTACTTGGAATAAGTCCTTCCACATTTCGGCGGGGGGGGGGAGCTCAAGACCCAGATTCTAAATTGCTATCACGCACCTATGGCGACTGTCCGGATCAATGGCAATGCCTCCACTCCCTTCTCGATTGTTAGAGGCACGCGCCAAGGCTGCCCCTCGCGCCCCAGCTATTTGCTCTCTACATGGAGCCATTGGCATCAGGCTTTAGGGTCAATGTCGAGAAATCACAGGCACTTAGCCTCTCCCTACCACCTCAATTGGTGGACCAGCTGACGAGGGAATAAATGCATCAATTGGAGACTGAGGCGATCCCGTACCTGGGGATCAACTTGGCTGCCACAACACAGCCCACCACTTCCAGTAACTACTGCTTGCTGCACAGGCAAATCCACAGCAACTTAGGGCAGTGGAAACATCACCAGATCTCCTGGCTGGGAAGGGTGGCAGCAATAAAAATTACAATTCTCCCAAAGATACTATACCTCTTTCAGACTCTCCCTCTCCCGCCGAGCTCGGGCATGATCTCCGATCTCCAGACAGACCTATCTGGCAGGGGAAGAGACCTCGCATGAAGAAAGCCCTTGGCTTTCTTCCCTCCAGTGTCAGAGGCATGGGCATTCCGGACCTTCAACTATACTACCAGGCGGCGCAATTGCGCTACCCGATTGAGTGGAACTGGGCCGCATCTGAGAATCACTGGTTATTCCAAGACAGAGCAGTGGCAGAAACGTCCTTGTGGAAGGTTTCCTTCCTGAAGAGGACGCATAGAGCGCGGACCTTATACTTGTCTTCGATCACACGGGTGAAAATGGAGGTGTGGGACCAGACCAACATCCGTCACAAACTGACCTCTTTCCCCATGACACCACTAGCGGACCACCCAGACTCCTCTTCCCCCCTCCCCCCGAGGGTGTGGTTGGGGTGGCGAGGTTTGCAAGGTGGTGACAATCAGACTGTCGCTCTATGGGCCACCTGTTTGACGAGGAGGGAGTGCTCTTTCCTTCAGATACGCGTAGATTATGGACTTCCCGAAACAGAGCGACCCCATTATTTGCAACTCCAACATTGGATATCACACCCACAAAATAAACCGAATGCACAGCGACATCTCACCCAATACGAAAAATGGCTCCTCACTAAAACATAAGAAAAAGGGACTGATCTCCAAACTATATGCATTTTTGAACCTCCGTAACAGACATATACACAACGCTAGCCGGTCCAGGTGGGAAAAGGCCCTGGGGAGACCGCTAGGAGACAAAGAATGGGAGGGGATAGAACAGAGCCAGGCACACAGCCAGGTTTGTGGCACTCACCGAAACACTTACTAAAGTGGCTACCTTATGGTATTATACCCCGGCACGACTTCATAGGGTCAACCCAACACAGAGCGCAGATTGCTGGCGAGGCTGTGGGACACCGGGGACATTGGTGCACATCTTATGGAATTGCCCGCAACTCCTCCAATACGGGTCACAAGTACTTGACGATATAGACACCCATCCTGACACAACTGCCACGATTCCCCGCATATATAATCCTGGGCCTACCAAATCCATTAACGTATCATTTGAAATCCAGATGAGGAGAGCAGATCGGCTTCACGCTGGCAGCGGCCATACAGAACATCCTCACACACTGAGGCACGTCGCAGACTCCCACCCATACCGGATGGCTTCACATGGTTGTGGCACATACTGGGTATGGAAAAGATCACGCTTAAACTATCTGTCCCTACTCTCACAGGACTTCCAGGAACTGACATGTCCTAGTTTTCTCTGCCTTCTGCGCTTACCGGAGGTAGCCCGACAGCCACAATCAGGCCACTCTTAGGCAAAACTGATGTTGTCATTTCATGTGTATCAGACTTGAAGTGAGTGGAAGGAGAAGGGAGGAAGGGTGGGAAGGAGGGGTGGTCAGGATAGGGGATCGTTTGTTGAACCAGTACATGCATAAGCCTGTCTGTATTATTTAGTGATCTCTCAAACGTTCGAGAGGCTAGACTGGCCGATAACGGCACGGTTTATCTTTTGAAATACCAATAAAAATGATTGAACCATAAAGAGCATCAATCCACAAAAAGGATGCGTCTGGAGAGCAGCCTGGAGAGAAAACTTGAAAGGAGAGCCAGGCTAAACCAGTCCGGAGCCACTGACTCACTTGTTTCAGTTGCAAGTTCTCGCTGAGCAGAGTTGCAACCATAGCTGATGTCTGACAGCCAGCTGGTGTGCAACCTTAGCTGGTGTCTGTCTGACAGCCAGGTTCCCAGGTGTGAGTAGACATTGCCTGGTGGTTTGCCTTCCTAGAAGATGATGCCCATTTGACCTGAAGTGCCAAGAAGCTGCTTTACCTGCTGAGAAAGGGAAGAAGTCTGCCAACTATGCAGCAGGTGTGAATGTTACAATGGGGCGTGCCAAAGGAGGAAGAGCAGAGGAAAGATCTGCGTGGCCCAGGTGTTGATGCGCATAAACTCTCCTGAGTGGAGGGTTCAGGTTGGAAACGCAGATCTGCAGCTGCAACCACAGTGTGCTTCCGGTATCAACGCCTCTGTGACCAAGGTAAGTGTGTTCGCAGCTGTCCACACCCGTATGACAAAGGGGGAAGTACACCCTGGCCACTGTGATCAGTGCACACGTCGTTTCGTTGCGGCCCGAAGGTGGCATGACTCACCCACATCGACCCACTACTGACAGCACCTGGCAATAGATAAAAAAGTTGGCCGCGGCTTTCCCTGTTCCATAGCAGATTCCAGTCACCTGTACTTTCGGCCGTAGGGCTTTGACGATGGAGTAGCTTGTCGTCCTATGCCGCAACCTCCCAAGATCGAAGGTGACCGCAGCATAAAGAGAGCACCCTCTCCCAGAAGCGGGACAGAGAATGCACATGCTACCAGTCCACAGCAGGAAGACCTGCATGATGTGGAGACTAGACAGACTGAACGAGAGGAAATGTACTGAAATGAGCCACTCCTCTAAAAGGAGTCATCTGCACTTGAAGCTTGACTAATGCCTTCGGAGACACGAACCTAACCCGTGGGGAAGAGCTGCCTAACTTGGAGAACAAGAATTTGCAATGAAATAGGTCTCCATTTGCGAGACTTTGAGGTATTTACATTGTAAATGACAATGCCTCTTATTTGTGCGTTTTGAAAACCTGCAAGCAGTGCGTACCGCTTGCAGGTTTTCAAAACACAAATAAAAGCCACAGTCATTTGCAGTGCCAATAGCTCAAAGTCTCGCAAATGCGAGACCAGGGCGGCACTCGCGCTTTAGCTGTAAACACCAAGCTAAAAATATATATTTTTTCTATTTCTTTACTTTTTTTTCTAATCTTTATTGATTTTGATACAAACAGTACATATAAATATACAAACCAAAAAGCAGCATACAGAGACCATTAGATAACGACTTTTGATATATCATATTAGTGGAGGAATCGTCCAGGAATCACATATGGGAAATAACCTGAAAGGAGGCGGTCTATATATTTTACTGTCTACTCATGTCTAGACGCAAAGTGTATCATGTTCACCATCTTCCCGCCCCGAGGTGGGTCCTATATCCAAGCCCCTATAGGAGCGCCATCCTGCCCTAATTTTCTCCCGTTTACCTGGGCAGCCCCTTCCCTGGTATATTGGCTTCTCATTGATCATACACCAGTCTAGATCCCGCTCCGAGTCTCCCACCCGTGGAGCCACAACCCCTCCCCACATACATGCTATGTTACGCTTGGCTACTATAAGGCCCAGTGAGAGACAGATGCTTGTATCTTTTGGTGGTGGCTCCTCTCCCCAGATATGTAGGATGCACTTCTTTGCTGTTGTCGGGGGGTGGGTGGGGGTTTCCATAGTCACTTTCCCCATTATTTTCTGGAGGTCACTCCAGAAAATCAGGATCACAGGGCACGCCCACAACGTGTGGAAAAAGGTTCCCTCGTTCCCGCAGCCCCTCAGACATAGGTCTGTTGAGGCGTGCCCAATGCGTCAGAGTTGTGCATGCATTGTAAGATCAATGCAGTATGCGCCCAAAAAAATAATCTATCTGAACCCTGTGTGTATAGCAACCTCCTGAAAGGTCCCAAACCCCTCCTCCCATTCTCTGTCGTCACAGCCTCCAATGTCCACCTCCCATTTGGATCTCAACGTGGTGAGGTTGTCGGGAGAGTTGTTCCGTAATTTTTTATACATCAGTGAGACTGTCTTTTTAGATAGTGCTTCAGTGAGGACTCTGTCCTCCAGGGTGGAGGATTCTGGCAGAAGGGTCACCCCGGAGATATGTGACCTGAGGGCATGTCGAAGTTTGAGGTATCTAAAGGCTTCAGTGCCAGTCAGTTCATACTGGGTCTGTAGCTCTTCCCAAATGAGCATATTACCATCCCTCCAAACATCCCCCAATGCTGAAATTCCTATTAAGTCCCATGCTTTAAAACCCTGGAGGTCCCGCACCTGGGAATGTGCCTCACTATGCCATAGGGGAGTCCTGTTAGTAAGCATCCCCCTCCATCCCAAAAAGGACGTAGCAGTGCGCCATATCCAAGCTATTGTGTACGTTTGGGGAAATACGTTTTTGCCCTTGGGTGAACTGTAGAGTATGGCTTGAAATCCCCCAGGCCCAATGGAGAGTCGCTCTAATATATAGTTCGGGTTGTCCCAGGGAGCAAACACCCAGTCGTTCACTATCGCCAAGGGCGCCGCCCTGTAATATTTTCTCATGTCTGGAAGGCCGTTGCCCCCATCATACACCCCACACACTAACTTAGAAAGACCAATCCGTGGTGGGGCCGCATTCCACAACAGTGAGCAGAGAAGGGTTTCAATGGATTGAAAGAATTTATCTGGCACCTGATGGAGGGTGTTTTGCAGAATGTAAAGCATTCGGGGTAATGTCATCATTTTAAACATTGCCGCCCGCCCCAATAATGAGAGCGGCAAAGTATTCCAATGCTCCACATCTGCCTTGAACGTTCCAGGAGGGGGGCTAAATTCAGACGACAGAAAAGGATGAGGTCCATGGTGACAGGCATTCCTAAACATTTAAAAGGTCCAGCCGACAGAGGTAATTCCACACTTCTAGGTAGTGTGGGAATGGGGCCTGCTACGAGGTGCATGAGGGATTTGCCCCAGTTTACCCTGTAGCCGAAGTACTGGCCAAAGGAGCAGGGGATCTGTGTGAGGCAGGTAATCGTGACGTGGGGGTTGGAAACGTATAAAAGGATATCGTCCGCATACAAGGATATGCGTTCTTCCCATGATTCACCCCATGTGATTCCCCTTACAATCGGATCTTGTCAGACCCATGCCGCTAAGGACTCCAGAGCTAGCGCAAATATTAGGGGGGAGAGGGGGCATCCCTGCCTGGTCCCTCTGCCTAGAGGGAAGCTTCGGGATGTTATGCCGTTTACCTTAACCTGGGCAGTTGGGGCAGTATACAGTAATTGCATCCATCCTAAAAATGTTGGTCCGAAGCCCAAACATTCGAGTGTTCCAAACATGTACGTCCATCCAAGGGTGTCGAATGCCATTGAGGCATCCATTGACAGAACCATTGTCGATACTTTGTCGTTTCTGAAGCCCGCCATCACTCCATACAATCTACGCAAGTTGAGACGCGTTCCTCTGTTTGGCATAAAGCCCAACTGGTCAGGATGAACTAGGGCAGTTATGACCTTATGTAATCTAGTCGCCAGGAGCTTGGCAAGGACCGTAACCTCCACATTAAGAAGGGAGATGGGATGAGGCGCATCTCTCCGGCAGTTTCCCAGCCTTATGAATGACAACTATTGTAGTTAGATGCTGATCTGGTGTGAGTACATGCTGGTCTCTCGCTTCCTTCCACATGTGGGGCAAGTGGGGCGTTAACCTAGACGGTAGACGTTTGTACAGTTCAATGGGTAGGCCATTAGGCCACATCGCCTTCAATGCTCTTATTGCCGGTTCTATTTCACCCAACTTGATGTCTGCCTCCAAATAGGCCGATGCTCCTCCAAGAGGGTCGGGAGTTTAATGTCTCTTAGAAAGTCGTGGATCTCTGCAATGGACCATTGTGTAGTGGGGGAGTAGAGTTGCTCATAGGGTTGCGCAAATGCCTCCGATATTCCCTCAGGGTCGGAGATAGTTTCGCCTAGCTCTGTAACTATTTGGGGTACCCATCCTTCCGCGCTGTCTTTCCCCGTTTGGTTACCCACCTCGTATAAACGGCGTTGAGACAGAGTGTATGAATTTTTCGCCATATTTTCCATCAAGTCTTTATATTCTTTTTGTCGGAGACAAAGGGTGTGGACCTGATCTTCATTTACGGTGTTACCTCCCTCCCCTTCTAATGACTGTATTTCACTCTCTAGTGCAAGAAGTGATTTTTCCCTTTCCCTTTGTTGCCCCACTATTTGCGAGTACGCCGATCCTCGTATGAATGCCTTGTAGGCTTCCCAGAGTGTTAAGTTGGAGGTCACCGAGCCCTCATTGATTTCAAAATAATTGGTCGTAGCTTGGTCTAATTTTTCGGCGAATTTGGTATCTTGAAGATACCAAGCATTAATGGGCCGCGGTCCACGAGTTGTGTTGGCACGCCCCCATAGTTCTAACCACACCGGGGAATGGTCTGAAATTCCTCTGGCCAAGTGTCGTCCCTCAGCCACTTGAGGAAGGTGGGCAACCTGAGTAAATATATAGTCTAGAGAGGTTTAGATGAACTCCGGAGAGGATGGTGTACTGGCGATCTGTCTGATGCCGTGCGTGCCAGGTATCTGCCAGGCCAAGGGCCTTGACAAAAATGGATAGGGTTGGGTCCCAGTGGGTAAGGTGGGATTTAGCATGTCTAAGTCAGGCGAGAGTAGTGTGTTAAAGTCTCCCCAAGAAGTAAAACCCCCTCAGGAAATTGAAGCAGCATCTCACTCAGGGAGTGTGACGCGGTGCAATCGCGGAGGAACATAGTTGGAGCATAAGTTAATTGGGATTCCCTCCCAGGTGCCAGTTTGCGCCACGTAAGTTCCTTGTGGGTCGACCCAGGTTTTATGAAGAATAAAAGGGATGGAATTTTTTATGAGAATGCCCACCCCCCCTAGAGTCAGTAATGTATCCTGAATGTGCAACCATTGTGTAGCCACCCGATGTCATTGCTTTACATGTGTTGCCTAGTAAGTGAGGTTCTTGCAATAGTACAATGTCAAGGGTATGTTTACGGATAAACTGATGGACTATACTTCGTTTGATCTTACTGCCAAGTCCGTTCACGTTCCATGAGAGAACCAACAGGTGAGACCTGATTTTAAGGGGGGAAGTGGGGTGGCATATCGTAAGGTAGAAAGGAGGGTGAGGACCGCCCCAATGTGGATGGTGTCCCAATGTGATTTTCCTAACCTTGATCTCCAAGTGTCTGTATCTGCTCTTTCAACTAACCCCATGGAACCAAGAACTCCCCCCCACCCCCTCCCCCACCCTACTACCCTGCCCGGTGGCAACTAAACTACCCACCCATCCCCAACTGGCAAGGTGCCCGTCGCCCCTATAAAAAATAAAAAAATAAAAATTAAAAAAAGCAACTGGGGGTAGAGAGAAGGCAGCGACCAAGCTGTTCCTCTCCGCTCTAACAGATCCCACGCCCGTCGCACTTTCTAATTACTCAAATTAATTTCCTTAACCTTCTCTAATTTTCCCCCTGATAATTAGGATTGCACCGACTTCACGGTGCTCCACCCATAATTACTGAGGGGCCTTACTCCCCTCCTTTCCATTCAGCTTTATGAATCCACGTGGCTCTGGCTCCTGCCATCTAAATCCAATTGGCCCACCGGAGCCCCTGTACCTGTTCCACGTGGCGTCTGAATTATAACTACAGTAAGTACCCCTTGAACCCTCAGACTTGTGATGGAATAGGAGCACCATTTTTTCGCCTTGATTCTCTAACGCAGTCTTGTCCCTCAGGTCTCGACCCATCCCATTGCCACGCCCGACCAGGATTTAATCAGCCACCTTAGGGCTCGCTAAGTAAGTTTTCTGCTTCAGATGGGCATTTCCATATGGAGCCCGGCTCAGCTGCCCCAGCATGACTCACCCCCGCTCCCATTCCACTTGTTCACGTTGATGCTATAGCCTCTTTTTTTAGGCACATAGCACGCCATAGGGATTCTTACCTACCTTTCTCTCGTTCTTGTGTCTTACTCCCCTTAAATGCATGAAAAACAATTGGATTAATTATTTAATTTTCAATCCTCATCTGTCCCTCTGGCATGCTTATTCCTTATAAACGGCTACTCCATTTTCTGCTTTAGGAAATGAGAATGTTGTTCTACATTGTTAGCGAACATTATCTCGGGACCACTTCATGAATTTGAAACCTTGTATTGTCTTTAGCTTATAGATACTACATGCTCACATCTTTTGTCCTGATGAAGATCTCAATTCTTTGAGATAGAAACGTCGTCGACCTCCTTTACAACTAAAACTCCTTTACTCCTAAAAATTTGTACCAAGGAGTTTTGCTTATGTGGTCAATGCGATGTATGTTTTTAAATATTTTCTGCACCAACCACATCACGTTCCTTTTCACTTTTGTGTGAGTACTGGATCTATAATCCGCGTGTTATAAAAAAAACAAATATTGTTAAATAAATGAAACCGCCTTGTCAATGTTCACTCGTGTCCCTTCCTTCTCGAGATAAAAGATTTTTAAGGACCTAGAGGCCTTGTATGAACCATTGTCTTTTGCGAAACTATCTAACACCCCAGGTTCAAAGACTGTGTTCCCCTTGTTATGTAATACATACCCAATGTAGCGGTAGGCATTTGGTGCCAGCTGCTCGAATAGCACTCCCATCTTGTCTAGAACCCGCCAGCGCGCTTACGGCTGGGATTCCTGATCAGCTAATTTAATTTACCACAAAGAAATTGAAAAAAAATGCATGTGTTTTACCTGAGCATACAATACTAAACCTAATAACCAATAATTTCACTGTACTAACCACTAATCCGGTTAATCGCTGTGAAGCACATCAACACCTCCCCTGGGATACTTTTGTGCTATTTAAATGCAATTACAATACAGAGCAATACAATGTTTTCGCTACAAGCATGAAGCGATGTCACATCTAAACATTATGGAAATTACGTACATATTTTTTACTTACGAAAATTACATAAGAATTGATATTTAAGAAAATGGCGAGAGTTGCAAGACTTGATTTCCTTATACATAAATAAACAAATGCAGTTTTTTAGGTCTCGCCTGCGTTGCAGCGCGCATGCGCTGCTTCGCCTTGGCGAGATCTATTGTCGTTGGTTTGGTGTCCGGCTTCTTTGGAAGCGGGGTTGGTGTCCGCCCTCCCTTAGGCCCCGCCCACTCACCTAGCGTTGCAGCGCAGGCGCGCTGCTTCTCTTCACGTTGTGTCCTGTTTCCCTTCCACCATTCACTCGAAAGCTATCATTTTCTTGAAATTGTGCTTACCAAAAACACGTCAATTGTGCACTTTGGCTTCGAAAATGTGTTTTGTATGATGGATGACGTTTCAACTTTTCAGACTCCTCGTTCGTGTAGCAAGTTTTCTGTAGTACTCTTTCCGCGTCATTCATTCTACGGTTCTTCTAATTTGCCATTCCGGTTGCCGACGTACTGACCCTCCACTTCCTTCTCTCCACGCCTATTTTGTCACGTGTGGAGGGTTATGAAGACTTCTTCCGGGCGGTGGTGTAAGTTGGGGAGCTCAGAAGCGTTGGGGGTTTGGAAGGTTTGGGGTCCCAGCACAGCGTCATGGCGGCGGGCAACAGCAACTGGTTGTCGGGTGTAAACGTGGTGCTATTTATGGCGTATGGCAGTCTGGTAAGGAAACAACAAATACTAGGAGTGGGTGTATTGCAATGCTTGAAAGTTCGTTGCAGGGGACGAGTGGGTTTTGTAGGTGGATGCACAACATTGAAAAGGGGGCACTGTTTGGGGGTGGGTTTTTCTTCTTGAGATGTGTGTAATTCAAGCGGGGAATAGTGGTATGAGGTGGAAACGATTCACGAAGTCAAGTGTGTATAGTTTGTGAAATGTGATTGTAGGGGCTAAGGCGATTGAGTATGAACAGGATTAAGGGATTACTTAGCATGTTATCTATGTTCAGTCACAGAAAGAGCAGCGCAATGTTAAGCATTTGTACTTCTTGTAATGGAATGAACACGATGGTCTGCTCCCTGTTCTGCAGGATGCGACCAGTAACAAGGCTGCTGCTATGTGAGCCCATGTCATTTGTAACCCCACCATTTCATTATTGCTTTTTAGCCTAAATCACTATGTCTTTTTGAAACATTATAATATTAATAGCTAAACTGCAAGTCCCATAATAGTGTGCCAGGGCACCTACGAAAATGGAATGAACACGAGGAGGGGCGTTCCCTGCTCTGCAGTAGGCGGCCAGTAGTAGTCAAGGATGTTACGTGCGAGTCCATGTCATGTGTAACGCCACCATTTATTTCTTGCTTTTTAGCTTACACCACTTAGCATGCTTGTTTGGAACATTATAATTTTGTTTTTGAAACTGCAAGTCCCATAATAACAGTGTGCTAGGACACCCACGAAACATTATGTTTGGGGCTGCATTGTGTGGCTAATTAATGCTGTCAGATGTCCATGTAAAATTGTCGTATGTGTGAATGAGAGGGCTTGAGACTTATAGGTTCTTCACTACTATCAAGGCCACAGTGCTTTAGAGGTGATGACTTGCCTACCTATTGGAGTTTTAAAATCAAGACCCCCCCTAAATGCTAGTTAAGTACATTTGGTTATGCTACATATTTCTGTATGGAAGGGTTCAAGTGACACTGCATATTTCAGTGTAAGACAGTGTTTTTGTCAGTTAAATAAGTGTCTTCTTAGCTATTTTCATCTTTAAAAACTATTTAATTATACAGAGTAACAAATTCTTGCGAGTTTACTCTAAATCAGCCCTTCCTTTGCCATTTGGTGTCATCAGTAGATCTTTTTACACGTAAATCTACTGTCGTTACTGCTTGATCTGTAGTGTGTTGAAAGCATGCAACGTTTCATTCACGTGAATGAGGCCTGATGACTAGTGCAGTGGTAATTATCGATCCCCTGTGCAAATACCCATTTACACGGGTCAAAATGACACGTTTATCGGAGTTTACAACCCCCAAAAATTACCGGGTGTAATGAAGTCCACATCCCTGGGAAAGCATGTTGGAATTTACTTGTGGCGGAAAAGGCCTGGTAAATAAAAGGCAAGCGGGTTTTTGGTGCGGAAAGCACCAAAATCCTCAGAGTATGGCACATGTTTAGAGTTGAACTCATAGTGGATGCTATTTATCACACTTTTTTTTATCACACTTTTTATAGATGTCCTGATTTGGTATTTTTTTGCTTTCATTTAAGCCTACAGGGGCCAAGGCTGGAGCGCGGGGGCTTCAGTTACAGTTTGTCCATTCCACTGGTTCTACATCTCGCTAAAGTGTGTTTTAGGCCAAGTCCATAACCCTGTGGCTCCCTAAATAAATATCCAGGCTACGCAGACCCACCAGTGACTGGCCAAAGGCAAGCCCGTCTATGCCTTGACCAAACCAGGCATGCTGTCCCGTCGGCCCTCCGAGATGAGCACACCTCCATTCGCAGGCTGAATTACTTCAATACATGCCAGTAGATAAAGCCATCTCTTACCTTTTGCGCCATCTAACATTTTGGGTCCTTTGGCTTGTATCTGTCTACTACTACTGCTGCTACTCTCCCACGACTGTTATCAGTAAGTCTCCTGACTGGTCAGTCGTCCACCCTTCAACCGCTCCAAATCAGATTATCCTCCCAACAGACACCTAATTATTTGCTGGTCCCTTTCCAAATATTACCTGGACATCTGGAGTTTTATTACATCAACACATCCTGCTCCTCACAGAAACTTGGCTTCTCAATGTCACAGTCTCTGATGTAGCAACTGCCATTCCAGCAAGTTATTGATTTGCAGGGCAGAATGGCGATGGTGAGGCCGATGCCTTGCTATTATTACTCGCAACTGCATTAAGTGTACCATGCAATCTAAACCTTTGCTTGCCTCATGAGGGCATGATTCCCTCTCCAAGATTTCTCTCTACTTACTGGAGTTGTAGTGTACAAACCTCATGGGAAATTTCACACATGACCTCTTGAATTTATTGGCATATAGCATCCTTAAATCTTTATAATAAAGTCTATACTGCTCTTTGGGGACCTTAAGTTGCTTTTGAATTCCACCACTGACTGTGAGGCAGCTAGCTGTTGTAAAGTAGCCAAAGTTCTTGACTGCCATCTATTGTTTAAGGCCCGACTCCTAAAGTACACCATCTTCTTGATCAGGTGTTTTTTTGTTTTGGGGTGCCATTCCGAGAACACACCCCCTTCCCTCTTTTCTAGGTCGGTCGTTTCGTAGTAACTTTTCCAGTCTTTTTCCACAGCCATTAAGAGCACGACAGCCCCAGTTACCAATGTCCTTTAGACCATGGGTCAAAGTCAATTCATGCACCCTTTCCTCTATCTTACGGGAATCGCCCCTCAGTTTACCTACATATAATTCATCTTCAGCTTGTGCTTTTAATAAGTGGTTGGATACAGCCCTTATTAAACTTGCCCCAGCTAAAACAAACCTTAATTATTCATACTGTCTGCTTCTTTGGGCCCTGTTATACTGAGGTACTGTTCACCAAAGAGAATTAAAACAAGCATTAGCAATGCAATAGGTCTCGCGTTTTAGAAACTTTGACCTATTGGTATTGTAAATGACAATGCCTTTTATTATTGCAGGTTTTTTAAACACATAAATAAAAGGCATTGTCATTTACAATGCCAATAGCTCAAAATCTCGCAATTGCGAGACCTATTGCATTGTAAATGTTTGTTATTTTTACTACTGTAACTTGCATTGTGCTGTGTATTGACAGAGAAGACTGCTTTTAAAAATACAGTGTGACTGTGACGACAGTGCAGCCGAAAACTTACTCAGGTAAATAGTCTCTCCGTGACGACTCTGCCAACCAAGTTTACAACTCAGTCAATAGTGACAATGGGGCAAAAGTATCTCAGATCCTCCCAGTTATTATTGAGACAATTATTGTCTCAAACGAGGTTTTAGGTCAAACATAATAACTTGCTCCATTCAGTACACTGGTGATAATAGGGCCGCCAAAGCTCCATTTCTTAAAGAAGTCCACAAGAACCCAATCGGGGCCCACAGATTTGCCAGAAGGAATGTCATCCATGGCTTTTATGACCTCCTGGATGACAAAAGACACTCTTCCGCTGCCCCCAAACACCATGACCTTATAAACAATTGTTATCTGTGATTCTGACCTAAAAGATTTTATCGAACCATGTGTACATTTTCCCAGGAATTGAGCTCCTACTATCACCCCTCATAAGATCATCTGGGGGGGGTCCAATCAGCGCCTGGATACCCTCACAGGCGATTAGCCCTGCTATACAAATCCTGATTGACGGATTGACTGATGATTAACTGTAGAACAAAACGAACTACCCAGGTGGACCTTACCCAAGTGGCAGCGGGTTCCAGTGGGCATTTTTCTCCTGACTGTACCCCTTCGGGGGCCGCGCCGTGTGGTCAGACCATGGTCAGGATCAAGACTAAGACTATGATGATTCTGACTCCCACTCCCGCCTTACATTCGGACAAGGCGTCCAAACATTTGATGGACTGGCGTCCCTCGGGGTTCTAAAAGGAGTTCAAGATCTATTCGGTCACAAAACCTGATAACTGGGATCAAAGTAAAGACCTTTTTGAGCCTGATAATGTCTGACAGCCCCGCTTCTAAGACTGGGAGCCATCCCCGAAGGGGCTTTATGACGAAGCATCAGTGCATGAAGGATCTTTCCCCTCCCAGCAATATGACAAACGTTAGTGAACTTACGGATCACTACAAGGCTGAGATGTCAGAGATAATGGACTCAATACTTCCATTAAAACTGAAAGGAATCCCGGATAAAGATAAAAATCCTTGGTTCAGCGGAGCACTAAATGAAGAAAGGCGAAAGTTGAGACTAGCCGAACAGAAATTGAGACAACTACCGTCATCCTCCCAGCTAAAACTGCTAAGAAAGCCCAGAAACGCCTGCAAGAAAAATATTCTCAAATCAAAAAAAGAATTCTTCAGGACGGAATTGGAGAACGCTAAAAACACCACAGAAACTCTTCGAATTGATAAAACATCAATCGAGGAAAATGGCCAAAACAACGCTAGAAACAACAAAATCACAAATTAGATGTGAAGAATTCTCATCATTCTTTACAGCTAAAGCCAATGCCATGGAAAGTGAGCTCAGGACAGCAGCTGTTACCCCTTCTACCCTGGAGACATTACAAACAGTTGAATCAACACTACTCCATCAGTCAGTACCCAAAAACTAAGTTCAATTGTCGCCAACGAGATCTCCAAAACTTTATCAGCTATAAAACCAAACAACCACTACAACGATCCACTCCCTGAAAAATCTGTGACATCTATCGACCAGATTATCATCCCCAGTTGGACATCGATAGTCATGCTTCCCCGTCTCAAGGATACTTTCCAGAATGCCTAAAGATGGGTCAAGTCATACCCATCATAAAAAACCGACAGAGAATCCCGCAGACACCAACAATCATCGTCCGGTATCCAACATTCCCCTGTTAGCTAAAGTGATAGAAAAGTGTGTGCATCGACAACCGAGCCAACACATCTCTAAATTTAAACTACTAGACGATTGCCAAATCGGGGTTTAGACCAAATCATAGTACTGAAACGGCAATACTCCACATAGTAGACAACACCCTACTTGCACTGGACCAGGACAAAACCGGTCTTTTAATCCTTCTTGACTTATCAGTGTTTGACACAGTTAACCACGATATGTTGCTAGAACGTCTGGAAAACAGGATGGATTTTCGGGGACTGTTCTAGAATGGTTCAAGTCCTTCTTGAGGAAGAGAACACAAAGATTTCTGGTGAATCAAAACCGGTTAGTACCTTTCCCCATTCAGATCGGAATTCCACAAGGCTCGACCCTCTCCCCTTCACTATTCCACCTATATGTGGAACCTCTAACAGATATACTCCACCTCACCAACATCTCTTTCCACATGTATGCTGAGGACCCACCGATTTGCATTAAGATTTCGTCTGTGGAGGAGAGCAAAACAATGAACGAGGCATTAATGGAGACGATGCAATGGTTAACAAGCAATCAGCTTAAACTAAACAGGCAAAAAACTGAATTCCTCCTAATATCCTTCACCAAAAGCTCGCCCGTTCTAAAAGAATGGACCAAGACGATCACCACACTTAACTGTACCCAGAGCATAGTGGACTCAACCAAATCACTAGGAATTACACTAGATAAGAGCCTGAACATGCAATCCCACATCAACTCATTAGCTAAAAATGCACGATTTCAATTGATCTATATTAGGAAACTGAAACCATTCACTGAAACAGCAGACCTCAAAATGGCAGTCCAGGCATTAGTCATCTCGAGGATTGAATACAGATGCACAAAACTTTCAGGTCTACCCAAGATCGCAACCCTCCTCTAAAAGCCTGCCTCAACGCAGCAACTAGGCTTAAAATAGGTTCAAATAAATTCAACCACATCTCTCCTCACCTGAAGGCTCTGAATTGGCTACCATACGAAGCCAGAATTCAACTCAAAATGCCATGTATCACACACAAAGCGATAAACTTCAATACACCAAGGCATCTAACCCAGAAACTGGAAATTTCCGGTGGAAGCAGACATTCAAAGAGTGCCAGAGATCTAGTGCTGAAGCCTCCGATTTTCCAGAAGAAAAAAAACCTATGACAAAGCGTTCTCTGGAGCTGCACCGAGAGTCCAGAACTCGCTGCCTCCAAGCATCAGAAGGATACCCAACTCCTCAAGGTTCAAGAAAGAAGCCAAGATGTTTCTAAGAACAAATTCCTACCGTAACCTTCACCGATCAATCTCGTAAGATTTATCTATAAACTTTGCTTACCTACTCAGGAACATCTCTTGCAAAGGTCCCATTACACCTGCAAAGTATAGTTTCTCGAAAACCTTTATGCTAATGTACTAATGTACAATATGGTTCCTCTAGACTCACATTTTGTGAACTTCCAAACGTTTATGCTGCTATGAGAAGTTAATTTACGTGTTTTAATGTGTTTCATGTATACTAGTGAAATGTACTAAAGAAGTTAGAGTTTACGTTTTTACTGTGAAGCGCTTTGATACCCCAAGGGGTCAAGTTCACGCTATATAAAACACTGAATAAATAAATAAAAGCAATGCCTCAGACACATCTTGGACAAGGAGCTGCATAATGAATTACAGGCTGAACCCCCAAGTCCTTCCATTGAGAGTTGGGTCGCTGCCACTCATCAACTGGATACCACCATGGTCTCAGTCATGGACAGGCTTATTAAAGACCCCAAGAGAGGTATAGATCGGTCCCATTAGGACAAATTAAAGGATATTGCGGGACCGATCACGAAAATTATGGAGATAGTGAAAGACATCAAGCCCACAGGCGAATCAATTGATCCAGAGATTCTCTCAGGTTGGGCCCAGAGGGCAGTTTTCCTTTTAGGAAATCCAAGTTGTGCCCTGTTCAATAAGCGGAGATGCTCCCACCTCCTTCTTTCAGATCCTAAACTAGGTGAGCAGAGTTCCACAGAGGCAGGCCCCGAAGCTTTCACAGCACTAGATAAGGCGCAGGCCTCCCTTAAAACAGTGTTCAGCCCTAGGGTTTTTAGATGGGCCGGACAGGGCTGTTCGTCCAGCAGTTTCTTACACCAGGGTTCCCAAGGTAACATACGTTCCAATTGGAACAACCAGAGAGGGCACACCCCCTTCGTACACTACAAAAACAAGTTCGGCCAGGGACGCTCCTCCAGAGGCGGTGGCAAAGGAACCGGCAACTCTGCAGGTGAGAACCAGTTTTTCGTCCCTAGTAAGCCCGATGGGGGGGGACAGAACAGTAGAATGTCTACACAAATGGGAGGAGATATACTCAAATTAGTCCTTCAGACAGCACAAGGTTCCACATAGAGTTCCGAGGTACCCCTTGGTAGCACAGCAGACCTTTATCCCCACACACACACACAGAAATTAACACCCTAATACACCTGGAGATTCAAAGTCTGAAAAACAAAGGGTGCCATAGAGAGATCTTTCCTCCATCCAAGGTTTTTTTTTTGTGCAATATTTTTGCTGTAAACGAGGAGGATAAGACGGTGAGGCCGGTGATCAATCTGCGGAATTCAACAATTGTTCCATGTACCATCACTTCAAGATGGAGGGCTCCCATCTTCTAAGAGACCGCCTCAAACAAGGAGACTGGATGGTCAGACTGGATTTAAAAGATGTTTATCTGGCTATACCATTTTTCCCCCCTTCAAATGTTTCTGCAGTTTCTCTGGAGGTCCAAATCTGGAAGTTCAAGGTCCTTCTCTACAGGCTGTCATTCACCCCTTAGTGCTTCTTGAAGCTCCTCGGACCAGCGGTAGCCTAGTTACAGCCACAGGGCTGCAGGTTGAGAATTTACTTGGACAACATGATTCTCTTGGCCCAGAACAAGAATACACATGTATCAAGCCTAGAAGAGAGTTCAGCTGTTGGAATACTTGGGTTTTATTATCAACTCAAAATCCGATTTGATACAAAAGCACAGCATGGATTTCCTCAGTTTCACCATCGACGCGCAAGCAGCGATGCTGGCGATCAAGAGGGAGTTGAAAACGCTTATATCGTCCAATCACATTTCCCTGCACCACCTGGCACAGATAGGACTCTTATCCTCCTCAATACAAGCAATGTTCCATGGGCCGTTGCACTACAGGGCACTACAATGATTGCAGCACTACCGCCTTCAAAGTGGAGTTAGTCAGAGGAGAGAGCCTTGTTGGAGGAGGTGAGGATGGAGATGACCTGGGGGTTGAACCATATGGAGGCATGGAATGTCAGGCAATTTTTTGATGTGCTCCGGACATGGCAATAGAATTGAGCGCCAACCACTGGGGTTGGCGTGCCAGATGTGAGGACGTCTTGACAGGGGGCCCCTGGTCCCATGAGGAGCTGAACCCTCATATCAACTGCCTGGAGCTTCTGGCAGGTTCCTTCGCGATTTGCAGCCTACTGAAAAACTGGGCGAGGTATTCTATTGAATTGAAAATGGACATCAGCTTAGTGGTACAATACCTCAACAAACTGGGAGGCACAAGATAAAGGACAATAGCAGAGATAGCCATGGACTTTGAGCACTACTGCCTACACAAGGAGATTTCATTATCAGCAATTCAACTCCTGGAACTGCCAACACAGTGGCAAACCATAACACGTGTTTTCTGGTGGAATCCAACGACTGGAGGCTTCACCCCCAGGCCTTCCACCCCCTTTGCCAGAGATGAGGCTTTCCAACCAGGGACCGGTTTGCATAAAGATTGAATGTGCAAGTTCCACAGTTCTTCAGCTGGAGACCAAACCCAGAAGCCATTGCAGTGGATGCATTTCTCCAGGATTTGAGCAAGGAGCTGAATTACGCCTTTCCATCGTTTTTAATGATCACCAGGGTGGACACTCAGACCAGGCATCAGCAAGTGGAGATGATCCTAGTGACACCGCTATGGCGATCTCAAGGTTGGTTCCCTCGTCTCCTTGAGATGTCAAGCAACTGTTCGGTAGTCCTTTCCACATTTCAGGACGTCTTACAGGGATCAGAAGAAGTTCACCAAATGATCAGGAACGACCTGCTGACCCGGTTGGTATGTTCCATTGTTGCCAGATACTCTCCATGCCAAGGCTTTTCGAATCCGCTTCAGCACTTATGGTGCAAGCTTGGGCATCAGGGAACCATAAACGACAAGTCGGCATGGTCTGCCTGGGACAGTTGGTGTGTGGAATCACACTTGGATGTTGCGGGGTCTGCATTGTAAAGGTTTTAAATTTTGAAGGCGAGTTGAAAACGGTAAGTAGAGTATGCTCTACCATCATTTCACTCAGATTGGCCATCTCAGCCAGACACCTTCCAATTGCAGGTAATCCAGTCGGTTCACATTCCCTAATATGCAAACAGATAAAAGGCATCAGGCTGGCTACCCCCCCAAAAAACATAAATACACCCAGACCTGGGATGTCAAAAAAGTGCTCCTTTTGTTTATGTGCTGGCCAGACAATTCAGACCTCTAGTAAGCAATTCTTTGCCAAACTGACCATATTAAGTCTTATATCATGCAAAAAGTTATCGGAGGTCTGTGACTTCAATCTAACAGGTAGGTCATCTTCTCTGGAAAGTGTTATTTTTTGTGTGATTGGAGATAGAAAATCTAATATGCAGTCTCTGTTGTTCCCAAAGTTCCTGGACTTGCCCAAATTATGTGTGGTGCATTGTTTGCAAATGTATGAGAGCATGTCTCGATGCCTGCAACCCAGATGAGTGAAGCAGTTGTCAATCAGCATTACAAAACCGCATCATTCGGTCTCCTCACCCACCATGAGCATGTCCTCAAAAGCAAACATCTTAACAATCCGGTTGGAAGATATCTTGAGAACGGCAGATCCGTCTTCTGATTCTAGAGGTTGGTTCCATTTCAAGCCAGTCGCCCATTTGGCTTCCATGGTGGTAAGCAAGCATAATCGAGCCTCCGGGCCCAGACACAGAATGAAAAATTACCTGACTAGCATCATTTAAATTTTAAATTGTATTAAGGACACAGAGGCATATATTCTCCCACCCTTTTTCTTGCAGAACCCACCCATTGGGGAAGAGGATCACTATCTGCATCACTTGGATCCCAACATTTATGATTACTGTAGGAAGCTGGTTCTTTATATAATATATCAAAAAGAGGTAAAATGTGCAGAGAGTCAAGGTATCCCTTATGAGTGGACAGGAGCTTGCTTTAACAATCCCAAGTTGCTCTTTTTGTGGTAATCGGGTCGAGCAGCCTTAGGCTCATCAAGGAGGAGTGTTCGACATTTGTTACATGCACACACTAAAAGAGATCCAAACCAACTTAGAAAAATAACACTTATTTTGTATTTTTAACACCAAAAACTTTGCAATTGGGTCAGTACTTTGTTTTGAGAGATCACTGTTTTGAAGGTATACAGAAAAACACTTGCATTGGGTGAGGTATCAGTTTTTCAGTATACAGAAGTACACTATCTTTTAAAGCAGTAATGTTATCCTATGGAAAAGAAACATACTTCAAACGGGTACTTAGAAGCGACTTACAGGACTGTTCTTCAGGATTTAGGGTAAGTATGGGGCAAGGTCCAAGGCAGCACCAACAGGTCACCTCGGGCGTCTTGGTGCAGAGGTGCAATTTAGTGTTGGGTGCCCCATTTGAATCAATTGGGAATGGTCCGGTCACAAAGAGGCTGCAAGCAGGGACTGGGAGAACAGTCTGGGCAAACACACATGCGGGCTCAGTCCTTGAGATGCTCAGGCATGCAAGGATACCGCTGGTCCACTGGAACTCAGGCTGGTGGGGTCAGCTGCAGTGGTTGTTTCTTCTGCAGGGTCGCACTGCGGGAGGCACTTTCGGTTGTGGGGGGGGGGGGTTCTGCAAAAACAGGCTGCAGGCGGGAACTGGGGGACCAGTCCAAACAAATCCAAAGTTGGGCTCAGCGCTTGAGGGTTTCAGGCCCCCGTTGGCACCATTGCCATTGGTCCACTTCTAGCCCAGGCTGTGGGGCTCAGGTGCAGTGGCATTTCTTGGCATACGGTTTCGCAGTCCTAGGCTCTTGCGGTTCCTACTGTCTAGCAAGAGAGGCTGCAAATGGGGGCTGGGGGCCAGCCCGGAAGGGGGGAGGAAGAGGCAACTCTAGGGTCTCTATGCCTAAGAGGCACCGTCAGTTCACTGCAACTCGGGCCGGGGGGGGCTCATGCACGGTGCCGTTTGGTCCGGGGGGGTTCACTCTTGCAGAGTCTCTTGTGTCAGTCCTTTGGTGCCTGCAAACGTGCAGGGCAGCAGCTCCGCTGCTTCAAGGGAGATGTGGCTGGCCAGGTGAAGTAGTGGGTCACTTCCACAGCTTATGGAGGCAACACTGCTTTCTGGACGAGCAGGGTCCGTGCAATTGTTGGGGACAGCAGGTAGGGTTGGCGCCAAGTCAGTTGTTGCTCCTCAGTTCTCACTCTTTAACGCCAACAGGATCAAAAGAAGGAATGTAGACTCGGGTGGAAGAAATGTCACAGTCATTGTACATATAAAGCTCGTCAAGAACCTCAAATAAAGCCTGCTCATATTTAGTGTAATCAGTGCCTTCATGGAAGAACTCTTGGCCCCATTTTATTATTGCAGTCACCATACGCTGGTGAGCGCAGCAGCATCAACCCTAAAAATTATCACTGCTGAACCATGATTAACAAAAGATAACTTAAAAACTTGTGTTGAGCAATAATTTAGACAGTTTCAACCTAACAGTTCAAGGACAATGAAATCCAAATTTAAAACCCATCTCTGGCTCTGCCCCAAGAAGATGAAAGATCCACAATTGTTAAGAATATATATATATATGGTGAGTCGGCAGCCAAAGTTTCTTGAAACATCAGAATTACAGAAGCTCTAATAAAGTTAAGTCATTCTTTGTTTTGCATTTTAGACATGACAACCATCAAGTTCTAAGATCAACCTTATGTTATTATCAGGTGTAGCCTGGACATGATCCATGTGCAAATTTGAAACAGCAAAGGACATAACGGCTTTTACCTGAATTCTAGAAAACCTATTATCATATAATTTATTAGAATTACTAGCAAGATGAGTCAGGCATTACTGTCCAAAGCAGTTAAAGGTAAAAATCTATCAGAGGTTAGAGTCGAGAGTTCAATACTACGGTTATTATTAATAGGAGGCGCAACATATGCTTAGGTAGTATGTCTTCGGTTTATAGAAACCCCTATATAAACAGACAAATCCTTGACTCCAATGACCTCCCAAAACATACTGTTAAACAGCCTACATAGAAGAGTTTTATTTTTAAAATTAATGATGCAGTCCAATCAAGGACTACCACTTTGTCAAGAGGACATCAAACAGCACAATAGAGACCCTGAAGTATTCATTATGACAATTAACAGTCTTATTCTTGAGTTGCAACGAGCCCTTAATTTGTTGAATTCTTAATGGTGAAATTTTTAAAACCATAACACAGGGCCCTACTTCTGGGGAAAGTTAATAGGCTATATAAACCTACTCTTTCGAGTTTGCGGATTCATATACGGGTTCTGACTAACTAAAGGGAGTAGACTCCATCACAAGTATCTTTTTCAAATACTTCAAAGACAGACCGCATAACACACACGGGAAAGTACTTACCAGCGTAATAAATTTAAGCTGGAGCTTTCATGTTGTACGAATTCAGGAAACCTTTGATTATATCAAGAGATTAAGCCCTGATGAAGTTCGAGTGTTTTGGAACGAAACACGTTCGCTGGACTACTTGTGTAAATATAAAGAAAGGACATTTGAAAAATAAAGGATTTGTGAAAAGTCATTTGACTGGACTTCTTTACCTGGTGCACCTCCACATGCTTCATACAACTGGAATACATGGCGATTGTTCTGTGTACTCTGCAGAGGCCAAACCACTGACGGGTACTTTGCTTTGGCTTCAGAGAACTTAATCAAAGCCTGTGAGAAGCCGGGTCAGTATATGGTGCTCACTTATGTAAGTGTAGCACCCTGCACTAACCCGGGCCACCCTTATGGTGATTTTAGGGGTTTGGATAACCATAGAAAGCTCTCTAAGTGGTAGCTGTGGAGAGCAGCCTTCGTCTAGGAGGAGTGCAAAGCAGCTCGGTTTACCAGTATTTAATCTTCTAGTATAGGCTAAATGGAAAAGAACCACGCAGCGTACTTATAAAAATATTTATTATAATCACCCACTAATACTTTATGGTATCTCCTACCCTGAGATATACACCATGCACAAAATACTTTGATTATAGAGCAGTCAGTAGCACCAATACACAGTGGTCCCCAAGGGGAGACCAGACCATAAATTTGCAACCCTTCCCAGTGGACCCCGGAGATACCCCAGAAAAGACAGAAGGTTGGGGAGACACCCCACCCGTGGATACTCTCGGAGTCAGGATACCTACAACCACTGTTGAGCACAAAATCGAGGACTTCAGGACGAGACCGCTGTTGCAGAAGGATGAAAGTCTGTTGGAACCCAGACGCGGGTTAGTGTTGAACAATACATGAAAGCAGAGGGGACAGAGTCTATGCCACCCCGGGACGTCCAGGAGGCACAGAAGATGAAGGCCACTCGAGTTCAATGAAACAGGTTAGTTGATGAAGAGGTTTCAAGTACGGGTACACCGAATCGGTAGCTCTGCCTGAGCCACCGTGATGCTGAAGAAAACAGAATCCATCCGTGCAACCAACCGCGTCGGCACGGGTCAGTTATATCGGAGACTCGTCAACAGTACCTTTCGATGAATCAGACTCAGCTGGTACGAGTCGGTTGTGGTAACCGATGCGGTTACCGGGTGATGAAGCAATGCAGCGACAGTGCACAGGGGTTCAGTTGCACGGTGTTCTACGAGGGATGCTGACCTCAACTCGACGAGAGAACAACTCCGGCCTCGAAGACGTATAGAACCACCACCTGTGTTGCTGAGCCTCGAGGAGTCCGTTGGAGCCCAGGGTCGGCAGACCAGTCGACCGTGTTGCGGTGCCTGCGATGCAAGGGAGTGACTCCTTCACTCCAAGGGAGATTCCTTTGGATGTCCTTAGATGTCCACAGTCCCAGGACGGAACCTGTATGGAGCACGGACACTGATGGTGCAGTGGGCTTGCAGGACAACGAGGTCAGGAGCAGACAGTCTTCACAGTTGAAGTCTCGCAAAGGACGATGCGATCAGTCCGGCACGGTCAGCATCAGTCCGGCACGGTCAGCACAACTCGGCCAGGATGTCCAGACGGTCAAAGAAGAAGTGGAGTTGGATCTGAATCGAACGCCACAACGAATCTAGGGACCCACCCACAGGTAAGCCCTTAAGTACCACAAGGTGAGCATTGGGACGATTCAGGGGTCCCTCCCAGAGGAGGGGTCGGACATTGGGGAGGATACTTCCATTTCCTTTGTCCAGTTTTGTGCCAGAGCGGGGGCCAACGGTTTGAGCTGGAGTAAGCGAGGGGACTACATGCGCCCTTCCAGCAGACTATGTGGCGCTGGCCAGCGCCCCCACCCCAACCTAATACATTAAATCCTGTCTGGGAGGTGGTCACACTTTTTCAACACACGAAATCCTCGGGTCTGAAACCACAGATATGTCTGAAAAAGAGACAGCAAAGGTGATCTTAACGTGCTACCTAAGGGGATCCCTTAATTAGGACATAATCCCATCACCCACCGAGGTGGCATGCTTCATCATGTGGGATTCTCCTCTTGACGGGGAACCCTAGCCCCACCAAGGGTTACTACCCCCTCACTGTGAGGGAGGAGATCAGGGATGTTTTATTCCTACACTATTTAGGATATAATCAATCCTTTAGACGAGAAGACTGAATGGGTTGGGTGACAGGCGCAGTGCAAAACTTAAAGACAGAAAAAATGGAAGTGAGTGATGTTAAAACTAACTACCAAGAGCAATATGGACTTTATTAGTTTGTTCCTGGTGTCAGGATTAAAAAACAGTGCATCAGCAGTTTAAAATAATAACGGCTTGTAGTGGACGTAAACAGGTCTACATGTTTCAGCCTCAAGGACCCTACAAGGTGTCGCGGCTTTCGTCAGGACCAAAAAGATATTATGTGCTACTGTGATTGAAAAGTGTTTGGACAAAAAAGTGTAACAATTACAAAACAATGATAATATTTCTATACAGAACCAGTAATCCCACGTTTGGTGTGTTCGATTTACTGGTTGTACCTGTATAATGACATAAGACAACAGAAGATATCAAACAATGCAACCATCTCTTAATTCAAAAGAAACAAAGGTGGAGCATCGTTCTCATCCTTGGTCAAGGCACATTGGGAAGACAACAACACAAATAATAAAGTAGTAGCTTACCCGTTGTGTACGGATAACCTGGCGACAGCTCAGGGGAGGGGCACCGCTCTGTAAATAGGGGATTGAGCACTGTGTCAAAGGCATAGGTAGTAATCAAAGGTTTCGACACAGGTTCCCATAACATTAAGTTAAAAACTGTTCACAAATCAAGTTAAAGCACCAGATACAGAAATTAGATGGCTGATGTCACAGAATGGAATCAAGGACACCGCCAATTAGAGAAATACAAGTAGAAATAGGTATATCATAGTTTATAGGCACATTGCAAAGATGCCCCATGACACTTCATTTCTTTGTGCAGAATAGTCTAACCATTTCAGGTATGTTCGTGAAAACGTCTGTGTAAGCTGTTAACACACATTAAATTTGTCTGTTTCAACAAGTAGTGTAATAAATAAGAAACGACTTTGGAACAACTCTATCTTGTCTGAGTTTTAGAAGGCTGCTGATTATTTCAAGCATTTATATTCGCCAGCAAATAAAGGTGGTTGTGAATAAATCAGGTCGTATACTATATTAAGCATCATGAGCCTATTGCCAGTTAGAGTGCGGCCCAGCTCCAGAGGGTGTTTTGACAGAAAGGAAATCCCTCTGGTGCCCGTACCAGAGGGATTTCCTGTGCCATGTGCACAGACTGCCGGGAGCCGTCCGATGCACATGAGCACTGGTGCGTCTGGGTTAAGGGCATGAAGATAGGCCCAGTTTTAATGTCATACAGCAGATAACTGCCTACTGTAAGCACATCTCTCGCTTTGCCCTCGACTCGGATATTTGGATCAACTTCACAAGGGAACACGAACCCTGGCCTGCTCGTCTTTTGAATCCATTTCACGGGGGAATAAATGCAGAAGCTCAACTTCTAACAGGGCCAGCGACATGCAGCCAGGGCCTGGGGTGTCACAGTGGGGGAGGTTAGTGGGGCGAGGGGGTCTCAAAACAAAATACATAACAGAAAATTAGCATTCTAACACTTACCATTACTGAGGACAAGGAACCAAAGCGTGCTTGCATCCACTCCTACATGTGATGAATGGGAAAGGGTGGGATCTAGGACTGTGAATGACAGAAGGCTGCTCTCACGCAGGGACGGAGACTCCAGCGCCCGAAACCATTACGCTAAAAGTGTCACTGGCCTATAGTGGATAATGCCATAGACTACAATGGCAAGGATTCATTATGAAGGGCTTTAGAACATAAAACCCTGCGTCACAGTACTGAAAGTTGATTACTGACTGGCTTGAGACTCCTTCTTCAGAGCGAGGTGGGGCAGGCAGCCTGGGACAGATAGCCCAGACTTAAATACATCGATTTGATTAGAGATACGAATGCATCTCTAAATAAAATCGATTTAATATTCGTACAGGAATGTGAAGGAATATCAAGGTGGGGAGGCGCAGCCCCAGAGTCCTACTGGAGAATCTGCCCCTTCTTACCTGATCCTGGCACAAAGGGAGGTACAACAGCCTTACTTTTCCTCATAGCTAAAAGATGTCAGAAACAATGGAAAATAGGCACGATGAAAGAGAGGAGGACTAACCAGACCTCCTCCAGCCACTTTAGAGGTTCTTGGCCTGGCCACATTGAGTTAGAGGTTGGCGCTTTTAGTAGTGCTGTGCCTAGGGAAGTGGTCTCTTTCCTCCTCATTAAGGGACTCTGGCCAGTGTAGTCACAAACATGTGTAAAGCAGTCTAGAATCAGATGCGGGTCCCTAGCAGTGGGGGAAGTTGGCACTTTTATTAGTGCTGTGCTCGGGGGGGTGGGGGGGTGCTAGGTCTCCTTACTCCGTCCTCATGGGACTCTGGTCAGTGTAGTCTCAAACACCTGAGCGAGTCTGGAATCAAAACTGCGTCCTAGCAATCTATTAATTAGGTACAGATTGGGTTTTCAAGTGTACTTATGGAGAACTAAATGCCACCAGGGTGATTTACTTTGCATCATTAATAACTAATCAGGAAGCTTGGCTATAGTAACATTCTAAAATCTGATATGTTAACATGATTTAGAAAGTATTCCTGTGATGTAAATATTTGCATGTTGAAAAATATTTATTTCATATAAATCACTTCAACCTCTATAATATAATGAATTAGATTGTGGGATTTATACATATCTATGCCACTGTCGGACGAGTTGATGTTTTTATTTACTACCGTGATTTTCATTCAGGTATGTAGTTTGCTTTTTTTCTCTCGGTTTATTTAGGACATCTGAACGTGTTCTATTTATGTTCATTTGAAAAATGTATGGTCTTGATGAAGGAGACTTGTAGTGACCGAAACTACCAAAAGCGTTGATATAAATAGAGGGCTAAACAACGAATATGGCAATTAAAGGTCAAAGAACTTCCTTAAACTAGAATAACTACTTAACAAGGGAGTAGATGAGAGGGTAATTTTTTTCAAGGTTTGAAAATGCCCCAATGTGTCCTCTTTTGATAGGTCTGTGTAAATCGTGTTGAAATTTAACATTTTTGTAAAGTAATTCTTTAAAATTACTGGACCATTTTCTAGAAATTCACACAAAATGTATAATTAAATGGGATTTGCATCTTTATTAAATTAGTTGTTGGTACAGATATTCCCCGGTGCGACAGCTTAGTTTCTGTCCCTGTGTAATAAGAAGCTGGACGTTCTTTCATATATGCAATAGCCCCAGTGCTAGTTTCCTGGACTGCACCCGTTAGAAGTGTGTGCCTGGTATTTAGTTTTAAATGTGGAAAAGTATTTTCATTTATAAAGTAAAACAATAAGTTGGACCATCAGTTATTGAGCTACTGGGTGACTGCGGAGTACTGAAATACAGCCAGGATAGCTTGACTCCAGTGGCATGGAGAGCACGGGACCCACGTCTGGGCATACCCGTCCCACTCGGGGTGACAAATGCAAAAAGAACAATAGATGGACGGAATGCTGAACAATGTCAAACATTCACCTCCAGTACAGAGATCTGGGCCTAAATTCATAGTTTTCTTGCTCGCCCTGCCATTCCAGTTTGGGCCCAGCCATATGCAAATCAGTCTTGACCCTGCTCCTCATTGAACAGTCCAGCCCGAACTGCCAAGCCAGGTCCTCCCTGGACCAGAAACAAGCATCCTGGGACCGATTTCGGTGCATCAACCCTCAGCAAAATAAACTATGGATTAAACCCAGATTCTTGTGACTGGGGGTGAATGTTTGCATTATTCAGCATTCCATCTATCATTTGTTCTTTTTGCTTCAGTACTGAACTAGAGCACCCCAACAGTACCCACCCGAGAACCTGTGACTGCTTACCATCAACACCACTGAAAGTCAATGGCTGGAGGGGTTGTACTTGGCCCAGTTTGCAGAGTAAGACAGACCCCAGGACAGAGGTAAACGACCCCAGCCCCTAAGCTTGAGGCTCAGTAGCCCCTGTTCATTTCATGCCCCCCCCCCCCGACAGACACTAAAGTGACTGATCTAGTAGCAGGTGACAGCAGACGTCTCAGTGAGGTCACTGAACCTTAAGGCTTCCACAGCAGACCTAGAGCTGCTGTCGCATACATATAAATTACAGGGTCAGGACTAGGGTTGGGCAGAAAACTCTGCTCCGCCAGCGTAGCGGATAAAGCCAGCCAGCCACCCCTGCTCCCCGGCCCCTGCTTCTGAAAGCAGCCAGGCCGGGGAAGAGCCTCCCCGGGCCCCCGTGGACCCCCGTCCCCAGCGCCCGGACCCTCGGCTGGCTTGCAGGACGGGGGGCTCCTACACCCCGGGGCCGCCGGACGGAGCACGAGCCCCGGTCCTAGCTTCCGAACCCTAGCCAGGCCGGGGAGAGCCTACCCGGGCCCCGGTGGACCCCAGTCCCCAGCGCCCGGACCCTCGGCTGGCTTGCAGGACAG